>CM059198.1:42691280-42738780 GCA_030323885.1 Branchipolynoe longqiensis
TACACAAACCACACCACACACCCACCACACTTACCACGCCCTCCTCACCCATCACACTCACCACACCTGTCAATGCCTTCACGCCCATAACACCCACCACACCACCCACACCCACTACACCCACCACACCCATCAAATCCCCCAAACCCAGCACACCCATCAAATCCCCCAAACCCACTACACGCACCACACCCATCAAATCCCCCAAACCCACCACATCCATCACACCCACCACATCCTCATCATACCCAATGAATTTGAATCTAAAAATAATCCCTCTGAATCTGTGGCCCCCCGTGGGAAGGCTTCACGCAAAAACCTGCGCTAATATTCACACTCGCAGGTTCCTTTAGACTTAGAGCAATCTTCTGTCACTTTAAGCAGTTAAATCGGCCTACATCTTTTAAATGAGTAAAACATCTTTAGCTTCCACCAGACAGTTTCCGCCACTGTTTGTAGCTGTGAAACAGGAATTTTCCAAATCCATTGCCAGTCATTGTGTCACCAAAAACATGGTTAGCTGTAGCTTCAGTACTTTCACCAGACCATCATATGCATGTGCATATTAATTGTATGTACATAATATACATAATAATCTACATGTGTATATATGTAGGTTATTATGTACACATGTACAATCATACATATGTACAGGCATAAAGGTGTATACACATGCATGCGTAAACACACACACATATGCATGCATGCATATATACACAAGCGCAAATACATACACAGACATATGCACACATAAATACACATACATGCATATGCCCAGGCGCACATACATATTTAACCGTTCTATTCCTCTAGTTCTATTAATATACCATGGGTTCCCCGCTCCTTCTGCTGGCCGCCGCCATCTTTCCTTCTCGTAGCCATTTCACATTTTCTTTAATATAATACTGCCTGAATGCCGACAGCATATGTACTACATGTTCATGGGCTATACCCCCGCATCTGATGTGTATTAATTACCATTACTCCTCTGCTTCCATAGCTAGGGTCGAAGGTATACTCTGCCACCACTGTCACTTGTAAACACCTGAGATATTGCCTATTATTATTATTGTCTGTATTAAGAAGGTGGTTACTAGTCCCGAGAAGAGGGTTATGCTACATACTGTGATGTGTACATCACTTCCTCGTCTGCGCAGGAGGCCAATAGTAATAGATATTATAATGAACCATTATTAGGGAGTTGGACATGACGGTTAGTGTAATAATGGACCAGTTCGTAAAGGGTAAGGAATGCAAGGAACATCTCAATCACATTTTAAGAGCTCACAACTTTATTTCTGTTCCTACCAACACCATCTAATCTCTTCAAATGTCAATAGTATGAATAAATACTTCCCCTCCATTTCCTTTATAGTTAAGATATTCCAAATTACTGTATTTAAAGCCATATTATCATCTAAAACATCAGCCCGCCAATGAAACACGTCTGATGGGTCCAGGCCCGATGGCTGAAACCTTCTACATTGCTAGGAGAGTAGCGCGGGACACCAGGGTGAGTCTCCTAGCAATGTGTTACAGCAGCTAACCCTTCCCGCATTTGATGGCCAATGCGGGGTTCGTGGTGGGTTTCTCGACTCAAGCCCGCCCCAGCCACAGCTCGATTATAGTCTTGCCCACTTCACATATATATCAAACCTACAAACAATAAGTACATATAATTTGCATAACTAGCCCATTTAAAGTTGCATAGTCCTATGAAAACATCAAATTTTCCTCCACCCACTACACATTTGTCTAGATTTGAACCTAAATATCCAACTTAAACATTGAGATACTTCTTAAGAATGTGTTGCTACATCACACCCAGCGCAACCACCACACCCACCACAAACACTCGCAAGTCCAAAGTTGAATCAATTTAATAGCAGTATTAGAACCCATTATTACTTAAGCCTTCAAGAGTTTTGTCAAGCATGCCAAAACTAATTTGGCATACTCACACTTCAATTTTCTAACAACATTACTCCAAACTAAAATAAGATAGACCACACGGATCAATCTAATATATTTTCCTAAGAAAAAAAACAACAGAAATTTAAAATCATAGGACCACTTAACTTTAAATTAGACACATGGCACTGGACACAAACAACGTATGCATTTGCTGCAAGCTGAACTTGATGTCATAATAGTCCAGTAGTGACCCCCCCCCCCCGCAACACCACACGGCACACACATATCCAGCCCCCCCCCCCCCCCCCCCCCCCCCCCCCCCCACACACACACACCTGCGTGCCCTCACACACGTTATGACAGATCACTGCAGTGTGGGGCAGTGCCCAGCGGGTGTAGCGGCAGAATGGGTCCGAGTGCCCGGATTATCGCCCCCTTATCCCGGCGCCTTATCTCCCTGCAGGTGAGGGGAGGGGCAACCCGTTACAACGACCCAGGGCTTAATTGATGACGACACCCTCAGGCCTATTCTCAACCGTGTCTTCTTATTCCCTCCACTGATTTGACTAAACAAATAAAATAAATACCAGAGCGAGGTACCATGACCGCCCGTCCTTTCTGTCTGTGCTGGTCTTCAACGACTTGTTTTCAGAACTGCTTGGAAAGGAGCGGTTTCCCTGTTTTCAATTCTTGTATTATTTGGTACTAGTGTCTGACTCAGCCAACTGAATAGCCAACCAACTAAAGAGTCTTACGTCTTTACAACAATTACGGTATTATCATGATGGCCTCTGCGTTCCTTATTCATGGGAACTTCAGTAGTGCTGCCTCATTTGGATACCATACCACTGGTACCATGCTCTGATAGCTCACTCAGTCACATTATCCTGACACTATACCGGATGTGGTGGGCGAATCGGTAGAGCGCAGGCTTCCCGCAAGGAAGGTCGGGACTTCAAATCCCAGTCGAGTTAAACCAATGACTTATCAATATAATACTTGCCGCTACCTAGCCTGGTGCTTGGCATTAATAATAGGAAAGCACAAGGACTGGTTTGCAAAGTGTCAGGGTAATCTGACTGTGTGGGATATCAGGTCATGAGGCCAGCAGCCTGCCAGTATGCAGATATATGTTGATGCTTATTTGTTTGAGTTGACTACAGAGCATTTGGATTTCAAAATTTCATTGGGGAGGGGACACCCATTTCTTGCACAAGTTTATCCCCCCTCTTCTTCACATAAATCTTCAAACCCAAGCAAAGGTTCTGGGGCCAATGTAAGACCAAGTTTTTATCGGCTCCCGTGTTAAGGACGGGCAGCGTGTTAGCTAACATCGGTGTTGGAATATGTGTCATGGGAAATGTATGTGACCAAAGCGCTGCGGAGTTAGCTAACCAATGCATTATTTATAGATTTGGGGAAACCCTCTGCGCCTGTACCCGGTGAGCACCGGTATTTGACAATATCGGCGGCCAGGAACCAGCAGCCTTCTTAGTGGTGAGGCTGTTGCCGGCGGCGGCGATTTGTTTTGTGTACATTCGTCGATTTGACAATATGAATAACGCCGCCGATGTAGCTGCTACGTTAATATCGCTTCAAATTTAGGGTTAATTTAATGAAATGTCACGATTTGAGTATGTAATTCTGTTAAATATGATCGCATTGAATAGATTTGGGCCTAAAATATTGCTGCCGGCGTTATGCCAGTATGGATATCGATGTTGCGGCGGCGGCCGCGATGTTTAGTTGACGTTTGACAGTATGGATATCGACATTGCTGTGGCGGGTGTTTTACATTTGTCGATTCGACAATATGAATAATGCCACCAATGCGGCGGCAGCGTTAATATCGCTTCGAATTTAGGCTTAATTTCATGAAATTTCACTTATTGCATATGTAATTCTGTTAAATATGGTTGCATTGAATAGATTTGGGCGTAATCGGTCCCTAACACTGATGTTAAACCTCCTATATGTTGGGTTTAGTGTAGGCGACCTTAACTCTCGAGCCGTTTGCCTAACCTGGGCACATACATTGTCACTTTTGGCTCTAACACCGGGAATCCGCACGATGCACAGGTTAGGACTGCTAACCCGGCTTCATACATTTGGGCCCTGATCTACGATTCTGACAACAATTAGATATCTTATGCATGGTTAACAATTTAACTTGGAACTACAGAGATGGGGACACATGGGTGGTTTTATTTTTCTACAGACCTCGTTCGTTGTGTTAGAAACAAACAAGAAAATAAGCGAAAAGCATGCAATACATTCACACATACAAACACCCAGACGGGATGGCCGAATGAGTTAGAGCACCCGTCTCCCGTGCTGGTAGATCGTGGGGTTGTGGGTTCGAGCCCTGGTCGAGTCAAACCAATGACTTAACAATTGATCCTCGTCGCTTCCTAGCCTGGCGCTTGGCATTATTAAGATAGGACAAGGACTGGTTAGCTCAGTGTCAGGATAATGTGACTGAGCGGGATATCGGGTCATGGTCCTGGCGGCCTCTGTTCCCAGTGGGACAGGACTATAAAGTCGCCATGACTGCGCACTGTCACAAGTCGGTACCCATCTTGATATGACCTTAGATGTTGCTAGGACGTAAAACAAAACCAAACAAAAAACCCACCAGAATAAACGACACCAACCGAAATTAAACTTGCGGACCTCGACCACAAATTTTCAAAGCCAAAGCGCTTATTTGAATTGATCCCACATATCCAAATTAGATGGGCATACTGGTGTACTTATTGAGTATGTATCAATGCATAGCATGACATAATAAATCAATGTAATACTAATAGAACCTAGTATTACTAATGAAGCCTGTGGTTTCAAAATTTTGACATGCATGCCAAAATTAGGTGGGCGTTTTCTTGGGGGGTGGGGGGGCGGGGGTTAAACATGAACGATCTCCAACGTTACTAATGTTAGCCATACTTTACTTCAAATTAAGATAAGTTAGACATATTACAGTCAGCAACCTAATAATATATTCTTCTTTTGTTTTAATGGCAGCAGTTTAAAGCCATTGGACGATACGCAACTTAAACCACAGCACGGGAAACACAGTGGCGGTGAGAGGGTTAAGATCGCCGACACGGCCCGGTGACTTGAGGAACGACCACAGGCTGGTACCCGACAGGTTCTGTGTCAATAAACGTGTCAGGCCCGTCAAAGACCACAACTGTCCGTGTAACCTGTCGTCAGGGACGCACTGATTAACCCACTGCGCAACCCACTGCGCAGGCCACCTTTGATGATAAGTAGGTCACGTTGTCTTATTTATTACGCGCGCTACTTTGGTAATCCGGTGCGTTCCAGAAGTGCCAAAGTTTTTGGATGGAAATCGGTATTTTTCACCTAAAATCCTGTATGAATCTGCATCACATAATCACCATTCATACACATATATGAGACCAGACGGGGTGGCCGAATGAGTAGAGCGTGTACCTCCTATTTTGGGAAATCGGGAGATCCACCGAACCCACAAGTTCATGGGTTCGAATCCTGGTCGAGTCAAACCAATGATTTAAAAATTGATACTTGTCGCTTCCTAGCCTGGTGTTCGGCATTATTAGGATAGACAAGGACTGGTTGGCTCAGTGTCAGGATAATGTGACTGAGTGGGATATCAGGTCATGGTGCTGGTGGCCTGGTTTACCAGTGGGGCAGCACTATAAAGTCGCCATGAGTGCACACTGACACAAGTCGCTACCCGTCCTGATATGACCCTAGATGTTGCTAGGACGTAAAACAACAACAAACAAACATACACATATGTCCCTATTCCATTTTTTTAAAGCCATGTGAATACAGTTACATAATTTCATTACAACAAACTACATTACATTCACATACATTCATAAGTGTGATTTAATTTGTTTATTTATAATTGATTTAATTAGGTAAACAATTGTTGCATTATACTGTACTGTTGTGGAATGCATACAGCTTACAAGAGAATAATGTGATTACACATTTTTATTTTCTTAAAAGTAACTAAAAATCCGCAACAAAATGGAGTGCGGCTGTATAACTAAAAATAACAGCAAATTCTGTACCGGATGTGACAGGTCTGTACATTACTGAATTACACTTGCACTGTTGCAGGATATAATTATGAAGTGATTTAATTTCCCTCCGCGCTCTCTTCCCCTCATAGTCAAACACATCGGGGCTACAGTGCTACCTGTTTTCAAAACACTGTTCTGCTTCCAGACCAATGATGTCTTGTCAGTTTTGTCATATTTCCAGCGCATGGCTCAAATCTCAATTACAGCAAAGTTTTCAACATTTTAATACTCCCTCCCCGTCACACCCAGTGAACATGTTGAATATACACTTTTTAAGGTTCCCCTCCCCTACCAGGTAGTTAATTAATCAATTTCAACATATTGACTTTTCAAAGTTCAACATTCAAAGCTTAAATTTCAGTTGTCTATATTTGGAGCGACTTTGCGTCAAAGACTCATTTACTGGAGGTTTGACTGTTTTCCGATATTATTCATTCGCGCTATTCAAGTTGATGATTGATCGTGTCACCTTACAAAAACCAACCCCACAGGCAACAACAAAATGAAGCAGTCAGAGTAAACTGTTCTACTGTTTACGTGTCCATTATTCTTTTGTTCGCCACACATTACATGTGCGTATCTGGGGTGTTGGGAGGTTGGTTGCCATGCGCACTAATGAGACATGAATAGTTAAAGTTGCATAATCCAATGGTTTTGCGTTTCTGAGATCAATATATGACTTTGCTGGTTATAATCTACCATACTCTAGTTTGAAGTACCTTCATTTCAAATGGCTACCTTTTGATATATTTGAAGTGCAAACATGCCAAATTAGTTTTGTCAAGCTTGCCAAAACTCTAACACCATAGGCTTCTCATTGACAAGTTCTATTAACTTGCCTGAGTATTCCCTTCTATGTGCCAACAAATGTTTAATAAGTGCATCGATATCTAAGTTAGATATGTAGAATCAAATCTAGATAATTGTTTTGGTTTTGAAAATTTGATATTTTTATCGGACTATGCAGCTTTAATTTAGTCTACTAATATTATGTTCCTTGTCCTTTGATGCCTTATTTTTAAATGTCGCGATATGAATATGTGCACTTATATACACATCACATTAGGGCCTATGATTAATCAATTAAAGCATTAACTTTACATATGTAAGCATTTATTTGTATACACATATATTGGCTAGTAACGGTTTGTTTGTTGCTGTTTTACGTCCTATCAACCTCTAAGGGCATATCAGGACGGTTATCGACTTGTGACGGTGCACACTTATGGTGACATTTTATAGTGCTGCACCATTGGGAGACCAGACACCTCATCTCCGACTCAATCACATTATCCTGACACTGAGCCAACCAGTCCTTGCCCTATCGTAATAATGCCGAGCACCAGGCTAGGGAGTGACAAGTATACATTTTTAAGTCATTGGTTTGACTCGATCAGCGTTCAAACCCACAAACCCATGGTTTCGGATCCCCCGATCTCCCAAAACAGGAGACGGACGCTCAACTCATTCGGCCAACCCACACCATCTGGAGACGGAAGAATCAGGGCCCATATGTATGAGCCCGGGTTAGCGGTCGTAACCCTCCGTCGTGCGGATTTCCCGGGTTAGCGGCGAAAACTGCGTATGTATGTGACCGGGTTAAACTAACTCGGCGAGCGTAAAGTCGCCTGCACTAACCCCATGCGAAAGGAGGATTAAAGGTGGGGTTAGGCGGCGATTATGGCGAAATCTATTGAATGCGATCATATTTAACAGAATTACATACGCAATAAGTGAAATTTTATCAAATTAACCATAAATTCGAACCGTTATTAAGGCTACCGCCACATTGGCGGCGATATTAATAGTGTTGAATCGATGAATGTAAAGTAAACAGACCGCCGCAGCCGCATGGACGTTGATATCCATACTATCCGCCACCGCCACCGCCGAATCGGTGGCTATATATTAGGCCCAAATCTATTCAATGCGACCATATTTAACAGAATTACATACCCAAATCGTGAAATTTCATTAAATTAACCCTAAATTCGAAGCAATATTAACGCTGCCACCACAGAGGCGGCGATATTAATAGTGTCGAATCAATGAATGTAAATACGCGCACAGGGATTTCCCAAATCTATAAATAACGCATTGGTTAGCTAACCCAGGCGCGCTTTGGACCCATACATCCCCCGTGACACATTTGGAACTCCGGGGTTAGCTAACCCGGCACCCTCCTTTAACCCAGGTGCGGTTAAAAATTGGCTCATACATATGGGCCCTGAGGAATAACAGATAAATAAACAATAATAACATCACTAAAATGCACAAAATTAATCCCCCCCTCATGTCCAATTTAGATACCAGTGCATGTATTACACATGTATTGCTGCTTCTGGGGAAATGATGAGGCAATGAAATATAATATGTTAGTGCTGAAGCTAAGGGTGCCCAGGATTTCGATTTAAATGGACATTTTTAACTTCCAATATCTCCAACAGTATTTAAATTAGATGTGTAGAATCAAATTGAGATACTTGTTTTGGTTTTGAAAATGTGACTCTTCATCGGACCTTTAAGTTGACATTAAACATTTTTTTCCAGAAATCACAAGGCCATACATAGGCTGCAACCCCACTGCATATATTATCGCAAGGTACGGTGGCTGTATGGTAACTTCAGGGGCCGATTGCATGGGGCGGTGCTAGCGCCCTAACCGAGTTTTGGCGGGCACCACACGGCTAACGGTGGAGAATCCGCATGCAAGAAGCGGTGCCAGCGCTAGCCGACGGCCGTAGCCTCGGCTAAGCTACCCTGCTTTCATATCAGGTTTAACGGCAGGCCGTGCCGGTTAGTGTGCCATCAGTGTGTGTGGGGAGGGATGTCATTGAATGTAGGTCATAGGAATTAATAGAAATACAGAACAATTTGGCATAAGCATGGATACATCCCTGCAATATAATAATATAATGAATATATTTAAAACACAACTATCTATAAAGTCGGGCACAATCGGGTAAAGTCGGACAAAGTCGCTGAAAACGGCGTCGACGGCAAAGCAAAGGCGTACGACAATGTTATTATGTTTGCCTATACGCGCAGTCCAAAACTTCAATTTTATTGAAAATTAATAGAAATACAGAACAATTTGGCATAAACATGGATACATAGGCGTTTGTGTGTCAGTGAATAGATTTGTGTTATTTTTGTTTAGCTTCGACAATATCGCCGCCGATGCGGCGGCGGCGTTAATATTGCCGCTGATGCGGCGGTGGCCTTAATATCGCTTCGATTTTGGGCTTAATTTGACCAAATTTCACTTTTTGAGTAAACTATTCTCATAAATAACATTATTCGAAGTCTTGAGTGAATAATCATGACTCTAAATAACAGAATTAGATCGTAGCAGTGAAAAGATTTGTTCTATTTGTTTTTATTTACATACACTTGATAGGAGAATGAAGTGCTTCCATCCAACCACGAAGCACGAGTAGTGTGATGCCTATGTCACATTCAAATCCTCAATAACAAGCCTTGCTCGTGCCCGGTGTGTGGAGATGGCATGCCGACCAGTACATGCTGGTACCAGTTAAGGGGGATACCCCAAATCTAAAAATAAGTGCATGGTTTACTACCCGCATACGGTTTGACCTACTTCACCAGGCCGGTGATATCTACCACAGCGCTCGTATCTAGCACCGGCAGCGCTTATGTAGCAGTCACACTACGACGACAACCCAACGACTTGTCGTTTTGCTCTGTCGTCGGCTGTCGTCGGCTGTCGCTACGGTGTCGTTATGTTGTCGTTCGGGTGTCGCCGCGACACCTCCGCGACACCTCCGCGACACCTCCAGTTTCTCCACTGTCGCCGGGTTGTCGTCGGGTTTTTGGCCATGTTGAAAAACCTCGACGACACCCGGCGACAGACGATGTCGTTCGGCTGTCGCTACGGTGTCGCTACGGTGTCGCTACGGTGTCGTTACGGTGTCGTCTTTGTCGTTAAGCTGTCGTCGCTGTCGTTAAGCTGTCGCCGCATAAACCTACATGTTTGCACCGTCCCATTCTTCATATTTCTCATGAAGACTGCTTCCTAACAGGTCCGCCGCATAGTCTAACAGTAACACACATGTTTGGACCGTCCCATTTCTTCATATATCATATGAAGACTGCTTCCTAACAGGTCCGCCGCATAAACCTACATGTTTGCACCGTCCTATTCTTCATATTTCTCATGGAAACTGCTTCGTGTGTGTCTCTGTGTGTGTAGTGGTGTGTCTGTGTGTGTGTGTCTGTGTGTGTATCTGTGTCTGTGTGTGTGTGTCTCTGTGTGTGTGTGTCTGTGTGTGCGTCTCTGTGTGTATGTGTCGTGTGTGTGTCTCTTGTCTCTGTGTGTGTCTCTGTGTTGGTCTATGTGTCTGTGTGTGTGTCTCTGTGTGTGTGTCTCTGTGTGTGTGTCTCTGTTGTGTCTCTGTTGTGTCTCTGTGTGTGCGATAAACCACACACACTCACACTCACACTCACTATCACACTCACTATCACTATCACACTCACTATCACACTCACTATCACACTCACTATCACACTCACTATCACACTCACTATCACACTCACATTACTCCCACTCAATATCATATGAGATGCTTCCTCACAGGTCCGCCGCATAGTCTAACACGCATGTTTGTACCGTCCCATTTCTTCATATATCATATGGAGACTGCTTCCTCACAGGTCCGCCGCATAGTCTAACACGCATGTTTGTACCGTCCCATTTCTTCATATATCATATGGAGACTGCTTCCTCACAGGTCCACTTGCTATCCGGACCGCACCTCGTCCACACCTCTCTCTATCACCTCTCCGCCGGCCGGACACCTCCTTGATATGTCTGAAAAGAGTTCCAGGAGGGGGTGCCTGCCGGCATTTTCACTTTCTACCCTTACTCTGTCCGTGTCTATGGCTCGCCGGTTGGTCACCATAGGGCAGATAGGCACGGGCCTTTGACTCAACTCTCCTCATTTCTCTTTCCTAGATCTGCCCATTCGATTTCTCCCAGGCTCACTTCTTCCCCTAACCAGGGTTGTTGTGTTCTTGGGTGGGGCTCTTGACCTTTTACAATTTCTCTGTCTGGTTCTTGTTGCTGGAACGACCGCTGCTCCCACCTTTGCCCGCCTTCCTCGAACCCCTGCTGACCGGATGCAAGTGCTACACTACACACACCATACAGCTCTACTACATACAGACGGCACGGAGAGATCCGCTGCCACCCGGCGCCCCGTCGTCACTACGTCGTGAAGGATGTCCCAGCCTTCATAACACTTCCTCTGAGACCACTTCATCCGCAGAAGACATGTCTTAACCAAAGACTGGGCCGATTTATCGGAGCCTCTCTATAATGTTGCAGTTCTGCAACCGGTAACCGTCGTAAGGTTACGAACACCCCATACCATCATCAACCTCACAGGTCCGCCGCATACTACACATGTTTGACCGTCCCTTCTTCATATCATGAACTGCTTCCTCACAGGTCCGCCGCATAGTCTCTGTTTGTCTTGTGTCCTGTGTGTGTCTGTGTTTGTGTGTGTGTCTTGTGTGTGTCTTGTGGTGTCTGTGTGCGCATAAACCACACACACTCACACACACACACTCACTATCACACTCACTATCACACTCACTATCACACTCACTCACTATCACACTCACTATCACACTCACTATCACACTCACACTCACATGTTTGTACTGTCCCATTTCTTCATATATCATATGGAGAATGCTTCCTCACAGGTCCGCCGCATAGTCTCTGTGTTGTGTCTCTGTGTCTGTGTGTGTCTGTGTGTGTGTCTGTGTGTGTGTCTCTGTGTGTGTCTCTGTGTGTGCGATAAACCACACACACTCACTATCACACTCACTATCACACTCACTATCACACTCACTATCACACTCACTATCACACTCACTATCACACTCACTATCACACTCACTATCACACACTATCACACTCACTATCACACTCACTATCACACTCACTATCACACTCACACTCACTATCACACTCACTATCACACTCACTATCACACTCACTATCATACTCACACACACACAGCAACAGAGACACAAAGACACAGAGACACAGACACACACAGAGACACACACACAGACACACACAGATACACACACAGAGACACACACAGAGACACAACACAGACACACACAGAGAGACACACACACAGACACACACACACAGAATGGGACGGTCCAAACATGGCTCAGTTTAGCTTGCTTTGAGGGATGTTAGGACCATCCCAAATATGAAGACTGCTTCCTAACAGGTCCGCCGCATAAACCTACATGTTTGCACTGTCCCATTCTTCATATTTCTCATGGAAACTCCTTCTTAAACAGCTCCGGGGGCACTGTTGCGGCACTGTCGCGGCACTGTCGCGGCACTGTCGTGGCACTGTCGCGGCACTGTCGCGGCACTGTCGTCCAACTTGGCCCGAATTTGCATATGTCGTCGGGTTTTCACAAAATCCAAGTCGCTGGGCTCTCGTCGCCGCTTGTCGTCGTAGTGTGACAGCCACATTAGCGCCAGTCCATGCAACTGGTCACCTCATGGATTTTGACCTCATGGATTTTGATGTGCGTAGATAGCTACCCTCCTAACATTTCACTGTAAGCTCCAACACATCAGAAGCAATGTGCTTTTTGAATTTTTATAATATTCCAAAATTTGAGTGAGATATGTGCATTTGAAGTGGAACAACTGCTGCCGCCATAGTGCTAAGCCCAGAACCCGGTTCATTTGCGACGGATCCTGTCCAAACGATAACGCATAGGCACGACCAGAACGGCTGCTGCCATGATAGCATTACACCCGGAAACCTGAGCATTTGCGGTGGATCACGTCAAATCATTAATGCTCAGGCCCCCCCCCCCCAACTCCCACACATCTACACCCCCACCACATCCCTAAACCCCCACCACACCCATCCACCACACACCTGTCAAACAAATACCGATGTACCGCTTTTCACTCTATTATCGCCCATGATGGCGCGACTTGCATCGCAGCGCCATCTGGAATTTTAGTTCTTTCGGTACCCCATTGCAACAAATTTCCTACCACAAAATTGCCCGGCGAAACAGGAGGAATTGGGGGGGGGGGGGAACTGATTATTACAATTAAGCTTTCCGTCGCTAATATTATGATTATTATTTGAACTAACCTGATGTAACAAACCGTTGTAGGTAGTAATATTTATATATATATGGCTCTTTATCTGTGTATAGATCGCTCTCTATTAGAAACATTAATCCTGTGCCTTCATCTGTTAAATAGTTAACCAAGTTGGGAAATACAACATGAATATCGCCAAATTCACAGAACATTCCCCCTTTCAGATAGCTAATTAAATGGAATATTGTCTCCCCTACATGCCTAGTGGTTATATTAATTAAGAGTTTAATAGACCCCCGCCAGTTAAGGTAGTGACATCTGTTGGCAGAATCTGGAACTACAATAGTCTGGTACGTTCCCCGACTGCCTATGCTTTCACATGCTATATCTCCATAAAGAATGCTTGGAAAAATAATAACATGATTGATTGTATTCGGATATTCATATCGCAAAATGATTCAAGCTCTTGTCCTTGTAATATATCTATTTTAAGAAAGAAAACTTTAAAAAAAAATTGTTATGGGTTTCACCGCCGCTCTCTTCACATGTATTAAACCCCAAAAGTGAAGCTAGTGACATCTATCGGCAGAATCTGGAACTACTCTATTCGGGAACGTCCCAGCTTAACTGGCGGGGGTGGGGGTGGGGGGTCTATTGCATGGGAAAATCAAATGTCCAGCTATAATATTAAAACATATGTTATTCAATTGATTTAAAAAGTAAATTGAAATGTTAGTGCTGTGGTCCCATACACATAGATCTTTTGCGAGATCCATCAGTTACTTTCCACTGAGGGTCGGCCGCTCAGCCAGTGAATGTGTCATTTCCGTGTGTACTTGATATTCATGTGTGTCACTAATTATCGTCACAGCCAAGAAGATTACCAAAGCCATGAACACGCAAAGTATTCCCACACCGAGTGAACATAGTATGCAAGATTAAAAATCCGAAAATAATAAATATATATATATTCGTGACCGTAAAAAGTTCACGCGAAATTTTCTCTGCTTCCAGTATCATGGGTGGCGCCCCCTAGACGACCACCCTAGGCGGCAGGCCCGCCCCTGGCGACGGGCGGGAGAACTGGTGCTGAGCTGGAGGTATTTCACGGGAGGCGGAAGTGGGGTAAACACTTTGTCATTTCGATGTTTTTCGTGGGTTTATTTTTTGCGATGTCGACTTTTAGATTAATTTAATATGTCTCGCTGCCATGTAGCAGCGGCATTAGTGGTGTTCAGACAAGATAAGCTTTGAAGGTGAAGGATCATCTTCAGAAAGGAACTAAAACTAGTAAAAGTAATCCATAAAACCTAGCGATGAACAACCATCACTTCGCGAACATTAGCCAATAATAAATTTTCATCCGTACAATGCGCGAAAATAGCTAGCCGTGACTGATAACCGTTATGTTAACAGTAATTAAGTTATTGCCCGGGTATCTCGGCTGTGATATTACTTGTGTTCTGAGTTACTGCCCAAGGGCTGTGCAGAAAGGACGGGAAGGTGACCCAGAGTGCGTATCCAACAGGAAGTGAACTGGATGCCCTTCCCAGCTCTCTCCGTCACCATCTTACGACACACAGGCTCTGTGTGTTATATCAAGTCACTTTAAACTAATAAACATATGGTTCCACACGGCCAAACTTAGCATGGCATTTACCCTGTATGTATTCTGTAATTATGTTGCAGTGCAATTGTGCAAACAGTTATTAAATATTAAATATAATACCACTTCCTGCATGTCTGTAGCGGTGTGATATGCTGCAGTGTGCTTCATACCCATGCTAGCCAAATAGTGGTTGGCGGGTCACCAACTTTGGTATTTCAGAACTGAGGTATTTGTATATACAGTTTTCAATGGCGATGAGCCACACCATCTCCAATTAGAAATAGGCCAGTAACGAGGTCGTAGGTTCGATTCCAGGCCCAGTCAATTCCAATATTTGAGAGAGGAAAGGGGGCATATGGAGCAGAGCATGAGTATAATAAGACAGTGACCGGTAGGCTCCGCATCAGGATAATTTGATGGATTAGGTGGCACATTGTATTATGACCCTAGTGACACGGTACCCCAGTGAGCCACACTATACAGTCACAAGGAGGGTGTTCTATAGCAACTCGGTACCGGTCTGGATATTAGCTCCGATGTTGCTGGGACTTGCCAAATGCCAAATGCATTTTATTCATATGTCATTTTCCACTTCTGATACAGCTATTTACACAACGCTTTAGCCTATTAATATATTATGTTCGCTGTTTTACATCCTAGCAACATCCAATGCCATGTCAGGACGATCAGAGACGTGTGACAGTGCGCACTCATGGCTACTTTATAGTGCTGTGAGAGAGCCCAGGTCGCCAGCACCATGACCCAATATCTCACACAGTCACACAAATATTGATACTGTGCCAACCAGTCCTTGTCTTATCCTATTAGTATTAATGCCGAGTTCCAGGCTAGGTAGCGACAAGTATCAATTTTGAAAGTCATTGGTTTGACTCGCTTGAGATTCGAACTCCCGATCTTCCACACCGGAAGCCTGCACTATACCGAGTGGGTCAATGTAATAGAACCTGTCATTGCTGCAAGGTATGCAAGGCAGTGCTCATTCCTATGTGTACATCAAAATAATTGCAAATATTTTCATTTCAAATGTAATATACCCTATTTAATAAAAGTTATACAAAACTAAAATTAAATACATTATAATCATCAACCGAATATATTTATTTTCATATTATAGAACTTGGAAGACACTCCTGAACGTCGACTTATGCAAATTCCGTCAATTATTATATGGCGTGCAAACGTACAAAGAGAACACACCCGCGCACTACACGCTTAAAGCTAAGATTCCTTACACGCGGTATGCGGCATGCGGTATGCGAATGCGAATGCAGCAAAAAATCGAAACGCCTTGAACTCAATGGGCTACAACCCTTACACGCGGTATGCGAATGCGAATGCGAATGCGACAACTCGATCGGTCCCTGTAGCGATCGGTGCGGCATGCGGTATGCAGCACGCAGGGTGTGAATAGAAACCTGAGTCTGATGTGTCCATTAGTTTAACACTAGGAGAGGCGACTGAGCATTACGGAATGGTCTCACACAAGGGTGCTGAGGGGAAACATATGGTAGTGGTGGTGGTGGGGGTTCTGGTTGGTAAAAATGCTACCAGAGCCACAAAAATATGAATACTTATCTATAATTTGGTAATTATAAAGGTAAGAACCTCCATGTGACGTACCAAGAGTTACATAGATATAGATGCCATATTAGGCCATATACAGTGCAGTATGGAGTATACTTGTTTATTTTTATTTTTTAAATATAGCCAGTCGTGTGCCGCATGCCGCATGCCGCATACCGCGTAGAAGGAATCTTCCCATTCGCATACCGCATACCGCATGGCGCATGCCGCATTCCGCATACCGCGTGTAAGGAATCTTAGCTTTAGTCATCTCATTCAGTCGGGGGACACTACTTACGTTCTCCGGTTACATTGTAAGGGACCCGATCCACAACTGCCACATCTGCATAGTCGGAATGCATCACTGTCACTCCCCGCCCCGCTGTCACGGAGGGGAGAAGGACCCATGTCGCTGACACCGACTGTCGGATGTGGCAACGACAGCGCCGTTATCTCCCCTACCGACGGGTAATAGAATCACGAGTTGGAGAGCAGCGCTATAATACCCGGTCTGTCAGTGGTATGTGTGTGTGTGTGTGTGTGTGTGAAGAGAGCCGGGTGAGGGGGTGAGGGGAGACAGGGGTGGTGGTGGTGGGGTGTAACAATGGGTCGTATAGTGTACTGACACTACACTTCCGCCCGTATTTACAATGGAGCACCGGAAACAGATGCCATAACCAATGAAGTACACGTGTTGGCAGCCATTAAAGTGACCCAATCAATTACTGGGAACGGGACGGACTGATCTGTGTGAGACACACTAGATGTGTGCGTGTGCGTGTGCGTGTGCGTGTGCGTGTGCGTGTGCGTGTGCGTGTGCGTGCGCGTGCGCGTGCGCGTGCGCGTGCGTGTGCGTGTGTGCATGTGCGTGTGTGTGCGTGTACATGTACGTGTGCGTGTGTGTGCGTGTGAGTGTGTGTGCGTGTGCGTGTGCGTGTGCGTGTGCATGTGCGTGTGCGTGTGCGTGTGTCCATGCATGTGCCCGTGCGTGTGCATGTGTGCGCGTGTGTATGCGCGCATGTGTGTGTGCGCGCGTGTGTGCATGTGTGTGCGTGCATGTGCATGCATGTGTGTGCGTGTGTGGGTGCGCGTGTGTGTGCTGTAAACTATGGGCAGGCCAGCCACCTACCGTAAAGCTTGTAATAAGACACCGGCAACTGACACTGACAGTGACAGCTAACTGAACAGTTGGGTTGGAATATTTATAGTTTCACTCAGTTTGTGTGCTGGGGTTTTGCGTTCCAGCATCGCCCATGGTCAGATCAGGACAGATACCATAAGCTTTGTAGTAGTGTGTTTTGTTATTGTTGTTTTACGTCCTAGCAACATCTAAGGTCATATCAGGACGAACCAGTTTGTAGTAAGACACCGGCAACTGACAGCTAACTAAACAGTTGGATTGGGTTATTTTCACTCAATTTGTTTGTTGGGCTTTTACGTCCTAGCAATTCCCACGGTCATTTCAGGACAGGTTCAGATTGATAGTGCCGCCGCTGTCACGAAATAGAATCGCCCCCTCAAAATCCCCCGCCTCCTGGCGAATCTATTTCGAAATAAAACCTCACTCATTGAAATAGAATCGCCCAGGCCCTGGCAAAATTCAGCTCGAAATAAATCAGAGGGAGGTGGAGGAGTGGGGTGGAGGTGGGGAGGGAGGGCGGGCAGGAGGGTGAGTGTTAAACTGTTATAGAGAAGAAAGGAGAGAGGGAGGTGGAGGAGTGGGGTGGAGGTGGGGGGGGGGATAGGGGCGGGCAGGAGGCTGGGTGTTATAGGGAAAGGAGAGAGGGGGTAGGAGGTAGAGCTATGGGGTGGGGCGGGCAGGAGGCTGGGTGTTATAGGGAAAGGAGAGAGGGAGTGGGAGGTGGAGGCGTGGGGTGGAGGTGGGATGTGAGTGGAGGAGGTTGGTGGTTTATAGGGAAGGGGGAGAAGGAGGTAATAATACGGCGTGTTCCATTCGTCTATATGTAGACCTTTTGCATGTGCAGAAGACTAGAAATTGTGCAAACTGTCTCTCACTATTAAGTCTTATACTATATAGCCAGAAAGTCCGAACAAAATAGCAATTAAAAAAAAAAAAAGCATTCACTGAAATTAATCCTACATATTCAACTCAGATATTGGTGAACTCATTAAACATTTATTGCTGCATAAAAGCAGTACTCAGTGAGTTTAACATAACCTGTCACAGCTGAAGCCTATGATGTCCAGTATGTCAGTGTTCAACCCGATACCAAATAAAAATTACAAAGAAAAGTGGATGATAATGGTAGATTTAATATATGTATCTAAAATATGGCATAAACTTCACACCGTCCGATTAGGCAGTTTTTTGTGTGTAGATATATAAGCTTAGTAACTGTGAATGAGAGACGGAAATACAGTGCAAAAGAAAGAATGCAGATGCCACTAATAAGTAATAGTATACTGTTAGAATTACATTAGTGGAACCTTCACTTTCTTCCTTCTGTTCTACAACTTCTAGTACTAGTGCATGTGAGTCAGCTTATGTAAGTATTGAAAGTTCAGGAAGATGATTTGAAATAGGATTTCTATTTTTTATTCAGATAACTGATTATATACTAGCAATTGCAGATATATATATATGTATATGTATATGTGTGTATATAACATGTAATACTCAGTATGACAGAGTGTCCTTTTAAGCAAGCCACATAAGCTCCTCCAAGTGAATTGCACATCAAAGATCCTACAGATAAACATGGCGATAAACATCGTGCAGGTTTCCTATATGAGCAGCTCTCCTGCAATACACTTGTGAGGTCGGCGGCACGTCACTGCTATTAAGACACATCTTGAGACATCTGAAGCTGGATCTGTGTAGGTTAACAGTGAACAAGCAAAAGTAGGGATGGATGGTGGAAACAAAAACAAAGGAGGAGAAAGCGCAATGTCTGAGTGTGTTTGCTGGTCAAATGCGCTCCTAGCGACACATAAATACACTAGAGCGCTCCACACGCGGGATTAAGTACGCCGCCCGCCACCGCCGTGATCCTTGAGAAATGATGCAGTGTTGGAGGGCGGCGGGTGGGTCGGCGCGGAAGTAAGTACTTGAGGGGTGCGCGTTTATTTTAGTCACTGCCCGCGGGCTGAACGTGTACACAAACGGACGCGTTTATGTGGAGCGAGCTTCTCGGTGCTGCTCAGTGCTGCTCGGTGTTGCTCGGTGCTGTTCGGTGCTGCTCGGTGCTTCTCGGTGCTGTTCGGTTTTGCTCAGCGCTGTTTGGTGCTGTTCCGTTCTGCTCGTGCTGTTCCGTTCTGCTCGGTTCTGCTCAGTGCTGCTCGGTGTTGTTCCCTTTTGCTCTATGCTGCTCAGTGATGTTCCGTTCTGTTCAGTGCTGCTTGGTTTTGCTCGGTGTTGCTAGATGCTGCTTGGTGATGTTCGGTGCTGCTCGGTGTTGCTCGGTTCTGCTCAGTGCTGCTCGGTGTTGTTCCCTTTTGCTCTGTGCTGCTCAGTGATGTTCCGTTCTGTTCGGTGCTGCTCGGTGTTGCTTGGCACTGCTCAGTTCTGTTCGGTGCTGCTCCGTGCTGCTTGATGCTGTGCTGTGCAGGTCGGTGCTGCTCCATGTTGCTCGGTGCTGCCTATTGTCACTGTTTTGCCGGTACTCTGTTTTGCTTAGGTACTAAGCTGGTGCTATTCTGGTGGTGTTCAGTGCTGCTCATTGCTGCTCTGGTAGTTTTCAGTGCTGTTCTCATGTTGTTGGGTGTACAGTGGACTAACCACTGTTGACTTGTGCTGCTTCTGGTATTTAGTGCTGCGTGGTGACTCAATGTGCTGCTCATGGTGCTCGGTGTTTGATGCTGCTCATTGTTAATCAATGCTCCTCTGATACTGAACGATAGTGCTGAAGTTGCTTGATTCTAGTGTTTAGTACTCTCCAGGTGTTGTTCTCGGGTGGCAGCTTGTTGTTGTGGTTGCTCGGTTCTGCCCAGTGCTGAGTGGAACAATTATAGTGTTCTTTTATGTCACTGTTTTCCTTTAACCCTGCTTAGCCTAGTTCTATGTTTGTTGCATGCTGCTGCTCGACCCTGCTCTGTGTTGTTCTATACTTCAAGATTCACTGTTGATCACCGCTGTTTACTGCTTCCCGCTGCTATTGGATAGTTTCTGCGCCTTGCTGCCCAGGATTCAAACTCTGTTCGGCTCAGTTGTGTTCCATATTGCTCGATAAGGATCGGCACTGCCCAGAACGAACCTATTCTAATGGAACCCTACTTGGTACACCACACCGCTCACTGTTTGCTTAATATAGGGTATGCACTGACGTCACGCTAAACGGAAGTGCGGCCATTGTGGAGATACAACACAATAACAAATCCAACCTGATCAATGCATTGTCAATGGCAGTGAGCAGTCTTCATACAGAAAAAGTGAAATCTCTAAAACCACACCACCTAGAAACTAATCGCTTGGTACCCATATAGAAATCATGTTTACCAAAAGGATTATATTAAATTGATATGGTTAGACTTCTGGATTTCTATTAATTTTGAATAAAACTAAGGATTTGCACTGCGTGTACCGGCAAACTCAAGGCATTGCCAATGGTCATGAGCAAACTTCACAGAAAAAGTGAAATATCTCTAAAACCACACCACCTAGAAACAAATCGCTTGGTACACATATAGAAAACATATTCAACGAATATATTATATTAAATTTATAAGGTTAGGGTTCTGGATTTCTATGAATTTTGAATGAAATAGACGTTTTGCACTGCGCGTAGCTGCAAACGCTATGGGTTGTTTACTGTTTGATATCGTCACAATGGCCGCGCATCCGGTTGATGACGTCACGTGAATACCCTATATAATACTTAATAATGGGCTGACCTCTTTGTAAGGTCCATTAGCTTCGATCGCCTATCGGTAACACACAGAACTAACAGAGGGAGGGTGCCCTCTCCAGAATCGACCAAGCGAGTCTTGAAAGAGGGCGGAAGGAAGAGCAGTCATAAAGGTATCATACTGTAGTGGTCTGCACTGACCTCTCAGGCAAGTAACCACATAGATAGGTAGGCGTGGGTAGTGTGGTGATATCAGGGAGCCTAGGTGGTGTAATGGTTAGCACACTGGCAAAGAGATGTGGGTTCAAGTCCTGCTCTAGGCGCAATATTTCCAATTTTCATCACCCCCACGACACTGGTTCCCGTGATCAGGATCCTGTACAAGCTTTGCGCTGTATGGTTGTTGAACCTACCCTGTGTATGTATGTGTTAGTGCAATGCCTGTATGTATGTAATTGTAAGCATTAAAAGACTTACAATTCCAGGGGGACGAGTGTAGTGGTCTGCACTGACCTCTCAGGCAAGTAGCCACATAGACAGGTAGGCGTGGGTAGTGTGTTGATATCAGGGAGTCTAGGTGGTGTAATGGTTAGCACACTGGCCCGGAATGCAAAGAGATGTGGGTTCGAGTCCCGCTCTAGGCTCAATATTTCCCATTTTCATCACCCCCACGACAATACCTAGAAATGTGGATCCGTGACAATAGTATATATACAGATGCTTTGTTCTTTGTGCTGTTCCTGGACTCTCCTCCTTCAGCACACCCTTCCACAGACCCTTCTACAGACACACTTGTAAAGCACGGCCCATATAGGCTGCTTCAAATACAGATACGCATCGACCCGCACGTGCGTGCATCCGTGAAGCCTGGAGGCAAACGTGAGAATGTTGAGCAAATGCGGGCAGGGCGGGGGGAGGGGAGTCTCGATTGGAATCCTCACATTGAAACGTTTCAAGCTTCTAAAAACAATTGATATACTCCTTTTTTGGTAAATGAATTTTATTCATATACATCTTTTGTCAGCGCGTAGGTGTTACTTACAGGTATATTTACACATTCTTTCTCTTTTTTAATCATGGTTTATATAGTGTCTTGAAATGTGAAGTAGATTCTAAAATTAAAGTGTACACAATGCAGTAAGTAATGAGTATGAGGTACATTCATTCATTTTACAGTACCCAAACCGTGACAGGTGGGCACTCTACTGCCTGAACTAAGTTTAGAATTTTCAATTCAGGTAGATACTAGTCCTGCACGAGAGTGTGTGTGGTACGGGAGTATGGAAATAAAAAAATGTGAAAATGAGATAGAGTTAGTTATACAGCATGAGCATTTGTGTTTATTGCACGTCGATGAGTCGCTTACGAGGTATGTTATGGCGCCATTGAAATGCTGTCCATGCATTATGTCAGAAAAACCCATGCAATATGACAGAAAAAATATGTACACATGAAAGAGCATTGCACACGGAAAGACACGTAACCTTTTGCTACCCCCGCCCCCCGTCCCGATATGACCATAGATGTTGCCTGGACGTGAAACAACATACAAAAACAAAAACCCTATAAACTTACCATAAATGCCACCCATGATGATGACTGTAGGGTTCATACGATTCCCAACCGTAGATTAGCAAAATACATTTGTTAGTAGAGGTCTGGTGAAAAACAATGTCCCCCTTTTGTACCTCTCCTTCTCTCTCTTACTCCCTCCCTTTTATCTCCTACTCCCCCTCTCTCTCCTCCTCCACTCACTCTCTCTGTCTCTCTTTCCGTGTCTCTTTTCTCCGGAAATGCTTTAAATTAAATTAATTAGAACATACAGATTGTGTATTCTTGGTTGGTATTTCTCTTGGGAATAATCTTCCTGTCAGGATATCTAAGACATCTCTACTACTCTTGCAACCAAAATGTCTGACAGGGAAGCCTTATTATCTCCCGGCGTTTTTATGTTATATAAGTTGCAGTAATAAATCATGACATTTCAGTTTAGAATATTTCTCTTATCACTATTATCGTTGTTATTGTCATTGCACCTCATCACGCTTCCTGCCCCCTCTCACCATTCCTCCAATTCCCCACTCCTCTTACCCACCCTGCACCCCCCCCCCCCCCACACACCCTCCCCCCACTTCACTGCCCACACAGAGAGGTCACAGTGGGCACCAGACCGTTATTAATGGCTTCCATTACGGTGCCTCGTAATGTTTTATAGCACTTGAATCAAGTGGGCACCCCCTCCATCTCCCCACCCCTGCACCCCGGCTCCACCCAAATGCAACCTCCTTAGTGCCCCGTGGTATTAACTTCTACACCGACAAGTGGACACTAGCGCCCCGCATTCTCCCTCCCCTCTCCATTCCCAACACCATCACCACATTAACTGTGAACACCTTCCAAGCAGCGGACGACGGGAAGTCACCCGCTTGATTGCTAGGAGAGGAGAAAGGCAACAGTGTGCGCAGACTTGACAGTGTTTGGGACAAGGACACCGAGTTGGGGTCGGTACGTGGGTGGGTTTGTTGGTGACCCGGCCCCCGCCGGTGGCGCTGTTTGCCGAGGAGGCCGAGCACGAAACACTGACAGAAACCAGCGCGTTGGTAGTGGCTGTGTTCTCGGGAAAGGGTGGGCCAGGCATGCGAGAGGAAGGGGTGAGTGTGGAGGTGGGGTGGAGCGTTCCTATGAAAGGGGTGTGTGGTCGGTGGCAGGCCACTGCACGTGTGGCCTGCGACTGATTTGGAGTTTTGCGTCTTATTATGTTGTTTTGTTGTGTTGTTTTGTTGTTTCGATGTTTTGTTGTTCAAACAGTGTTCACAGCTGTTAAAAATAAAACATTCAAGGTCAAGCAAAGCTTAAGCCTGTTAAAAATAAAACACATTTAAGGTCAAGCAGAACATAAAGCTGTTAACAATATAACGTATTCAAGGTCAAGCAGAGCTTAAATCTGTTAAAAATAAAACACCTTCAAGGTCAAGCAAATCTGTCCGAAACTTCCGGGAGCTCCACACAACAAAGAACAAAGTGGCCAAAGATGAGAACTCCTTGTCCAAATCTCCCAAAGGGTAGCAAACCTGTGTGTCTGTGTGTGTGTGTCTGTGTCTCTGTTAATGTGGCTGTCACACTACGACGACAAGCGGCGACGACAGCCCAGCGACATGGATTTTGTGAAAACCCGACGACATATGCAAATTCGGGCCAAGCGCCGCGACAGCGCCGCGACAGCGCCGCGACAGCGCCGCGACAGCGCCGCGACAGCGCCGCGACAGCGCCGCGACAGCGCCGCGACAGCGCCGCGACAGCGCCGCGACAGCGCCGCGACAGCGCCGCGACAGCGCCGCGACAGCGCCGCGAAAGCGCCGCGACAGCGCCGCGAAAGCGCCGCGACAACGCCGCGACAGAATAGGACAGTTCAAACATGTTGGTTTATGCGGTGGACCTGTTAGGAAGCAGTCTCCATATGATATATGAAGAAATGGGATGGTACAAACATGTGTTTTAGACAATGCGGCGGACCTGTTAGGAAGCAGTCTTCATAAGAAATATGAAGAATGGGACCCACACACACAGACACACAGACACACACACACAGAGAGACACACACACACACACAGATACACACACAGAGACACACACACACACCACTACACACACAGAGACACACATGAAGCAGTTTCCATGAGAAATATGAAGAATGGGACGGTGCAAACATGTAGGTTTATGCGGCGGACCTGTGAGGAAGCAGTCTCCATATGATATATGAAGAAATGGGACGGTACAAACATGCGTGTTAGACTATGCGGCGGACCTGTGAGGAAGCAGTCTCCATATGATATATGAAGAAATGGGACGGTACAAACATGTGTGATATATACCCAACGGCCAACGGCCAAATGGCTGCGGCGACAGCTTAACGACAGCTTAACGACAAGACGACACCGTAGCGACAGCGTAGCGACAGCATAGCGACAGCGTAGCGACAGCCAAACAACAACGTGTAGTGCCGGCTGTCGTCGAGGTTTTTCAACAAGCACAAAAACCCGACGACAACCCGGCGACCGGGAGAAACTGGAGTTGTCGCGGAGCTGTCGCGGCGACACGCGAACGACAGCATAGCGACATCTTAGCGACAGCCGACGACAGCCAACGACAGAGCAAAACGACAAGTCGTTGGACTGTCGCCGGCCTAGTCGTCATAGTGTGACAGCTACATTAGGTCGCACAGAATGGTAGCGTTGCTTAAATACCCCCCCCCCCTCCACACGCGCGCGCGCGCACACATGCACACACACGCACATGCGCACCGAGCTGCTCAAACTCACTGATGTCGTCTGCAGCTACTCAGAGTGAGTCGCCTGCTCACCCTGGCTCCAGGCAGGCCACCCGTCTGAAGAGATATTCGGGGTCGCCCATGTTCCTTGGCAAGAGCTGTGAGTCTCCTGCTGCGCAAACTCACTCAAAGACGCCCAGACCTGCTCGGAAGTACTCGGAGCCGCTCTGGACCACTCGTGTCAGGTTTGGCCAACACGCGATCGCTATCACTATCAGTAGATATCACTTATCGGGTCCTGCCTGCGGTCTGTGGCCCGCGTCCTATTTGACTGCTCCCCAAGCTGTTCTATGGCTGCTGGTTCTATTTGTTTATTTATTTGTGTGTGCAATGTTGCACTATTTTGATTCTGTTTTTGTTGCTTTTCTAGGAAGGCTTGGCATTGCGGCTCGCTGGACAGTGCCTGTGTTGTTCTCTGACAGACATGTTGATGAGGTCTTCTCGCCTAGGCTACATGCAAGTGGATGGCGCCCGGCCTTTGTTATCAACGTTGGCGGTTACTAAGCGCCACCCCCCCCCCCCCAGCACCCCTCCACACGTGCACACACCCATGCCCCACACACGCACACACGCTGCTATGCACCACAACACGCGCCCAGACGATCCCCTTACCCATATCTAAATTGACTTCAATGAGATGTTGATGGTGTGTGGCTGGCAGCTCGAGAGGCTCGGAGACTCGGGAGGTACGGCGACTTGGACAGGGGGTGTGGGTAGGGGGAGTGTGTGGGTGAGGAAGGGGGGGGGGGGGAGAGGGGAGGGGGAGGTGGTGAGGGGGAGCGTTGGGAGGTTGGGGCTATTCGGGTTTCGTGAGTTGGGACCGCTTGTTGGGGGTTTCGGGCCGGGAATGGAACTCGGTTAGCCTCAGATCCCACGCAGTCTGGGCGGTCCTGGGAGGAGACCCTATGAGATGGGACAGGAGGCTTGGGGTCCGCGAGGCTTCTTAGGGTCCATGTGGACATCTTTTGCGACCCATTCAGCTCGTTCCAATCCACCCCGGGGTCGTTACCTCGCCCGCCCATCGATGGACCCCCGCCCGCCCACGCGACCTCGTCCCCCGCTAACCACCGTCCTGACCCCGTGTTCCTCCCTGCCTCTTTGCCCGCTCCGCCCACCCAGCTTGGGCCGTCCCCCTCGTCTCCCCCTCCTCCTCTCCGTTCATCATCGAGTCTCAACCTCCTGTGTTCATCCATGGATGTTGTTAAGGGCGCATTCCATATACGCGTAATGCGTAATGCGAATGCGAATGCGAATGCGACAAAAAATCGAAACGCCTTGAAACCTACGAGCTACATTCCATACATGCGTAATGCGTAATGCGAATGCGAATGCGTCAGAAATCCATTAGCCCGATCGCTCCATGTAGCGATCGGTGCGTAATGCGTAATGCGTAAAGGCGGTGCGAATAGAAAAGCATCAGTCGCATTTGTCCATTGATATAACGTTGGAGGAGGCGACTGATAATAACGGACAGCCGAAGTTAGGCAGCAAAGAGTCTTTTAAACCCTGTAACTACACGACCAAAGGCTAGCTAAATGACCAAAGGCTAGCCCCCAGTCTTTATCCCTGTATCTACACTGTCTGTTAAACCCAAGCAAGGAATGTACATATATTATTATATCTATGTATAAATATGTGTATATATGTATAAATATGTGTACATATGTTAATATGTATATATATAATACATGTCTATACGTGTATATATATGTACATATATATATGTACATATATGTATGTTCATATATGTATGTACATATAAGTATAGATATAATACATGCATATATAAGTACATATATATTATATTTTTATTATATCTATATAATACATGTCTATACTGTACTTTTTATATACTTCACTGCATAACGCATAACGCGTATATGGAATGCTGGCATTCGCATAACGCATAACGCGTAACGCATAACGCATTACGCATTACGCGTATATGGAATGCAGCCTTTAGTCTGTACACACCACCGCCTCATGTTCAGCTTCCCGTTGACACCGCCTCATGTTCAGCTTCCCGTTGACACCGCCTCCCACCTCTCTTCATGTTATCTACCAACTTTCCACGACTCGCCTTCAGACCTCGCCGACACTTGACCGTTTTTATCCCACACCTACACTCGCACTGACACTGACACTCACACCCCGATCACTCTCACACCCACACTTACACTCACAGTCACACTGACACCGACACATACACTGACACTCACCCCTTCACTCATACTGCAACCAATCTCACACCCACACATACATTCACACCCACCCCTACACTCACACGTACACTCACTCACATCCCCACTCACACTTACACCCACACTCACCCCCACACTAACTCACACCCACACTCACTCATGACACTCACACCCACACCTACACTCACACATGCGCTCACACTCACCTACTCTCACACTCACACCCCACTCACACTTACACCCACTCACACCCACACTAACTCTCACACTTACACACTCAATTATGACACTCACAGTCACAGCCACACCTACACTCACACCTACTCACCCTCACACTGACACTTACACCCACACTGACACACATCTACGCTCACACTCACACCTACTCTCACACCCACACTGACACTTACTAGTTGCACTCACTCACCCCAACACTCACCCCCCACACTCACATCCACACCCATAGTCACAAACACACTGACACCTACACTCACACCTACACTCACACTCACAACCACACTGACACTTACTATCACCCCCCCACACTTAACACTGACACCCCCACTCACTCTCAGACTCACACCCATACTCACACCCACAGTCACTCATACTCACACCTACACTCACACTCACACTTACGCACACCCACACTCACTGCCACACCCATAAGTACACTCACACACAACCCACAACAACAATAACAGCTTTACCCATGCCCAAACCCAAATTCACACTCACACACCATCCACACCAACACTCAGTCACACCCGCACTCACAGGAACTCTTTTTAGACATCTATCAAGGAGGACACGGACACAGCGGAAAGGCGAGAGAAGACACACACCTACCCAGTCCACGATATTCTACCCGCAACCCGCCCACCCCCACCCCTCCCACCCCACTTTGCCTGCCACCCTCCGTCCTCACATTAATTGTTAATGCCGCTACTACTAAACCTGACCAAACCACCTCTCCCTCATGTCTACTGCCTCAGAGCATTGCCCTTGCCAACCCCACTCACGTTCAGCATCCCTTTGGTTCCAGCTATCTCTCCCTCCATCTTCCCCTTCCCCTTCCCACAATGCCCGGCGCCGACCCCCGCCCTCCTTCCCGCACCCTCCCGACTAACCCCGGTCTGCTGGGTACTAAAGTGGCGTCGGCTTTGTCGGGTCCAGGTCACCATCTTCGAAGGAGCAACATAGCAGAGTGGTTAGATCACCCGCCAAGGTCAAATTTATTGATTCAATATTTAATTATTACATATTTCTACAAAAATGCTACATATTGCTATAATGCCTTAGATTTGTTTGATTTTCCAATCACAATAAATGACACAGATTTGGTGTTCACCGCTAAACAAAACTAGTCCTTTTTGTTGTTGTTAATTTACAATGTATGGATTTAGAAGTGCGCCATCTAGCGAGAGATGCAAGCTCTGTTCGCTAGTTTATGACGATGGTCTTCATTGATGTAATGACAGTTTATGGAATCCTCCAAATGATCTTCTTTCCCGAGAGTTAGGACCGACTCCTACTTGCCTCTTGGTATATTACTAGCCTACCACTAGCACCAGCAACATCCTATTAGTATTACTACTATTACTATTACTAGTACTATTAGCATTTCACAGCCCTCCCACTGTCCAGTAACACGCCACTAACCTCCCATCAGCCCCGAATTAATGTTCCACTAATAATAATTCAATATCTTCCCACTGCCCTCCCATTATCATGCCACTATGCTCTATCCTCACACTAGCCTTCCATTGCCCTGCCACTATCCTCATACCATCATCCCACTATCCTTGCACTAACCTCCGACTATGATCCCACTAACCTCCCACTATCCTCCCACTAACCTCCACTATCCTCCCACTAACATCCCACTATCCTCCCACTATCCTCCCACTAACATCCCACTAACCTCCCATTACCCTTCCACTAACCTCCACTATCCTCCCAATATCCTCCCACTAACATCCCACTAGCCTCGCACTAACCTCCACTATCCTCCCACTATCCTCCCACTAACCTCCACTATCCTCCCACTAACCTCCCACTAACCTCCCACCATCATCCCACTATCCTCCCACTAACTTCCCACAAACCTCCCACTATCATTCCACTATCACCCCACTAACCTCCCACTATCCTCCCACTATACTCCAACTATCCTCACACTAGCATTCCACTATCATCCCACTAACCTCCAACTATCATCCCATTATCCTCCCACTATCATCCCACTAACCTCCCACTATCCGCCCAATATCCTCCAACTAACCTCCCACTAACCGACCATTAATCTTCCACTATCCTCCCACTATCCTCCCAATATCCTCCCACTATCCTCCCACTAACATCCCACTATCCTCCCACTATCCTCCCACTAACCTCCACTATCCTCCCACTAACATCCCACTATCCTCAAACTAACCTCCACTATCCTCCCACTAACCTCTCATTATCCTTCCACTAACCTCCACTATCCTCCCACTAACATCCCACTATCCTCCCACTAACCTCCAACTATCCTTCCACTATCCTCCCACTATCCTCCCACTATCCTCCCAATAGCATTCCACTATCCTCCCACTAACCTCCAACTCTCCTCCCATTATCCTCCCCTATCCTCCCACTAATGTCCCAATATCCTCCACATATCCTCCCACTATCCTAATACTATCTTCCCACTATCATTCCACTATCCTCCCACTAACCTCCCTCTAACCTCCCACTAATCTCCCACTATCATCCCACTAACCTCCAACTATCCTCCCAATATCCTCCCACTAACCTCCCACTATCCTCCCAATATCCTCCCACTAACCTCCCTCTATCCAAATACTATCTTCCCACTATCATTCCACTATCCTCCCACCATCATCCTACTATCATCCCACTAACATCCCACTAGCCCAGTATTAATCTTCCACTAACATTCCATTATCTTCCCACTATCCTCCAATTACACACCCATTACCCTCCCACTAATCCTCCCACTAGGCTCCTAGTCCTATCCTCCCAATACCATCGCACTAACACTAACACTTAGTTACCTCCCCGCATATGTTTCTTTTTTTCTTATCTTGTTCTTTAACTATCATTCATGTACCAATCTTTTGCTTATTTTCCTGTAATTGTCTATCTGTATATTGTTGTAGATTTGTTTACTGTGTAGAGGCAATTGTGATTAGGGCTGGAAGACCAGTGCATTAGCACTGACAACATGTTATTCAGAGGAATAAAAACACTTGAACAACAAAAATACGGTACCATTCCATTATCGTCCCACTATCCTCCCACTATCCTCTTAGTACTCAGTACAACTAACCTTCCATTAACTTCCCACTACCCTCTCACTAGCCTCTCTAGCCTCCTCCTACCCTCCTCCTACCCTCCCACTAGCCTCCAGCTAGCCCGACCTCCCACTAGCCTCCAGCGAGCCCGACCCCCATGTCTGCCAGTTCACACAGTGAAGCAATTACACTGCTATCAGTCCGCCTACTGCAACCATTCCACCCGCTAAATGCGCCGCATTCGTTCAAATTCCACCCAGAGACATCCAGATAAAAGAGGACCAGTTAGCGACGTTTCCAGCTCTTCCCTGTCCTTATCTCCATCGGAGATACCAGCCCGACTGGGCGTCCTCCACACGCCGTGAGGGGACCAGGAACCAGCGGTCAGCAGGGAAGGGCGGCACTGACCTCACACCTAGCGCTACGTGACCTCACTGAAATTCACATGTCAAGTTGTCATGCAGTCACATGGGCGCAATGCATATACCGTGCGTGTATGTGTGTGGAATACCACCAGGAGGCGCGGATGCCATTCCTTATTTATATTCGCATAATGGATTATCCAGCACATATATATGTTGATTGTATTGAGTTTGGATGAGGATGGTGCACGACAAAGGTGCGACATGCTGAACTAAGAGGACTAGTGTGCCGACATGCTGACTCAGCCCCTACAATGTGTGATAATTCCAATATTATTGTTCTACTTAGACGTCTTTATATGAGTGTTGTGTGATCAACTATGCGAATATAAATGCCGAGATGCCTGGGACGACATGTATTTATAAACAATGCAGATATATAATATATATATGTGCAGTATAATTCATTATGCAATTATGCTAAATATGCAGATATAAATATAGAGAACTATGAGAATATTTATATAATGTGTATATAAAGTCACTGGGCAAGAAGGAAACACAGAGTTGGGCTGAGACTATTTATTAGTTCTCTGGCAGGACTTATAATATGCCCACCTGAAAAAAAAAAAAAAAAAGCGTAGGAGAAGTGAATACAATTCCGGCGCTGTGCAGGTGGCGCCCCATTCGCGCGCACCGGGTAGGGTTGGTGCGCGACTCACATAAGCAGTAAATACAATCGTAATAATAAATACACGGAGAAACCTTATGCTTCGTTATTTTATATTATTATAATTAATTATAATGCACATAAAGTCACTGGGCAAGAAGGAAACACAGAGTTGGGCTGAGACTATTTATTAGTTCTCTGGCAGGACTTATAATATGCCAAAGACCCATAGGGTCCCTCCCAACCCAACTCAGGTATCATCATTAGCTATTCTAGCAGCAACCCTCATATCATTCATTATCCGCATAGATAACGGTGTTTTTAAATATTCAAACACCGCATTACTTGTCCAATCACCTCTGGTCCGTATCTCCTCCAGTGAGGCACCACACATCGACAAATATGTGCATCCCCCTCTCCTAAGGGAATGCGAAGATAACAAATCAATATCAAGCCCCACTCGGGCACCAAACAATTTTAATGTTGATTGATAAATATCATACGTTAAAGGAGAACTGCCTCCTTCATCATTTGGTAGAAGGAAGGCTACCTCATTCCTCGAAGCCGGTCTTTCAGCAAAATGTCTTTCTGTCCAATGCACTGCACACAGCTGTAATTCAGGACAGTGTGCTATAGGAATATCTACAGACCTTTCACCAAATTGTATAGTCTTCGACTTACGAATTTTTAACAACATACCCCAGGGATAAAACTTAAAATCCCTGCGAAGAAGCATAGCATCAGACAGTGTCACATTCGACTTCCTCAACAAGCCCCTAAAACTACACAAGATGGCCGCTCGCCAGGCAATGTGACCTGGACTGTCTGACAAGAGTGAAAAAATGCAACGCAACATATTCGGTAGCAAAGGCATAGCTTGTTTAGGTGTGTCGCCCAGTTCTCTTCTAATACCCCGAAGAGTAGAACCAATTACATAGTCGGAATAATCAATCTGCACAGCTCCATTCTGTTTTAGAAAATAATTAAGGCCACTGATATAATTAATATTAGAGGAATATTTTAGGGTTCTCGCTAACCACGTAGCATACAGAGCTACCTGCATAGCGTCACATGGAATCGGAGCGTGAGTCTCCGAAAACTCCTCTATGAAGGCCAGATACTTATTCACCTGGACCGCTCTTGCTATCAAAGAATTCGGTGCGTAACACTTCTGTTGAAACTCTCTCTGTTCTGCCTTTAGCTTATCGACTTCTGTAACGAGAAAGGATGTTGGAATAAATCGACACAACACAAATATTTCCCTTTATCTGCCATATATATGACTTCCTGCATACGCGTATCATTTAACCTACTCAAAGCATCAGTTATCAAATTTGAATCACTTTTAATGTGCACAGCCGTGAACACAAAATTATATCTGACAGCTAACCAGAACAATTTCCTCAAATAGTACATAATTAACTTGCATTTTGATCTACCTGTACTCAAAGCTGTTTCAACTGTGACATTGTCAGTAACCATTACTATCGACGCCCCTTGCCACTCCGAGCCCCATCTTTCCGCGGCCGCATACACCGCCCACATTTCCTGACCATTAATGTGCGCAGTCACTACCTTACTGTCTGGCTGATCATAATGATGGCCCACCATCGCCTGCAGCTGCTGTCTGTCTTGCACTTCGTAACAACCTACCAACCAATCGTTGTTATGCAGAGCCCCATATCCCCATTTGCTCGAATCACTATATGTAGACTTTGTTGCTGCAAATTTGCCTAACATTAGCGCCTTACCATTAAATTCCTTTGCAAATTGCCTCCATCAGTGGATATCTTGTCTAAAGTCAGTATTTAATCTAACCTTATAGTAGGGCCGAGCTACTGTGCTTATCAAGTCATACACTCTTCTAGAAAAAGTTCGCCCACCACGCACTACTTTGGCGCAGTGGGCTAGCAATCCGCCTAATTTCTCTAGATCTTTCCTAGTGGCCTTTTTCCTCCCCTCGAAAGTGTCCAGCACAGTACATAATTTTTGTAATTTGTCTTCGGGTAGCGTTAATTCCAAATTAACAGAGTCAACCAGAATCCCAAGAAAACGTATCTTCGTACTAGGGCTTATCAGTTTCTTAAAGCTAACATAGAACCCAAGTCGACGTAATAGCCCGATTAACTTATTTTGGCCTGCTACTGCATCGTCCCATGTCGAACCAATTATACAAAAATCATCCAGATAATTTATCACTCTTCCAACCCCTTCTCTGACCGCACACCTGACAAGAAAATCTGATACTTTTGAAAAAACAAAAGGACTCGAAGACAACCCCATGCATAGCCTATTATCTAACAAGTAAACAGGACCATTCCCGCCTTCTTCCTCAAAATCCCAAATTAAACCTTGCCTAGATCTATCTACTGGGTGGATAGGAATAGCCCGATATGCATCCTTTAAATCTACTGTTGACAAATAATCGCCCTGCTTCATCTGCTCTACCACATCATCCACACTTTTATAGCTAAATTTCAAAGCTACCTTTTCAGTGAAGTTATTTATTGAACTACCTTTTGGCCTGCTGCAGTCTACTATACCTCTCCCTCCGACATCCTTAGGAATACAAAAAATATTATGCACGCACTGCGGCGTGCTATCAGAACGGCTAATCATATCCTGACTCAATTCTAATAGTAATTTCTCGGTTATAATGTCTTTATACAACTGATTCCGAATCTCTTTGAATTTCGGATTGTATTCAACGGTGCAGTCAATATTAGTCACGTGGTAACCGAAAACTACTCCCCACAAGACATATACCCAATCTGGGTCAGTATCTCCCCTTAGGAACAACTCACTTATAAACCGACATGGCTTCAATTGCATCAAATTGCCTGCTATGTAATGTTCACATCCACAAGTACCGTTCACACAGTTAACAGTGACCCTAACTACTACAGGCTCTGCCCGAGGGAATTCTCGAATATAAAAATCCCAACAATTGTACTCCTCTCTAACTGTTTCGACGTACAACATGTCGTCTCTACTACAGTTATCATTATTAATCCAAGACTGCCATATTCTGCTAACTTGACTATGCATCACCGACTCACTTGCCTCAACAATTGTACTTTTACCTACTTGCTGAACTTTCTTGCCCTGTTGAGCCTCTTTGTGTGTATGTATACCACTTGCAGCACTTTCAATTACCTTCTTGTCATTACCCGACCGCATTTTGTTAACTTGGCTTACACACTTAGGCCTACATTGAGCCTTGCCCATTAATTGCCTCTCAATTAGCGCTGTCGCACCTCGCTCTGCCGTGCCCGCACATGTAACATTCCTAACACTCGCGGACCGTGACGGTTCCGACGCATTACTATACTGTAATACTTCACACTTGTTATGCTGGTCCAAGTGTTCCCCCTTCTTACCGAGAACACTACATTACCATAGCTGCAACTCGGAATTACATTAGGCAGTATTCTCCTAACCTGTGTATTACCTTGTCAGTCTTTTGAACAGTTATTTTTCTTATGACTCTTACTACCGCACTTTAAACACCAATGGCCGAAATTACAACTTTCTTCATTTCTACCACAGCCACCCTCTCTATTCCACTTGAAACAGCCTGACTTTCCCTCCTTCGTGTACGTAGTATTTTTACGAACACTACTTGCCTGCTTCTTCGGCCGCATATTGTGCATGCCGTAATGAAACATACACAAGCCTGTGTTGCTGCTTCCAAATGCTGCAAAACCCTCAACCTCTGCCAACTTTCGTATGTCTTTGTCGTACTCGACATGAGTCGAGTCCACAAAGTCATTCTGTCTAGCCCTCGAAGTCATGAAACATATATGCTCTAAGAAAGCCCGCAAGTCTGCTACGGTTAAACCTTGTATGTCTAGACACCACCTAATGGAAGCAGTTACTAACTCATAACAGTTCAGTTTCTTAACTTCTTTTCCCAGGGTAGCAAATCTTCTCAGGCTCCACTTACTGCGAAGACGTCTTGTGCTGCTGCTGCTCCGACTCCTTGAGTCAGACGGCGTTCGTCGCCGCCTGCGTGTTCGCGACCTATGCCTCGGTCTTGCGAGTCCGTAGGTTGAATGTTCGTCACCGACCACCCGCACCGGCGCCGCGCCTGCACCGGCGGCCCCCGTTGTCCGCCATTCGTCCTCTCCGTTCGTCGCTTCTCCTTCCCGCTCCTCCTTTCCTCGCTGCCGATCATCTCGCTTCCTCCTCATTTGTGTTCGTCGCTCCTTCAGTCCCATTACACGCTCTTCCAACTCCATATCATTTATCTCTTTTAATATGGATGTTTCTTGCTCTTTCCAACGTGAGAGACGACATTCTGTCCACCACCTCAACCGAGCTATCTCTTGACTCATGCTGCAGGTTTTCTTCTGTTTGCCGAACAGTAGCTCTTGTTACTCTCGTTGACAAACTTTTCTTCCCTCTTTTTACCTTTTTTCTTTTTACACCTATCTGTCCTGTGTGAAGCACCACACAAATCACAATACATGATTGTTCACTCTGCCAACACATGTCCGACTCAAAAGAAAAAGCGTAGGAGAAGTGAATACAATACCGGCGCTGTGCAGGTGGCGCCCCATTCGCGCGCACCGGGTAGGGTTGGTGCGCGACTCACATAAGCAGTAAATACAATCGTAATAATAAATACACGGAGAAACCTTATGCTTCGTTATTTTATATTATTATAATTAATTATAATGCACATAATATATTTTTATTTTGATATATATTCACATGCTATTTATGTTTAGCCAATCCACTATCCGAATATAAATAATGTATATGTACATATTGTGGTGTTCTCTGTGGCGGAGTGGTTAGAGTGTCTGAATTTTTTCTCCTCAGACTCCTAATCTGACGGTCGGTGGTTCGATTCCCCATGCCCCCACCTCTGCCAATTTGGATTTCCACCGCTGTGGATAACTTACAGCGTCATCAAAGGCCAGTTGCTCTCATACCATGTCAATGTGGTATGGGAGGTTAAAAATCCCTTGGGTCAGTAAAAGTGTATGTAGGCTCGGGCTTTCTATCGCCAAACTGTCAAATGGTGAAAACAAGTCTAGTCAGACTTATCCATGACAGGCAGTATAAATCTTCAAGAAAAAAAAAAAAATATATATATATATATATGTTACACAATCCAATATGCCAATACAGATAATGTTTAGCATATGCATCTCATTGTATTCGACCACTTGTTCTAGACGGCCACCAATTGCAGTCTTCTTCACTCAGACTTCCATTGCATTGCAGTTTCGCTACACGGTATGGTGAACGATAGTTCGCCCCCACACAACACAAAATAGCAACTGAACATTATTCACGTTTACCATTTTAAAGCAATGCTCCAACTCAGAAAGGATCCCAGCCGTAAATCGAATAATCCAGGTCATGGGTTCGATACCCACCGTATTCAAACCAAAAACTTAGAAACCGATTTGTATAGTTCCCTTCGCTGGTGCTCGGCATTACAGTGAATATACAAGGATTGGTTGGTGCTCAGTGTCTGCGTGGACTATCAAGTCATTGTAATATTATTATATCGGTACTGTGCTTTGAAGTTAATGGAGCAGCACTTAGAAAAATACAACAATATGAAAAAGTCGGTGCTTGCTTTGTCTTTGATCTAAGTTGCTGTGATGACTTTAAACCCCAACCAACTAACCAACCAATGTGTGAACATGTGTAGCTGTGTTCAGCGTCCATGGTTAGTCCCATACACCACACATAAGTCTACAGAAATTATTGACGATGGAAATCGGCTCGTATGAGTTATGAACACCACTGCACAGCGGTGAAAACAAGTGCAAGGACTTAACTGTTATGAGAAAAATAAACCAGCAATTTTGGTAAAGCTATGTTGTTGTTCCGTTGGAATTAACTTGTATGAATTGCCACACATATAAAATGCAAGCACTTAAAGCTGCATAGTCTGATGAAAATATCAAATTTTCAAAACCTAAACTATTATCTAGATTTGATTCTACATAGCTAACTTAGAATTATATACTGGTGCACTTATTAAACATTTGTCACCACATGGAAAGGAATACTGAGACAATTCAATAGAACATGTTACTGCAGAAACCTATAGACCTATTTCATATGACGTCAGCATCGGTATTTAGGTCAGTGCGCCCGCTGGTTGGCTGCAGGATGATACACTGTCAGACTGCAAACTCAATGGCTATGAGCAATCTTCATACAGAAAAAGGTGAAATATCTCTAAAACCACATCACCTAGACACAAACCGCTTGTAACACATATAGAAAACCTATTCAACGAATAGATTATATTAAATTTATATGGTTAGGGTTCTGCATGTCTAATAATTTTGAATAGAATAGACGTTTTGCACTGCACATACCAGCAAACTCAATGCATGCTCAATGGCCATGAGCAATCTTCCTACAGAAAAAGTGAAATATCTCTAAAACCACATCACCTAGACACAGACTGCTTGGAACACATATAGAAAACATATTCAACGAACAGATTATATTAATTTTATAAGGTTAGGTAGGGTTCTGTATTTCTATTAATTTTTAATAAAATAAACCTTTTGCACCGCGTGTACTGGAGAACTCAATGGCAGTGTGCCTTCGTTCTGCAGCCAAGCTGCACACGCATACACAATGTTTATAAACATTAAAAGGGGTCTATGGTGTCAGAGTTTTGGTGTGCTTGCCAAAATGAATTCTGCATGGTTGTACTTCAAATATCTCAAAAGTTATCCACTAAAATAAAGGTTACTTCAAACTAAAGTAAGGTAGGTCATAGCGGTCAATCTAATATATTTATCTCAGAAAATAAAAACCATCAGACTATGCAATTTTAACTGTTACAAGCAAAATAAAATATTAAAAACCACATAACACTTGTTTTTTAAAGCTAACTTGTTGCTCCGTAGGAATTAACTTTTGCAAATTATACACACACATCTTTGGGGCTGCAAAATGACTATGCATGCTGAATGTTGTTCCGAATAACACTTCATTCACTATGGCAGGGGCAGCCGTACATTCTCAGCCCCCCTCTCCTTCCCTCCGCAGACACTTCACGAGTTATCTCACTATACAGATAGATGTACCCCACAAAAAACAGTCTTGTCCTGCTCGCGAGTCATCAAAACACACCCCGGAACCAGAATAGCGCGCCGGTAGCGGCGTGCTAGGCTGCCGCTAAACGAGGCGTTTTAATCGCCGACCCGCCGGCCTCCCCTGGCGGCGGGCCGAGTCAACATGCCCGCTTCTCGCGAGGATCTCGTGGCCGGCGAGATATCGGGCATTGTTTGTTTTCGCTTCCCGCGAGGTGGCAGCACTGTGTCCCGTCATGCTTTGCGTCTGTCCGCGCATGCGTCATGAATAACAAACATGGCGGAAGCTCCGGGTCGGCCCCCGCCCCCACTAGAAATGTATGTACGGACACCATTCCACCAGTGAGGGTCACGTATCAAGGAGACCGGAAGCAGCTTTTATGCCGTGTTTAAAAAAAAAAAAAAGGAAGAAAGATTCCGCTTCTTTTAGCCGCCCACCCGCACACGACCCGCCAATGACTATTGAATTACTCCACTGTTAAAAGGGGTGTAGAGAAAGGACTTTCTGTTCTGCACTATCTCCCACACAAAGCCTATCAACTACATTGCAAAGGCTGCGATATTCACAAGTTAGATCTAGCTTTAGTACCCGCGAAAGGATTTAAAAGAAGGGCCACTCACACCCGGGACTGAACTGATGCCATTTACTTAAGGCTCTGTCACACATCACCGGATTGGGGAAACGGAAAGAAACCGAACAAAGTCCTTTGATATCCGGCAAAGTCTGGTTTGTGTCCATTGCATATCAGTTGATATCCGTTGATATCCGGCCCGATCCGTTACAAGTTTTGAGCATGCACAAAACTTGTAACGGATTGTGCCGGACTGACCTATGTGGTTATTATCCATTACCCGTCCGTTACTCATCCGTTACCCATCCATTACCCGTCTGTTAGTCTTAAGGTTGTATTCCTTACACGCGTAATGCGTAATGTGTAATGCGTTATGCGGTATGCGAATGCCATCATTCCTAACACACGTTATGTGTAATGCGTTATGCGGCACTCGACTGGCTATATTTAAAAAATAAAAATAAACAATTATTCTCCATACTGCTCTGTATATGACCAAATATTGCATTTATATCTATGTAACTTTTTGTACGTCACATGGGGGTTCCTACCTTTATTATAACCAAATTATAGATAAGTATTCATATTTTTGTGGCTCTGGTAGCATTTCTACCAACCCGAACCCCCACCACCACCACTACCATATGTTTCCACTCAGCAGCCTTGAAGACTGCTTCCTAACAGGTCCACCGCTCCACCTTGTCCCGGCTGTCCGTAATTATCAGTCGCCTCCTCCAGCCTTATATCAATGGACAAATGCGACTGATGATTTTCTATTCGCACCACCTTTACGCATTACGCATTACGCACCGATCGCTACATGGAGCGATCGGGATAATGGATTTTCATTCGCATTCGCATTCGCATTACACATGTAAGGAATGATGTACCTCATCGGTTTCAAGGCATTTCGATTTTTTGTCGCATTCGCATTATGCATTACGCGTGTAAGGAATGCGACCTTTACCCATCTGTTACCCGTCCGTTACATAATCTATATATTTCAAGTCCGAATAACACCGGACTAGAATAGTCTTTGTCCGGTTCTGTCCGTTGCTCAATCCGCCAGAGTGTGACAGGCAAGCACAGAAGCACACGTACAGTGGCACGCCGCTAAACTAGGTCAGTCTGGAACTGATGGATTCATTTGAAGACTGTATTAGCCGCATTGTTTAAATATGGAACAAAGTATTTAGGCCTGGACTAACTAGTAAGATGGCTATGCATTATTGTTGTGTTTTTGTGTGTGTAGTGACCATTATATCGGATTGCCCGCCCTCAGATTCTCACACTAAAGCGACTGGTTGATTGATCTGATTGATTGGTAGTTGCTTTACGCCGTGTCGGCAGCATAAGCCATATTCAAGGCGACTAAAGTGACTGTAGTCATAAAGCGACTGTAGTCATGAAGAGACTGTTATATGCGTTATCTGGTTTAAAGGGTAAAAAATGTATACGCTATGAATCGAATCAAATGATTTTAACATTATGTGCTTTCAGTGGAATCTGCTGTCTTAACAAATGAAATATATATAGATATTATAATTAACCATAATTAGCGTAGAACAGCTCAAATTTACAAAAAAAATTTTTTTTTTAAAGGAATAAAAAGATTGATTACTGAGACATCAAACCATGCCTTCCGAGTTACATTTGAACTAGGGCAGGGAAGGACTAGTGGGAGGTTCGTAGGTTATGGGCTGCAACTTTGCAATTATTCAAATCGTTTTCGTCATACATTGGTTAAGGTTTTCAAAATAAGTTGAGCAGAGCTTCACTCGTGCGCACTGATCCCATACATGGCCCCCTGCTTCCGCCCCCATTAAATCCCAATGGCCGGACATCACACCGTATATTTCACCCTATTCCCCCCTCAACAGCCATCTGTTCACGGCCAGCCAACATGCCTTCCCACAGCGCCTAGGCACACACCACTCCACCACGAGCAGCTCATCGCGCAAGGTTTCCCCACCCACCTCCCTTATGAGTACAACTGCTATATAAAAAAGGGCTTTTAAAAGTTTATACACTGCAACATAGCAAAGCTTAAAGCTGCGTAGTCCGATGAAATATCAAATTTTCAAAACCAAACCAATTATCTAGATTTGATTTTACATATCTAACTTAGATACTGATGCACTTATTAAGCAAGTGTTTCTGCATAGAAACACTGAGTCAATTTAACAGAACCTGTTGCTGCAGAACTCTATGGTGTCAGAGTTTTGGCAAGCTTGCCAAAACTAATTTTCCATGTTTGCACTTAAAATATCTCAAAAGTTTACCATTTAAAATAAAAGTAACTTTTGAACTAATGTAAAGTAGATACTAGTGATCGATCTAATATATTTATCTTATAAAAAGACAGAAGTTCAAAACTTACCTTACTTTAGGTTGAAGTAACTTTTATTTTACATGGCTAACTTTTGATATATTTGAAGTGCAAACATGCCAAATTAATTTGGGCAAGCAAACCTAAGCTCTGACATCATAGCTTCTGCAGTAACATATTCCAATACATTTCTATTACATTGCCTCAGTAGTCCCTTCTATGTGGAGAAAAATGGTTAATAAGTCCACCAATATCTAAGTTAGAGATGTACAATCAAATCTAGATAATATTCTGGTTTTGAAATTTTGATGTTGTCATGAACTATGCGCCTTAAAACATGTCCAATAAAAACGTCCAAATTGAACCATTGAACTCTTCCTTGATGTTTCTGAACGTCTGAGGTGCTATCACTAGATCAGTATCACAGTGCACTGTTAACTTGTAATCCTATTCTATTACTATTTACTCATGGCCTTCAACATTCTTACTTGTTATTTCCAGGATGAATCCTGCAAACCCGTTTTGGGAGTATTCTCCGTGCTATATCGCCTTGGGTCGTACTATATCACAGCTTACCACTACCAGAGAGGCCTATAATCTATGGAAGCAGTAATTAACCCACATTCAATAGTTACTTTCAAATTGAACAAATTATGAGAATAGTCAGGGGGGATGCATATATGTGTTGACGTTAGTCCATCTTTAAGTTCAAACACTTCGCCCACAACGTCAGTTAACGCCCAATCTAGTCTGTTGATGTCCACACCTGCAGAAAGTGCAATAAACTAATATGCTACGGCTAAAAAATGTATCTCCAGTTTTTAATGAAATAGCTTTTTAACCTTCAGCTATCTGGGTTTTACATCCTAACAACATTTAAGCTCATATCAGGAAGGATACCAACTTGTGACAGTGCACACAAATGGAAACGTTATGGTTCTGCCTCACTGGGGTATCAATACTATACCATGTTGTTAGCACTACAATTTACAAACCAGTGTCTCAGTCCCATTATCCTGGCACTAAGCCAACTAACCTGTTCTTGCTCCATGTAGTGCCAAGCTCCAGCCAAACATGGCAGCAACAAATACCAAATACCAAGTCAAGCTTTGGTTTGACTCGACCAGGCATAGATCCAACAAGCGGGACGTGGGCGCTACCCGATTTTAGCCGTACCAAATTGGGGTACCGGATAGAAAACGGATACTGTCCGGTGAAATGTTTTGTTCATTTCATGTCCGGTACCCATCCATTACGTCTCCGGTTTGCTTCCTGAATAGTATGTTGATGGTGTTGTGGGAATTTGGTCCGTCAGTTTTTTATATGTTTTCGGCACGTCCGTTAAAGGTCCGGTATGTGTCCGGTTGATGTTCGGTCTGTCTGTTTGACATTCGGTTTTCGCCTGTCGGTTCACCGTTGCTTGTCTGGTTACATAAGGTGTCATCCTGTGTCGTCCAGTTATCATCCGGTTATTGTCCAGCGGCTATTCGTTAATGTACGTTCCTTGTCGGTTTATGACCCGTTTTATCCGGCAGCCTTTGCAACATTTCGACACATTTCGGTACATTTTGATACTGAATACCACCGGACTAGAAAATTCTTTGTCTGGTTGTGTCCAGTACTCAATCCAGTAAGGTGTGACAGGTACTTTAGGAATTAGATAATGAGAATTGCATTCTCTCTTAATACATTCGGAAATCGGCAAGTTTTCGATGTTTTTTATTAATACAAAAATAGGTATCCCTCTCTTCTCCGCCATACCCGCTGTGTGTCGAAGTGCAAACGGCGAGCGGATGCTGATAAGATAGATAAGACAAATAACACCTTTACACGTGCAGCGCTCTGGTGCCAACTCATATTATCTTTGCAACAGTTCTCTCCAATCGCACTCACCCACGCCCTGCACCGCGCATACTTGGCAGGATGCCGTAATTAATTCTGTCTGAACGCATAACCGCCGAGTAGGGTATGGACCCACCAGCAGGGGGAGGGAGGGGGGAGGCGGAGGGAGGGGCGGATGGAAGGGAGAGAGAAGGGTGGGGAGGGAGAGGGGATAGGGAGGGGAGGGGTGAGGGAATGGAGGGGAAGGAATGAGGGAGGAGAGATATTGGAGGAGGGAATGGAGGGGATGAGGGAGGGAGGACAGGGGAGGGAGGAAGGAAAGGAGGGAGGGGGGAATTGAGTGATGTGGGAGGGAGGGTAGGGGAGGCAGGAGGGAAAGGAGGGAAAGGAGGCAGGTAAGGGATGAGAGAGAGGGGATGAGGGAATTGAGGGGATGTGGAAGGGAGGGCATGGGGTGGAGTGGATGGGAAAGGGGGGAGGGGGGAGTGAAGGGACGGGAGGGAAGGATGGGAAGGAGGGTGATGGAAGGGGGGAAAGGAGGGAGGGGAGACAGGGAGAGATGGGAGGAAGGGGAGGGACGGGCGCGAGGAAGGGGAGGGGAGGGGGAAGAAGGGCATGGAAGGAGAGGGGGGGGAAGGAGAGGGAGGGAAGGGAGGGGAGGTGGGGGGGCAGGGAGGGGAGGAAGGAGAGGGAGGGGAGGTGGGGGATGCGAGGGGGAGGGAGGGGAGGGAGGGAAGGGAGGAGAGGTGGGGACGGACGGTAGGGAGGGGGACAGGAGGGAGAAGAGATGGAGAGATGGAGAGGGAGGGCGGGGAAGGAGATGGAAAGAAACACAAAAAAGGCCAGAAAGTCAGAGAAGAGCGAATCAAATAGCAAACGGATGATGGATCTGAACAGACCGTCCCTCTGCACTGCCTGCGGCCTGCTGCACTAAACTAACACCGGGCAGACAGACCATTTGCCATCAGCAATTAATATATGTTTAGCACCTGCTAAGTGAGGGGGTAAATCAAAGGAAATAAAGCCCAATCAGAATGGTGCACATCGAATGGAATACATTAGGAGCAATCATCGTTATTGTCGTCTTGTAAATCTAATTGCCCCTTAAAATCTGTGGGGTTTAAAAGATGATATATATAAGAGTACCCGTGACAAGCTCTCCATTTATGTTTCAACGCTCATCTGTTAGTACGGCGGATCCCAGACGAAGGCGAGGCAGCTCAGGGGTGTTCGTCGCCACTTCCCGGCAGAGGGCGCCAGGGGTTATCTTCGCATGTGCAAACACATCGCGCCTTATCGCGGCCCGTAACAGAGGGGTTCCAGCGTGCCCCTGGCGAGCTAATTGAAAACTAACAAGATCTGGCGTTTAAGCGATCGGATCAAAAGTGCTCGTGGTTCGCGCGCTGCACCCTCCGTGATTTATTGGTTGACATCATTATTTTGTTCAAGTTGTTGTAGGCGGGGCGGCAGTGGAGGAGGATTTTGGAGTGGGGAGGGGGTGATGAGGGGGTGTAGGGGGAGGGGTTCTTTCAGTCGTGGCCCATTAGATGGACTTCGGAGCCGACATAACAAGGAATGTTCCAGAAATGGGTGCTAGGAAGCGGTGGAGATGGAGGTGGAGGTAGGGGTGGGGGTGGGGGTGGGGGTGGGGGTGGGGGTGGGGGTGGGGGTGGGAGTCGGGGTGGGGGTGTCACTTTGAGAAATGTGTGAGACGTTTGTTTGTTTGTTTCTTGTTTTACGTCCTAGCAACACCTAAGGTCATATCAGGATGGGTACCGACTTGTGACAATGCGCGCTCATGGCGACATTATAGTGCTGTCCTACTGGGAAACCAGGCCACCAGCACCATGACCCGATATCCCACTCAGTCACATTATCCTGACACTGAGCTAACCAGTCCTTGTCCTATCCTAATAATGCCGAGCGCCAGGCTAGGAAGCGACAAGTATAAATTTTTAAGTCATTGGTTTGACTTGACCAGGGTTTGAACCCATGACCCCACAAACTACCAGCATGGGAGATGGGCACTCTAAGTTCTAACTCATTCTGTGTGAGACCTAGCTAGGCAATATTAATAATATATAGATATAGATGTAGATGTAGATATATATGTAGATGTAGATGTACATGTAAATGTATATGTAGATATACATGTAGATGCAGATATATATGTAGATGCAGGTATATATAGATATAGATGTATATGTAGATGTAGATATATATAGATATAATTATTGATATATATATATAGATGTAGCTGTAGATATAGATGTGTCATAGACATAGATGTAGATATATATGTAGAAGTAGAAAAAAGTATGGCCTAATGTGATATAGTAAACAAAAAAGAACCAACATGTTCATTCCAAAAATGTGGTGTTTTAAAGGCATGAATTTGTTACATGGAGAATGTGGACTTTTCTACAGCCAACTAGAGATTTATTTTGCATAGAATATTACCTGTTAGTCTATAAACTAAAAAAAGGGACACTCTCACTTGAAATAAATTTCCATCTTGCCTACATTTCTTTGTACCTTTATCTAATATTCCATGGTGATTAACTGGTTCTGGTGTCCCCTTGTAAAGTCCTCAGCTGGAATCTGTGGTTTGTGTAGGCAGGCTATAATGAAATCAATACAGGCAAGAAAAGAAAGGAAGAGTATAAAGGAATGAAAGTAGAGAGAGAGAGACAATGACCTCAGGTTTATTATTATATAGTGGTACATGGATCTGGTATGGCATACCACCTGACCGTGTTCTCCAATGAGAATCAAGCATTTATAGTTCCACCAATGAACATCAAGCATTCCTGTGTCACCATGGCTACCGCGATCTGCCCACCACCACCATGCGGTATGGCTGCTTGGCCACCACCTGCCTGAGCTGAGTGTGTGGTGATCCGTGACAAACAGAGGGGGGAGGGGGTAGTGAGTAGAGCTCCAAGTGCCCCTTACACACTATCTCTAGTGCCTCTTTCACACTATCTACCTAATACATAATGACTATTGACCATAAGTAAAGCATCACCAGCAACTACATAAATACAGTCATGCACCTGGCACTATATACCATTTACCATTATAGACCATTTGCATTCCCCCACCAATGCGTTTTATCAGAATATTTTACAACCTGCTTATCTCGTAAGCCTATTTTATATACTATAACTAGTAAAAGCATGTTTTTCAACAAATGTGTATGAAAATAAATGAAGTTGAAGTCACCTCCTTTTTTTGGTGTCTCCTATTATCTTGCGTCCACAACTCAAAATTGGGAAGAATATAACTTCCCTGTAAAGATTTTTGTATAGTGCAGTTGTATAGACCTATTTCTTATGACGTCAGCATAGGTATCTAGGTCAGAGCATGCCTTTTGGCTACAGGACGACACACTCTCACACTGCAAACTCAATGGCTATGAGCAATCTTCATACAGAAAAAGTGAAATATCTCTAAAGCCACACCACCTAGACACAAACTGCTTGGAACATAATTATATAGAAAACATATTCAACGAATAGATTATATTAAATGCATAAGGTTATGGTTCTGCATTTCTATTAATTTTGAATAAAATAGATGTTTTGCACTGCACATACTGGCAAACTCAATGCATTTTCAATGGCTGTGAGCAATCTCCATACAGAAAAAGTGAAATATCTCTAAAACCACACCATCTAGACACAAACGGCTTGGAACACA
>CM059198.1:42743780-43170628 GCA_030323885.1 Branchipolynoe longqiensis
TGTCCCCTTCTCCCTCCTCTCTTCATCCATTCCCCCTCTCTCCCTCCTCTCTCTATCCATTCCCCCTTCTCCCTCCTCTCTTATCCACTCCCCCTTCTCCCCCTCTCTATCTTCCCCTTCTCCTCCTCTCTTATCCATTCCCCCTTCTCCCTCCTCTCTTATCCACTCCCCTCTCTCCCTCCTCTCTATCCATTCCCCCTTCTCCCTCCTCTCTTATCCATTCCCCTTCTCCTCCTCTCTTATCCATTCCCCCTTCTCCCTCCTCTCTTATCCATTCCCCTTCTCCCTCCTCTCTTATCCATTCCCCTTCTCCCTCCTCTCTTATCCATTCCCCCTTCTCCCTCCTCTCTTATCCATTCCCCCTTCTCCCTCCTCTCTTATCCATTCCCCTTCTCCCTCCTCTCTTATCCATTCCCCCTTCTCCCCCCTCTCTTATCCATTCCCCATTCTCCCTCCTCTCTTATCCATTCCCGCTTCTCCCTCCTCTCTTATCCACTCCCCCTTCTCCCTCCACTCTTATCCATTCCCTCTTCTCCCTCAACTGCTATACATTCCCCTTCTCCATCCTCTCTTATCCATTCCCCCTTCCTCCTCCTCTCTTATCCATTCCCCTTCCTCCTCCTCTCTTATCCATTCCCCCTTCTCCCTCCTCTCTTATCCATTCCCCCTTCTCCCTCCTCTCTGATTCATGCCTCTTCTCCCTCCTCTCTTTGTCATTCTCGCTTCTCCCTTCTCCCACCTCTCACCTTCCTCTCCCCTTCTCCCGCCCCCATCTCTTACTCCTTTTACCTTCTGCCCTTCCCCTTACTTTCCCGTTCCTCCTCTCTCATTTCCCGCCTCTCCATCCTGCCCACACTACACCTACACACATACGAAGATCCACCACCTGGATATGAGGAGCACCCGCCCCCTCACACATAGCGCGCCCCACCCAATCCCCAGCACCCCCAACTTCCCCCCATCCTCCACCCACCCACAGATCAACACACAACCACCCCACGTTACACACGCCAGACAGACAATGAGTAACCAACAATATGATATCTACACTCCCCCTCCCTCCCCCCACCCCCTTCCGTCTTACTCAAAATAGCAATACAATCCCTTCCTTGTAAGTCATCTCTGCCCCCCCCCCCCCCCCCCCCATACCACCCTCCTCCTTCACCTCCCGCCCTAGGATATACAGACGTAATGACAAGACGTAACACGGCACGCCCCCTCCCACACCCACTCTCCCCTCCTCCCACAGTCCCCTTTGCCCGACACCCCCTCCCCCACCCCTCTCCCTTGTCGCCCTCCCCATCCCTCTCCCTTGTCGCCTCCCCCATCCCTCTCCCTTGTCGCCCTCCCCCACCCCTCTCCCTTGTCGCCCTCCCCCATCCCCTCTCCCTTGTCGCCCTCCCCCATCCCCTCTCCCTTGTCGCCCTCCCCCATCCCTCTCCCTTGTCGCCCTCCCCCATCCCTCTCCCTTGTCGCCCTCTCCCGTCTCGTCCCATTCAACACAAGCGATGAACAGACAATAAACAACAACTCTCACTCACCCTCCTTCCAGCATGCCCCACCACTCCACACCACCTTATCCCAATGCTATGGGAGATAAACTCTTATCGCGAGACGATAAACACAATCTGCGTGGGATAAGACAAAAGAAGACGTACGCGGCGCACATTGTTCAGATTGTGTCGGGGGCCGGGCGCGTGGACCGCTGATAATTGGGCACTTAGCGGGCGGCGGGGCCCGCCTAATCTGCCGGCAGAGGCGGCGCGATGAGCCAGCCTATCGCCGACTTGAAAGCCGCTGGTGGAAGAGGGCGGGGCGGGGCAGCGGGCATGTTCGCGCCCAAGATCTAACCAGATAATCTGTCAGCGATAGTATAATCTACAAAGGTGTCTGACGGTGATGTGTGGCCTATATTGGCGGTCTTCTGTGTGTGTGGCGGTGAAGGTCTGTCGGTCTGGTCTGTTTGACTGTCTGTCTGTGGTAGCAAGCAGCATAGTACTAGTAGTTAGTGTAAGTGGTGGTTGGTGACGGCGCAGGTTGGTTGGTGGTAGCAGTGCATAAACATGTCTGTCTAAAGGCCCGGTCACATAGCCGTTAGTGGACGTAGTGATCCATAGGATAGATTACCGTGGGTCAAACGTGGTGTAAGTATGTTAAACTATCTAACTGTCTAACTGTCTAAATGTCTAACAGTCTAACTGCCTAAATGTCTAACTGTCTAAATGTCTAAATGTCTAAAGCCAGGCTTGCAGGAGGGATTCCCCCGTCGCAACTGATAGGACTTGTGATATGAGTGGTGTTCTCTGTGGCGGAGTGGTGGAGTGGTTAGAGTGCCTGACTTTTTTCTAGGTCAGACTCCTAATCTGAAGGTTGGTGGTTCGATTCCCTGTGCCCTCACCTCTGCCAATTTGGATTTCCGCCGCTGTGTATAACTTACAGTGTCATTAAAGGCCAGTTGCTCTCATACCATGTCTATGTGGTGTGGGAGGTTAAAAATCGGTAAAAGTGTAGGCTCGGGCTTTCTATCGACAAACTGTCTAATGGTGAAAACAAGTCTATTCAGACTTATCCATAATAGGCAGTATAAATCTTCAACAACAACAACTTCACAGCTATCCCCAACGGCAGTAGGAACCCTTTGGCAGCAACAAGTGGTGTGCACACGGCTACCATAGTACCACTTGTACCAGAGAGGTACACATATATCTACGTTCTCTGCTGCTACTACTAGTAGTACTACTACTACTACTAGTACTACTGACTTTGTTGTCTTGTTCGTACAATGATCTGACTGACAACCAACCATTCCTGATTCACTGCTGACTGTCATGTCTGAATCACCACTGACTGTCATGCCAGATGTATTACTGACTGTCATGTCTGATGCACTACTGACTGTCACACTACTGACTGTCACATCTGATGCACTACTGTCTGTCATGTCTAAATCTCAACTGACGGTCATTTCTGACACTACCAACTGTCATGTCATATTTGAATCACTAGTGACTGTCATGTATGTGTCACTACTGCCTGTCACCAATGAAACTACTGACTGGCATGTCTGAATCACTACTAGTACTAACTGTCATGTATGGATGATAACTGACTGCTCTACTGGACTCACAACTGACTGCTCTTTCTGACACTACTGACACATGCGTGCTACATTTGACTGTCATACCTGACACTACTGACTGTCATGCCTTACACTACTGACTGTCATGTCTGACACTACTGACTGTCATGTCTGACACCACTGACTGTCATGCCTGACACTACTGACTGTCATGCCTGACACTACTGACTGTCATGTCTGACACTACTGACTGTCATGTCTGACACTACTGACTGTCATGCCTGACACTACTGACTGTCATGCCTGACACTACTGACTGTCATGCCTGACACTACTGACTGTCATGCCTGACACTACTGACTGTCATGCCTGACACTACTGACTGTCATGTCTGACACTACTGACTGTCATGCCTGACACTACTGACTGTCATGCCTGACACTACTGACTGTCATGCCTGACACTACTGACTGTCATGTCTGACACTACTGACTGTCACGCCTGACACTACTGACTGTCATGCCTGACACTACTGACTGTCATGTCTGACACTACTGACTGTCATGTCTGACACTACTGACTGTCATGTCTGACACTACTGACTGTCATGTCTGACACTACTGACTGTCATGTCTGACACTACTGACTGTCATACCTGACACTACTGACTGTCATGCCTGACACTACTGACTGTCATGCCTGACACACTACTGACTGTCATGCCTGACACTACTGACTGTCATGCCTGACACACTACTGATTGTCATCTTTGAATCAATACAATGACTCATGCTTTGTGAGATTCAAGCAATGCATCGCCAACATTTTCACCGCATACAAATAACAAGGCATCCGCGACCAAATGTTGTTTGTGGTGTACAACGGTCAAAGGAATGAATAGGCTACGTATTTTGATCACAACATTACAAGAACGAGGCAGTGAAAGCGCATTGCTTCACCGCGGCGGCGAATGAATACACAAGTGAATTGAATCTCCCTCACAGACAGGTATCCGTCATAACAGATCCCCTCCCCCCCACACTAATATCACTTTGAACCCATAAATAAATACATCAAACGAAACAGGGTTGTTACCCAACATCTCTTTCTAAATTGGGTTGAAATTGAATTGTGCTAACAACTGTTTTACCTGAGATAAAGTACCACCTCCATGTGTATATGTGTAGCAGCGTGTAGTGCTGTGGTGTGATTCACACACCCCTCCGTGTCCCAAGTTAAAGTTGCATAGTCCGATGATGCATCAAATTTTCAAAACCAATACACTTACCTAGATTTGATTCTACATATTTATCTTAGATACTGGTGCAGTTATTAAGTATTTGTTGTCACATAGAAGGGCATGGGGAGTCAATGCAATAGAACCTGTTACTGCATAAGCCTATGGCATCAGAGTTTTGGTGTGCTTGCCAAAATTAATTTGGCATGTTGTCACTTCAAATATCTCCAAAGTTAGCCATTTAAACTAAATGTTACTTCAACCTAAAGTAAAGTGGCTTATAATGATCAATTTAATGTATTTACCTCAGAAAATGACAGAAACTCAAAGCCATCGGACTATGCAACTTTAACCAGGAAGGAGCATGACTATCGGGTGGGGGGACACCAGCTTTGGTGCCTCGGAAGTGACAGCTTGCCACACCTTCTGCAGTTCCCTGTATGTGGTCACGTGGATAGGTGTGACTAGGGAAGGAGGGAGCCTGCCACGGTAATGGGTCACGCTGTGCTAATTCAGTCCTGCATAAAGGTATTGGCTGAGAATTGGTGTGAGTACCTGTGTGACTAGGGAGGCAGGCGTGTCTGGTAAAAGGAGGGAGGTCACCCCCGTAACGGGTAAGTCTGTGCTATTTCAGTTTTACACAAAAGTGTCTCCTGCAAAATGTGCGTCCATCCCGCACATCGATCACTTATATCATACACATCGATCACACATACATCCCACACATCCATCGCACACATCCATCGCATACATCCCACACATCTATCGCACACATCCATCACACAGATATCATACACATCAATCACACATACATCCCACACATCCATCACACACATCCATTGCATACATCCCGCACATCGATCACTTATATCATACACATCGATCACACATACATCCCACACATCCATCGCACACATCCATCGCATACATCCCACACATCTATCACACACATCCATCCAACACATCCATCCCACACATTTATCACACACATATATCAGACATACATCATACACACATCCATCACACACATCCATCCAACACATCCACCACACACATTTTTCGCACACATATCTCAGACATACATCATACACACATCCATCACACACATCCATTACACACATCCACCACACACATCTATCACACACATATATCAGACATATATCGTACACACATCTATTACACATATCATACACATCAATCACACATACATCCCACACATCCATCGCACACATCCATTGCATACATCACACACATCTATTGCACACATCCATCACACACATACATCCCACACATCCATCGCACACATCCATTGCATACATCACACACATCTATTGCACACATCCATCACACACATACATCCCACACATCCATCACACACATCCATCGCTTACATCTATCGCACACATCCATCACACACATCCATCCCACACATCCACCACACACATTTATCGCACACATATCTCAGACATACATCATACACACATCCATCACACACATCCATTACACACATCCACCACACACATCTATCGCACACATATATCAGACATATATCAGACACACATCTATTACACACATCCATCACATGCATCCCACACATCCACCACACACATCTATCACACACATATGTCAGACATATATCGTACACACATCTATTACATCCACCACACACATCTATCACGCACATCTATTACACACATTTACCACGCATATATCGCACACATCTATTGTACACCTCTATCACATACATCCACACATCCACCACACACATCACATCCACCATCACATCCACCACACACATCTGTCATGCACATTTACCACACATATATTGCACACATGTATTGCACATATCTATTGCACATATCTATCACATACATCCACACATCCACCACACACATCTATCACACACATTTACCACAAATATATCACACATATCTATCACACACATCTATCACATACATCCACCACACACATCTACCACACACATTTATCACCCATATATCGCACACATCTATTGCACACATCTATCACATACATCCACACATCCACCACACACATCTACCACACACATCTATCACACACATTTACCACACATATATAGCACCCATCTATCGCACACATCCACACATCCACAACACACATCTACCACACACATATATGACACATCCATCATATACATACACATCCATCATATACATCTATCAAGCACACCCATATCACACACGATTATCAAGCACATATATCAGTATCACATGCATCACATATGCACTCACAAATATGAACACACCACCACACACCCTACACACCGCATACACACAGTTCGTATCGAAAACGCACCACAGAGACAAAGTTACCACCACACAACGACACGCAACAATGTTGTACTTGTGTGGTTTAGCTCGATCGAGAATCATGCCCGTGGCTTGTGTGTTTGTTTGTTGTTGTTTTACGTCCTAGCAACATCTAAGGTCATATCAGGACGGGTACCGACTTGTGACATTGCGCACTCATGGCGACTTTATAGTGCTGCCCCACTGGAAGACCAGGCCACACCACCACCATGACCTGATATCAGTCAGATTATCCTGACACTGAGCCAACCAGTCCTTGCCCTATCCTAATAATGCCGAGCACCAGGCTAGGAAGCAACATGTATCAATTTTTAAGTCATTGGTTTGACTTGACCAGGGTTCGAACCCACAACCCCACGATCTACCAACACGGGAGACGGACGCTCTAACTCATTCGGCCATCCCGTCTGGTCCGGCTTGTGTGTAAAGCATGACATGTAACCAATTTGGTCCCATTTAGTTCCCATCCACCACGCAGTGCCTATGAAGCAGCCAAGGGTGCGCACAGTCGGAAGTCGATCCGTGTCCCGGTTTAACCTCAGATGTTGCTGGGCGGTAAGAATTCAACCACTCACACCCTCCCATACATATATCCCAGCACCAGTAGCATGTTCACCACATACACACACACACACACACACACGAACAAGTGGACCGCCACCTCCACACTCCACCTGCCCGCCCACCCACAAATCAACACAACCTCTTCATATCCACCGCCTTCACCGCCGCTAGGGCCGAGACCAGGAGGGTGGTCTTCACCGCCCCCCGCCCCCCCACGCCCCATCTCCTCCCCGCTCAGCCTCCAACCTGACCGCGGCAGGAGCGCCGCCCGGGAGGAAGCGGGTAGTAGGGGCGAGTATCGGGGTGTAGGGGGGCCGGGTAGTGCGGGGGGGGGGGGGGGGCGGGGCAGCCCGGCTGGCCTGTCACTCACCCCGATCGCCCCCGCCCCCCGCCCCGTGGCTCGTGTTGCCCCTAGGCGCCACCCTGACGCCTCCCGCCACCTCCCCCCGGCAAGTCTCCAGCGGGCCCCCGCTACTAACACACCGTCGCCACCACGCGCGAAAATACGGCGGGAGTAATCGGAGCGTGCGTCTGAGCTCCTTTCAACCCAATCGTCCTGACACCATCCTGTCAGTAATACTGCCCGCGCTTTAGCTGATATATAAGGTCTGAGGCAGAGTTATTGTTTTTAATCAAGAAATTATTAAATATGCAAAAAGATAAATTTCCGTTAGTAGAACACAACCGTGTCCATTGCATACCGACCTGTCATGGTCGCGCCGATGGTGGGTTCTTTGCTTTGCTTTGTGTGTGTGCGGGTTTTTTGGTGTGTTTTTTAACGCAATGGAGTAATTTCATGGTGCGATTATGGATAGCAAAGAGAGAGAAAGAAAACAAGGAGCAAGGAGCAGATCAAACGCTGTCGTCTTAGTTAATCACGGCCGGCTTACGTGAGTTCAGAGGCCCAGATCGGCTCGGCTGCTGTGGCCATTATTAATGCTTCTTTGCGCCTTGGTTTCACGTCTGTGCGCGATTTAATGGTGCCATGGCTTCAATCTGAACCAGCTGACCTACTTAATGATTGCTGACTAGGCATCTTCTCATTTAGCGTTCGCTGGTCCCTGAAGACTAAAGCTAAGAATGCGGCAAAAACTCGAAAAGCATGTAAATGAATAGTGGTGCTCCCTACGTCCGAATGCGAATACAAACGGGAATGCGAATGCAAATGTGGCAAATGGATTGACCCATGGACCGATCGGTGCGAATGCGAATACTGCTGCGTTTGCCATAGAAAACAATAGTAACTTTGATCTTTCTTCACAAATTTTGAGCAAAAAAACCCCAAAATGCTATAGGTGTCATTTTTGGAGTGTTTGTTTGTTTAACGACCCCCAAGAACAAAAAGTAAACACCAGCTATTTGGGGTTGGCATATATCTATGCCGCACATACCACATTCGCATTCACATGCTGCATACAGCTAAGATTCCTTATACGCGGTATGCGGCATATGGCATGCAGCATGCGAATGTGTTAGATATATGCCAACCCCCAACATTTGTTGGGGTTTTTCCTCCAAATTTGAGAAGGAACAGTATTCTTTTCTATCGCAAATGCAGCAGTATTCGCATTCGAATGCCGCACCGATCGGTCCATGGGTCGATCCATTTGCCACATTCGCATTCACACATTCAGACGTATGGAAGCACCACTATTCATTTACATGCTTTTGCATTTGCATTTGCATTTGCAATTGCATTTGCATTCACATTCGCATGTCGCATGCCGCATACCGTGTGTATGCGTATAAGGAATCTTAGCTTAAAGCTGCGACCCGGTGTGTGTTCACGGCGAAGGTAGGGTGGTTTCCTACCAGTGTTTTGTTTGTTTGTTTGTTGTTGTTTTACGTCCTAGCAACATCTAAGGTAAAATCAAGACGGTTACCGACTTGTGACACTGCGCACTCATGGCGCCTTTATAATTATAGTGCTGCCGCACTGGGAGACCAGGCTGCGAGCACCATGACCTGATATGCCACTCAGTCACATTATCCTGACACTGAGCTAACAAGTCCTTGCCCTATCCTAATAATGCTGAGTGCCTGGCTAGGAAGCGACAAGTATCAATTTTTAAGTCATTGGTCTGACTCGAACAGGGTTCGAACCCACGATCCCACGGTTTACCAACATGGGAGACGGATGCTCTAACTTATTCGGCCATCCCGCCTGGTCGTTTCCTACCAGCATTGTCCTTCACTGTAATATCGCCAAGTATTGTCCACTGAGGTGACAAAGAATTCAATATGTAATATATGAATGATGTCACCGGTGTAATATATGAATGATGTCACCGGTGTAATATATGAATGATGTCACCGGTGGGATTCCCTGATCATATTTTTGGGGATACATTAATTGTTTTTAACCAGAGGAAATTTCAATCGCGGACATTTGGTCTTCCTCATTCCACTGTTCCTTGTCCTATTTCAACAATGCTGAGCGCCTGGCTAGGAAGCAACAAGTATCAATTTTTAAGACATTGGTTTGACTCGACCAGGGTTCGAACCCACGATGCCCACGGTCTACAAGCATGGGAGACGGACGCTCTAACTCATTAGGGCATCCCGTCTGGTATACGTTATGACGTATTATGGTTCCCCACATGACCAAATAAGGTTCCCCATAGACCAGGAAACATTGGAGAACCCCTTTAAGTTGTACTTGCCATTGTGGCACTCTCCCTCCACATATTCAGTTACACAAACGGAAAGGTGTGTTTGGAGAGCATTTGTCAGAGTGCACTTCCAGTCTCAGCGGCCTATACACAGCGTGTCCGTTTAAGCTGTTCTTAGTGCCAATACTTGGTGTCTCCTACCTTTATCTCTTGTGTGAAATGGAGTAAGATTCACTAGATGCATTAGCTCACATCCCACTTTGGTGGGGAGGGAGGGGGGGGGGGGGGGGGTAAATGATCATCTTATTCAGCGAATAAAGGTATTTTTTTCAGCGCCGAGACACTGGTCTTCCGGCAATATCATGCTACATCCATTGACGTTTATAATAGTCTAAAATCAACAAGAGTTTGAAACAAAGAACCTTCGTGTCTGTATTAGTGTATATTTATGTAGTTGTGTGCCAGTTGCTGTGTGACCCACCCGACTCCCAGACTCCCAATAGACGGGACCACCGTTCCGAGTGCGCATGCACTGAAAACGCCGTTGGCAGCAAAGCAAGGGTGTGCAATACATAACAATTTGGCACAAACATGGATAGATGGATGCAATATAATTAAGACACACCTCTCCACAATTAAGCATTTTGAGCTAAGAAACATACAATTTCAGTCACTTCACAGGCTGATGATTACATCACCATTGATTAGACATGAAGTAATTATTGTTCTAAATATTAAAATGTCAAATGTGTCAACAAAAACTTGTTTCAAAGAAATATATAACCAATGTTTGATTAACCCTACCCATTTCCTAACCCAACACATGTATATGATATAAATAAAAACATGAATTAACTGAGTCAAACTGACTCTGGCTATGGCTCTAACACTAGTTGAGTGCCCAGATCTTTTTCAATCTAAATGCAGATGGTATAAGATATGCTGATTAGATTGATCTAATTGCAATTCTAGATAAACGATTATCATCTTAATTTATTATATATCTTTTTTTAGTTGGTATTCTATGTTTCAAACAAGAGCTGAGATGAGCTGAAACTAGCACATTTGACAACTGCACACAGTGTCTTAGCATTAGCCATGTGCTTTGCAGGGGTTTGTTTATCTTCAACACATCCCACAATGCACCGCGCGGCTCGAATGGCGATGTAGTATATACTACTATAGAGGGGGTGTAATGACATCATGAGGCAACATTCGGTGGCCATATTGGATGACATACAGAAGGCTTGCAACTGCCTACACTGTGGTTATTTACTGATTTGTTGGTTTATTTGTCACTGTTTTGAGCAGTTTGCCCTCAGAAGTTGTTACTAAAGTGCTGTAACTTTAAGTAAACACACTGGGTGTAAACTGCCCAGAACCTCGCATAACACAAGAAAACTCTGTTATACTGCATCTGCATGCATTCACAACATGGCTAGGGAGGGTGCTCGTAATCCAAGATGGCATCCCGTAGACCGCTGATTGCTAAGTAATGACGTCACGTGCACTCCCTCTATACTAGAGGCTCGGGCAAGGGGCTGGAGCGACACCAACTTTTGTAACTGGGAAGGGACGCATAGTCTGATGGACGTGACCAGACGTAGCGGGTGTGGGAGTGTGGAGGTGATGTGGGGGTGGGGGTGGTGGTGAGGTGGCCGTGAGGGGGGGGATACTAATTGGGGGCGCGGAAGACTAATTTGCCAATGTAGTGCCCTGTCACACTACGACGTAACGACGTTAGCGTAGGCACAACTGAAAATAATTATATTACGTCGAAGTTCTCGGCATAGTATGCAAATTGCGGCACAAGTTGGACGTCGATGCAGCGTAGTTGACGTGAGCGTAACGTCGGTATAGCATTGTGCCAACCAACAATGAACCAAACAACCAAACAACCAACAACCAACCAACAACCAATCCACAACCAACCAACAACCAATCCACAACCAACCAACAACCAACCAACAATCAACCAACAACCAACCAACAACCAACCAACTTACAACCAACAACCAACCAAGCAACCAACAACCACTCCACAACCAACCAACAACCAACAACCAACCAACAACCAACCAACAACCAATCCACAACCAACCAACAACCAGCCAACAATCAACCAACAACCAACCAACCAACCAACAACCAATCCACAACCAACCAATAACCAACCAACAATCAACCAAACAACCAACAAAACAACGCACTGTTGATCTAACATGGCCGACGCATCCCTCCTGCACATCTAACGTCGGCGTAACGTGAGTGTGACGTCACTGGAATGTCAGAGCATCATGTTGAGCTATGTCGAAAGTTTTTAACATGTTCAAAACCTTGACGCGCGCCGACGTAACACGATGTAACGTGACGTATCTTAATGTCAGTCTAACATCATTCTGACGTCATCATAACGTAACCCAACGTACCTCAACGGAATGACCAAAAGTGACCTACGTTGGCTCTTACATCGTAGTGTGACAGGGGTATTAGTTAGGGCAGTTCGACCTGTGACGAGTCGTCCCGACTGGGAATACTGCGATTCTCTCCACATTGACAGTTGACAGTAAGTAGATAGAGAGGAGCAGATGCTAACATATTGACATCGGCGAATCATACATATTTCCAACCTTGTCTTGATACTGTTTTTGTTTTAGTGACAGTCGTTCAGTAGGCCTACATCCGTCAAGGAGACTGAGTAGACTGACGTAGACGCATGGAGGGATGCGTTTTACACACATTTCAAAGCTTATTTAAACTAAAGTAGCATTAATAAGATTTGACTGTAAAGGTTGGATTACAATCTTGCTGCAGAATAAGAGTGTTAATAGTCCCAGTGGCTAGCCATGTGGGTGTAGTATTGTTCATTCACAACTTGCCCGCCAAGTACGGTGCAATAAATTTACTATACAGCAACAAATGCTTTGTAAGTCCATTAATATCTAATTTTGCTAAGTCGGATCGAATCTAGCAAAGTGCTGTGCATTAGACACTGTCATGTTTTCATCTGACTACTTAGCTTCAACAGGAGTGCACAAACACTATATGTCTCTGCCTCTCTCGGACACTCTCTCTGTCTCTCTCCGTCTCCCTCTGTCTCTCCGTGTCTCTCTGTGCCCCTCTGTGTTTCTCCCTGTCTCTCCCTCTCTCTCCCTCTCTCTATATGTCTCTCTCTGTCTCACTCTCTGTCTCTCTGTATCTCTCTATAACTAGTAGTAGTAGACAGTAAGTCACACACCCTGGAGTGGGAGGTAGGTGCACGCCCTGGCAGGCCGAGTACCTGTCACCCTGGGTGCATTAGGCCCTGTCGACTTGTCACCTCCTGGGTGTGACACCCCGCGTGTACACTTACTGACTTGTCAACCACCAGCCTGAGTCACCAAGTGTTGTCGGGCATATTGGTGGGACTGTGGCAGTAGGTGCGTAGGTAATTATGTTGGTAATAAGGCCACGAGGGCCAGCCACTACTGGATGTCGCGTGGGTCGAGCTCTCATCACTTTTGCATTAGCTATCACCAGTTAGCAAAAGATGTTTTAATCAAATTTGATAACATGGCCGAGGGCACTGATGCACTATCCATGAAATGGCATGATATTGATGGCTATGTCTTTCTCCCTTTCAGCTGTTTATCTAGGGTGCTGCTCAAGCTGCGGTGAGAGTGACCGGAGGGAGTGTTGATCACTCCAAACTGGCCGACACAGCCCTGGTACCCGCTGTTATGACAACTGCAGGGCTGCCAGGCAGCCGTGAGGACCCCAGTAACAATGGGGATGCTAACACTCAGGGGCCACAGAGGGAAGGTGTTCCCTCTGACCAACCGAATGAACCTATTGGAAGTGAAACTCTAATAGAGATGTTTCGTGCACTAGGCATGAATGAAGCCACCGCCAAACTACTAACAGCTTCGTGGGTAGAGGCCATGAAAATGCAATACACACTAGTGCTTAGGGGATGGATACTACGCTGTAATCGGGAAGGCATTGATGCCAGACACCCATCGCTGAGGGCTGTGATTGAGTATTTATAGAAACTATTCCCCAATGGAGTGGCCAAAAACACGATAAATACTGTATGATCACTTCTCTCTATGTTTATTACCATTGGAGCGAAGCCATTTGGGGAACACCCACTGATGAGTCAGCTATTGAAAGGCATGAGCAACCTGAAGCCTATCAGACCAAGGTACGATGCGGTCTGGGATCCAAAACAACTCTTAGAGCATCTAGCTGAGGGCCGACTAACCTACTGAGTGTGGACAAACTGAACAGGCGTACGCCGTGCCTATTCCTACTCACCAGAGGACAGAGATTGCAGGCACCAGGCCTCATCAGGTGGGGGCAAGACAGTTGCATGCTCCACTACTCCACAAAAATGAAGTCGAATGACCCAGGCAGGAATCCGCTGATCCTAACATTCCAGGAATTTGCAGTGCCCAAATTGTGTGTGTACTCACACCTGAAAACCTACCTGGGGAGGGAGGAGCTAGGAGGGGCAAGCCCAGCAGTGTTCGCCACAAGCAGGAGCCCACATGTGATGGCCTCCCAGGAGACCCTCTCCAGGTATGTGAGAAGAACCATGTCAGAACCAGGGATCGACATGAGCCAATTCACCCTCTACTCCTGCGCCACGCACCAACAAGCATGGGAGCGTGCAGGTAGGTACCGCTGGCCATGCTCATCATGGCAGCCGGGTGGACAGGAGAGACAATGTTCAGACGGTTCTACAACCGCTCACTGATCACAAACGAGGTGACGATCACCAACCTGATCCCGAATAGTTGGAGCAAGGCGAGAACGGGTAAAAAACCCCAACATAACAGACTCAAACATGTAGAGACAGTGATCAATGTGCATGCAAAAAGCTGATAACATGTCAATCGGGCCGAGGGCCACATCATGTATCCCAGTTAATAGAGTACTACAGGCTCAAGAGCCACATAAAAAACTGAATGAAAGCAAGCTTGCAACAAAATTATTGTCTGTCGTTACATAACCATAACAGGAAGATGTAGAAATAAACAAACGAAAACACCAAATTCGGTAAACAGTCGCAAGACAAAGTAGCAGCTGGCCCTCGTGGCATGATTACCATCATAATATAAGATTCTGCTGTTATCATGCAGCAGAATATGAATTATTATGGTTTAAAGAGGCCACCAGGGGCCAGCGGCCCACCCTAATAAATAAATATATATGAACATACGAGCAGTAATACTATATTACACAAACACCACCCAACACAACGGCTTATCGACTATTGGAAACTACAAAAAATGACGAGAGCTCGACCGACTCGACATCCAGTAGTCGTTGGCCCCTCGTGGCCTCTTTATACCACAATAACTTATATTCTGCTGCATGATAATAGCAGAACTGTACAGTATGTAGACATGAGTGGGTAAGTGAGTGTAAATATGTGTGTATGAGTGAGTAAGTAGATGTGTATGCAGATAGATGTGTGTAGGGAAGTCAAGGGCGTAGCCAGAAATTGAAAAAGTGTAGTACTGTGGGAGTAGGTGTGCGTAGTTCAGTACGGAGGCGTGCGTTAGTAAGTGAGTGTATTATATGTGTAGGTGCGTGAGTAAGTAGATGTGTATGCAGATATATGTGTAAGTAAGTCAGAGGCGTAGCCAGAAATTTAAAAACTGTACCTATATAATTGTAATCACGTGCTCCTAGTCCTAGGAAATACTATTTTATTATATGATTTAGTATTGACAAAATATGACGCTGAGAGAAATTGTTCACACATGGTTGCACTCAAGTTACGGTGCAATAATGTAGCTACACACCTGTAAGTGAACATGGTAGGTGTGTGTGGATAAGTGCGTGTAGGTAGATATGCTTGAGTAACTGGGTGTGCCGTTAAATGCATGTAGGTAAGTGAATGCAGTGAGTGTGGATATATGAGTGTAACTTGTAAATGTAATGGGGCTGTCACACTACGACGCTTCTCGCCGGCAACCCGTCAACGTGTGGTGTATTTGGGCGAAAATGGGTGAAATATCGAGAAACGCTGGGAGCGCATTATGCGCGCGTCGGTACACATCGGTACACTATGTTTGACGTTGACGGTCGGCGGAGAAAGTCGGCGTCCGTTATTGGTCGCTGAGTGTTTTCAACATGTCAAAAACAACCCAACGACCGCCAGCGCGTGCAAATATATGGGTAAGGACGTTAGGCGCGCGTCGCACTGCGTTGGACGCGCCGGAATAACGTTATGGGAACGCTCGGAAGACGGCGCGCGCGCGGGAGGGTCGTTGCTCACACGTTGCGGCAAACTGGGCCGTTTTTGTTTTACGCCCTAGCAACATTTAAGGTTAAATGAAGACGTTGCGCCAAACCTTTTTTTTTTTTTCCCCAGCGCGTCGACACACGTTGGCCGCACGCGCATAACGCGCCGCGCTGACGCCGATCTTTTCCCCCAAACCGCCGAAAAGTTTGACGTTTCTCGACGCACAAGATTTTATTTTCAACGCTGACGGGTCGCCGGGAGAAACGTCGTAGTGTGACAACCCCATAAGTATGCGACTATAAGTATGCCCCCCCCTATACACTTGCTCCTTTCCTGCCACATTGTCTCTGTCCCCTCTCACCCACCCCCATCCCTCCACTCTCCTCCCACACTTTCGATCGGGCCCCTCACTACTCAGTTCACTCACCACCAACAGGCTCTCCTGTAGTGGGAGGAGTTGAAACCAAGGGAAACAATCGCTCCTAGCGTTCCATTAGAACCCACTGTTCCAACATTCCCAGGAGAGCATCTAGAACACTAGTTACTCCCACAACCTTGTCTCGAAGGTGTTAGACGACTCTATAGAAAAAGTGTCAGATGACTGGCTTACTGTAGATTAATTAACTTTGAAAAACTTTAAAAGTCGAATAGATAGATTCTAGTGGACACCATCATGTGAGGTTGTTATTTGCAGTGTTGTGAGGTGCACTCACCTCCTCATGTGAAATGACATCTACACCGATACTGAAATAGATAGATATCGGCAAGGTTGCTTGGATCGCAGGGTCTAGATAGTCTTGTGAATATCTAGATACAATGTACACCTGTAAAGTAATAGGAGTGAAGGACGACCAAGCAAAACCTGCTTCGGTATGAATCACCTGTAAACAAGCTGTGAACTAATTCCGGTTACCAATGTGTATCTATATAGGCATAGAGATTATGAACTGAGAGAGGGTGCCACCATACCAAGATGGTGGATACTGAATTCGTTCTCTCTATTCAATGATTAAATTGTTTTAAAGTTCATTATGCTACATGAACAAAAATTAACCATGATATGGAACTGACTACTGAGATTAATAAACTCCCTCTCTACAGCCTCATTTCCCATCGGCTCCTGGTCATCCTTTAACCACTCAACCGTTCCTTCCTCCAATAGACTAGATCACCATTCCAGCCGTGCGGTGCAGTGTGGGATGCGTGGAAGAAAAAGAACCCCCCGCGAAGCACATGGCTAATGCTAAGATGCTGGGTGCAGCTATGAAATGTGTTAGTTTCAGCTCATCTCAGCTCTTGCTTGAAACATTGAACTAGAAAAATATAAGGCTAATCTTTTATCTAGCATTTTATTTACGTCAATCTAATCAGCATATTTTCTACCATCTGCATTTAGATTTAGACAAATCTAGGCACTCAGACTAGTGTTAGAGCCATAGCCAGAGTCAGTTTTACTTATTTTATTCATATTTTTATTTATATCCTATGGTTAATAACATTTGTTGGGCTAGGAAATGGGTAGGGTTAATCAGACATTGGCTATATATTTCTTTGAAACAAGTTTTTGTTGACACATTTGACATTTTAATATTTAGAACAAGAATTACTTATGTCTAGTCAATGGTGATGTAAACATCAGCCTGTAAAGTGACTGAAAATGTATGTTTCTTATCTCAAAATGCTTAATTATGAAGAGTTCTGTCTAATACATATTCATTATATTATTATATTATTATATTGCATACATCCATCCATCTATGTTTGTGCCAAATTATTATGTATTTTCTTTATATTAATTTGGAATAAAATCCATGTTTTGCCTTATGCAGATTGGCAAACTCAATGGCCGAGCGCCTTTGTTTTTCTCTTGTCGCCGTTTTCAGTGGCAGAATGGCGATCTCGTCTATTATTATGTGGATTGCTATAAATTAATGTACCATACTTTAATTTGAAAGAATAGAGGAAGCGATCGGTTATCCTCCGACTCACGCAGGCAGGAAAACAAAATTACGTGCAGGCCTATGACATGTAAATAAAATAGGCTAAGACTGTAGTAAGAGTAGAAAACAAATATTATCAAGAAAACCCCAAAAGACTAACATAGATTACTAACCACAAAATATAACAATAAGAGTCACACAACAATAACTGCCCAGCATTGAAAACAAGCCCGAACACTCGAGCTTATATGCTATGGACAGCATAAACTCACGTCACACACACAAAAAAACAAAAGTAATATGAAATACTTAATATATGCACCAGTATCTAAGTTAGATATGTAGGTTCAAATCGACGTACATGTTTTGTATTTGAAAATGTGCTGCTTTCATCTGACTGTACCTCCCTGTCTCTTTCTCTCCTGTTCTCCTTCCTCTCCTAACCAGACGCGGTGACCGTGTGGAACTGGAAGGTTGGGAGTTCGAATCCCAGCCGAGTCAAACCAATGACGTACAAAATTGGTACTTGTCACTTCCTAGCATTGGCGCTCAGCAATAATAGGACAAGGGCAAGGACTGGCTATAGCTTAGTGTCAGGATAATGTGACTGAGTGGAATATTGGGTGCTGGCAGCCAGATTTTCCAGTGGGGCAGCACTATAAAGTCGCCATGATTGCGCACTGACACAAGTGATATGACCTCAGATCTCGCCAGGACATGAAACTCCAACAATCAACCAACCAACCTTCTTCCCCCCTTCGACGGCCTGCCTGACCCCCCCCCCCCCCCCCCCCCCGCCGCCCCCCCCCCCCCCTTGTCTCTCTGTCACTCTTCATGTCTGTCTGTGCGTCTCTATCCCCCCCTCCCTACTTCGTCATACCAGCGGATGTCCCGTGCCCTACTGCCGGTGTACCCAGAGTGACCCAAGTGTACCGGGACCCCCCCCCCCCCCACCCCACCTCCACCAACACACGCACACACACACACACACACACACACACACACACACACACACACACACACACACACACACACACACTCACCCATACACACGCTCCTAGTCCTGCACCTACACCTACTCCCCGCGTTGCTCGCAGCGCCCTCTGGGAGGTGTCGGAGCGTGCCTGTGCGCCACGTGCGCGCGCCGCACCTGTCTCACTGGTAACCAGACGCGCTGTATTGGTTGCCGCAGCTGTCGCTGCGTGTCGCTGCGATCACCGCTGACCGCCCGTTACCGGCGTGACTACGTGTGTGTATGTGGGAGGGTGGTGTAGAGGTGGGGACGGGGGAGTTCAGCGTCGTGTCCCGACGTCAATATGAGTGTGCTGTGGGCGCGCTCACGTTCCGACACACGTCACTCCCAAGATGGCAGAGTTGATGTCCAACCAGACATAGTTAGCCCAACCAGCCTCCGGAAGTCTTGCTAGGTACATTATATTTCCATGTTTTAATTTCCTGACCCGGAACTAGGCTGAGGCTGGCCCCGCAAGCAAGTGATGCCACAAAGAGAAAACAGTATTCAATCCAATTCTTTAATATTACATCCTTTGTAAGTTCAGACAAAGATCAAAAACCACATATATAATGGGGATTGTTAATATTACTTAAAGCTGCATAGTCCGATGAAAATATCAAATTTTCAAAACCAAAACAATTATCTAAATTTGATTCTACATATCTAACTTAGATATTGGTGCACTTATTAAACATTTGTCACCACACAGAAAGGAATACTGAGGCAATTGAATAGAACCTGTTACTGCAGAAGCCTATGGGGTAAGAGTTTTGACAAGCTTGCCAACATTAATTTTGCATGGTTCCACTTCAAATATCTCAAAAGTTAGCCACTTAAAATAAAACTTACTTCAAGCTAAAGTAAGGTACATAATAACGATCAACCTAATGTCATCTCAGAAAATTTCAGAAACTCAAAATCATCGGACTATGCAACTTTAAGATAAATATATGACATATGTTACATTTACCTATACCATCGAAGTAATAAAATATAATATTGCTTAAAATAGCAATATAATAAAATACTATAACAAAATAGCAGTATTATAAAATATCAGAACAACATCTAAGGTCCATACCAGTATGTGATATTACTGTATGCATTAAGGCCCCACTGGGGTATCTATCTAACTGTATATGTGGTGGAACGTATGAGGAGAGAGACAGAAGCGTCATTGGACATTACACATGGGGGAGTGGAAGGACTGGTAGGATTGTGTTAGAAATCTAGATGAGGATCTAGCTATATCTAAAGTTGCTACTGTAATTGCTATTTGCTACCTGTATTGCAATTTCTTATCGAGAAACCATGATATCAGAACACTGGTGGGTGGTGTCTTATTTTCTTAATTTAAAAAAGGTATTATTTATTACTAACATGGCTTAATACAAATTACAACAGTCACTCCGCGAAATAGTTCATGTATACACAGTTAGTATTCATTTCTGAAGTCGTATTTGCATCTTTGGTCGGAGTTTTACGTCCGTGCAACAGTTAAGATCACATCAGGACTGGCTCCGTCGTGTGACGGCGATACGTGAACAGTTAGTACTTATAGTACTACTTAGTACTTATAGTAAGTACTACTAGTACTATTAATAGTACTAGTACTAGTACTAGTACTAGTAGTAGCTGTGAGAGCTTAGTCGCCTATTTACATGCTTTGACATACTTGAGTTGGACACTTCCGGAATATGCTCACGGTGCTAGCTGAGTGGTTCACTTGGGGGAGCTGCTCTTCATGGTGTGGTATCCTCACTAGATGCTAGGAATAGAGTTCACGGCGAGCTGTTATCAGGGTCTTAGCAATTCTATCAGCGAACGAGAAGGGGGGGGGGGGGGGCTAAACATGTAGAGTGTAGTCAGTAGCGAGTTGCTAATTTTTTTTAAACCCATTATATTAAAACGTATTTACTGTATACGTACATATGTACCTAAACATAAATAGCTATATATATAGCTATATATATATATCATAGTTATACAAATCTTACTTGGGTACAGATGATGGATAACTGTTGTTTTCCCGAGGTACGAGCCTCAGATAGTTGTGGGTCAAGGAGAAGGAAGCACATCTGGGTCCAGCAATCTTTTACATATTTAATAGGATAAAAATGATCTCAAAATTCTATGGATACTAAAATGTTTTTGTTTCGGCACCAGCCAACATCATAATCGTGGTAGGGTAGGGTTCCTTTATGACTGATTCGGCGACCCCTTTGATCGCCGTGTACTTTTCCCCCAACTTGGTGATAACCTCAGTCGGTTTGAAGGTATTGAAGTGACCGAGGATGGTCTTGCGCATCATTGTCGTGGTTACTATTTTCTTGCTCCTTAAAGTCTTACACTTCTTCACCACTTTCCCACTCATTTTGGCGTATGTTCCCACCCTCTGAGTGTCTGAGTCCAACTCTGTGGATGTCGAATCCGACGGTGAGTCAGAAGAAGATTTCTTACTCTTCTTCATCTTCTTTTTCTTACTCTTTCTCTTCTTGACCAGCGGCTTCTTCCTGCAAGCCCTGGTGAAGTCATCCCCATCGGAAGAATTCTCTTTCTTCTTGTGTTTGCGTTCTCGCACCACCACAACATCCACCAGGGAATCCTCGTTGGAGGAATTTTGGTCCTCGGAAAAGTCCTCCAACTCAGACTCTTCCAATACTGGCGCTTGCTTAGCCCCCTTAGCGGCGCATGGCTTAGTCGGGAGCATTTCCTGCAACTTGAGCTGGATGAGGCGCATCAAACATACATCTAGGTCAGCGGGGCCGGGTTCCGATCCCCCGCCTCATTAGAATTTCGCTGTTCTGGCGACCTTTGCACCCTTACCACAGGTGAGGGGTCTTCGTCTTCACTGAGCTCTCGGGAAGCATCTGCTTTACTCCACTTCTTAGCCATAGCTGGGAGTCTGCAAATGACCAAAACATAAGGTTATCAATGCTCAAGTCTGAATGTCACACCGCTAATTAATATATAATTACCCCAAGCGTGCATCAAGGGTTTAAATCCATATTTAAACCTTCTGTAACACAGGCATGTGGGAAATTGAGTGTTTTAGGTAACCAGTATGGGCGACCAACCGAAACCAAATGAGGGGTAGGGACCAGTGTAGTGGTAACCTTCCACACTCTCTGTCCAATAAACTGCTCCTCCCTGTGTCTTTGTTGGCCAACAAGTTGGAGAAAATACTACGGAACTCAGAGGTATGCCATAACACATTTGGGGAATCTCAAGGAAACCCAGGAATAAATCCTAATGATGTAAGTGGCTCCTGCCAAACATCTCTCCGTTTGGCAACGGGCGGCAAAACAACATTGTTCTAACGATGTTGCAACACATCGCAATTAACCTGTAATTCAGTTAATATTCGATAACAAGTTTTACAAACTTGATGTATGTGAATGCCAACATGAACTATACCAACGTATCCATTCAAAAACTATACTAACCTGGTTGGTTTAGTAGTTAATGTAGAAAAACTGCCGGAGCTGCTCAACTAATGTCCTCCTGTTATGCTAATTGCTGGACCCAGATGTGCTTCCTTCTCCCTGGACTATGAGTAGCCAGAGGTGAAGTACTGATGTAAAATATATATATATATATGAAGTGGGCGAGACTATAAATTATAATCGAACTGTGGCGAGTGCGGGCTTGGGTCGAGCAACCGCATTTGGAAATGCGGGCTGCTCACCAGTACAAACCCTCATTGGCCATCAAATGCGGGGAAGGGTTCGCTGCTGTAAGGGTTCGTTGCTAGGAGAAGCGCTGCGACGTCTCGCACTACTCTCCTAGCAATGTAGAAAGTTCGAGCCGTCAGGCCTGGACCCATCAGACGTGTTTCATTAGCGCTGTGATGTTTTAGACAAAATTTAGTCTTTAAATGTGGTAATTCAGAATATTTTAACTCTAACAGAAGGGAGGGGAAATATCTATTCATACCAGCGATGTTTGGAGAAATTAGATTGTGTTGGTAGGAACAGAAATAAAGTTGTGAGCTCTTAAAATGTGATTGAAACGTTCCTTGCATTCCTTACTCCTTATGAACAGGTCCCTTATTATATTAACCGCTGTGGTCAACTCTATAACAATGGTTCATTACTATCTCTAGTGCTAAGGGCCTTCTGCCCAGCCGGCGGAGTAACAAGGATCTCCCCGTATGTAGCCTATCCCTCTCCGTGGGACTAGTAACCACCTTCTTAACTTAAACCAGAATAACAATTGGTAATATCTCGGGTGTTTATAAATGACAGAGGCGGCAGAGTACACCGGCTGCCTTATTTCGGAATGATATTAATTAATACACATAAAATGTGCGAGGGGTAGAGCCCGTAGACATGTAACACTCAGGCTGTCAGCACTTGGCTCGGAATTAATTCAACAAAAGCAGTCAACTGGCGAAAGGACGGAAAGACAGCCAGCGGCAGGCGCAGGGAAACCTTGGAATAATAATGGAATCAAACAGACAAATGGTTAAACTGGTTCCGTGACCAGTTAAATATATATATGCACGAACAGTTAAATATATATATATATATATATATATATGTACATATATATATATATATATATATATATATATATATATATATACGATAATGTGGCTACAGACATGCGCAATAGAGATTTGAGGTTTGCACTAGTCATTTGTATCATGCCTCCTACCTGAGCCTCACTCCCCCATCTTTCTCCCTCTCTCTGTGACACACACACTCACTCATACACACAGACACACACACCCATTCACCCTGTCCAAAGTAGAAAGCGGCGGGAGAACTCGGATTGAATGGCTGCCGATTCTGCGGTCGGTCGTCTGCTGCTCAGCGCGAATTGACGTCTCTACTACTCTGTGGTCACGTGACCATTCAACCTGTCTCACTGCCGCCATTGTCCGCGTCACCCCCACCCCCGGCACGACACGCAAGTGCCCCGTAGATCAGCGCCAAGCCGCGGCGCGTCACGCTCCGCTCCTACTGCGCATGCGCGTGTTGAGTCGGTGACATCCGGTTTTTTTCCCTGTGACGGGCATGCATTAGCTACTGCGCCTTATATAAACACCCACTGGTGGTGACGTAGGGTGACGCGGGAAACCAGCAGTGGGGCTATCCCCAGTTCCGCTGGTCCCTCGGGAAGGACTGGACCTGCGACACAACATAGCGGAGGTTGCTGTTGGAATAGACTAGTTCGTAATTCCAGTCGCGCGGTGCATTGTGGGATGTTGGGCACCAAAAAAAAACCCGCGCGAAACACAATGCATATGGTAATACACTGGGTGCAGCTATGAACTGTTCTGTTTGTTTGTTGTTGTTTTGCGTCCTAGCAACATCTAATGTCATATCAGGAGGGGGGGGGTTCTAATTTCAGTTGATCTCAGCTCTTGTTTGAAACATAGAATACTAACTAAAAAAATATATATAATAAATTAAGGTATTAATCTTTTATCCCGCATTGCATTTACATCAATATAACCAGCTCATCTTATGCCATGTGCATTTAGATTTAGACAAATCTAGGCACTCAGACTAGTGTTAAAACTATAGCCAGAGTCAGTCTTACTTATTTTATTTATGTTTGTATGTATATCCTATAGTTAGTAACATCTGTAGAGTTAGGAACTAGGCAAGGTTAATCTTTGAAACAAGTTTTTGTTGACACATTTGAGATTTTAATACTTAGAACAAGAATTGCAGTTGGGTGGCCCTCCCACCGCAACTTCACAATAGCTATAGGTTCTATGCTTTAAATTCACTCTGTGCTGATAGTGATAACCAAACAATGACCAAACTTGGCATTGTGTTATGAATATAACGTATTATGCGAGAATAAATGCACGAGAGAGAACCTATCATGTCCTACCAACATGCCAATCTGAACGAGTGGCGCCACCATCTGCCCCCCCCCCTCCCCCCGTTACATTAAACCAGTGTCAGTCGCAGTAGAGTTGGTTGGGTGTTGGAAGCTTACGTGATGTCAACATCTAATGTCATATCAGGACGGGTACCGACTTGTGACAGTGTGCACTCAGTGCTACCCCACTGGGAAATCAGGCCACTGGCACCATGATCCGATATCTTGCTGAGTCACCTTATCCTGACACAGAGCTTATTAGTCCTTGCCCTATCCTATTAATGTGAGCGCCTGGTTAGGAAGCAACAAGTACCAATTTTGTAAGTCACTGGTTTGACTCGACAGGGAACCAAACTCCCGATCTCCCGCACGCGAGGCACATGTATGCTCTACCGAATCCGCTACTGCGCCTGGTTGTCGCAGAGGATGCATTATATATATACATTTATATTGTAGAAGGGGGAGAGGAAGGACCTGGAGGCTCAATGTTAGTGTTCGGAAGCTAGATTTATATCCAGCTATATATCTACTAAAGTTACTACTGTAACCTGTTACAACCGGTTACAACCTGTGTTGATATTTCTTTTCGAGAAGCCATCACACCATAGCATCTGGCACAGTGGTAGTGGTAGTCAGTTTCTCATTTTCTTCATCACAGTTTAAGAAAGTATTACTGATTATTATTAAATACTAAGATGGCTCAATAGTCACTCCATTAAATGGTTAGTGCATTGCCAATTAGTATTCGCTTCTGAAGTTGTCCTACGATCTAACCTTCAATTTCAAATGAATGCAGATGGCCCGAGAACAGGCGTACCCTTCCACTCCCACCCTTTCCTCCGAATTGGACAGTTCTTATTCAAACTGTTTTGTAATGGTACATTCTTTCTTCCAAGGGACTTTACGTTCTTATCAATTGCCTAAGTAAAACGCTAAGAGCAACTTTGAGGTATCCATTAGAGTCTCCTAATTAAGACGTCAGGATTGGGTGTCGGCAATTCATTAGCATTACCGAATCTGCCACAGGCGCTGTGTGACGTCACCTGACCACCCAATGACGTCATATTACCTTATATGACATCACGGCGAAGCAGGAGAAGACACACACTGCCCCTAAACATAGAGATAGTGTCTAACCTGAAGGAAGGAATTTAGCAACTTTGAGCTTGGATTATTGACGACCCAGCAGCCGCCAATTGTACCGGAAGCATGTACTTGTTATTGTGATCATTGAATGTGGTATTTAATGTAGCATTGTGATCATTGAGTGTAGGGCTTGCTGTTTCTCACATTTAGAATAAAGTACAACCCCATTAAACCAAGCTCGGTTAAACCAAGCGATCGGTTAATCCAAACTTTGGGCGGCCCACCAAAACACTACCATTTATCATATAAAAAAGTTGGTTAAACCAAAGTCGGTTAATCCAAATTATTGGTTAAGCCAAACAAAATGTCGGGCCCCAGGCCACTTCCTGTATGGTTAAATCAAACTTTGTTGTGGGTATAAGGTCATCTGAGACTTTTTTATATAAAAAATATTAACATAAAAAATATGAATCAAAGTGCCCACATACATTGTATATTATATTCATAACGCACCCGCGTTTTTGCCAAAGCCAAGTCAAAGTCGAAGCCAAAGCTCGGTTAAACCAATGATCGGTTAATCCAAACAAATTTCTAGGGTCCCTTCAAGTTTGGTTTAACGGGGTTGTACTGTACATAGTTTAGTTTATGCATCGGAGCTTAAAGGCAATATTTTGCTCACACATATATGCGACGTGCTTCGGGCATATCGAAACAGCTGTCGACCTATCCTAGATAACATCCACCTTTAATTACTTTCAATGACCCAGTGCATGAGGTAACCCAAGAAAACATAGCAAGCCCATTGCCTATATATGGCAGTCATTTAGTGAAATAGTGTCATTGTTTTCAAAAATGGTTAAATTCTACTCCATTTCCCCCGTTCGGCCAGTATACCTTTTCCACAGAGCATGCGTAGTGAGTGGCTGCAATACTCATTACTCATTACAGCAGTTCGTGCCAGTGCCATTCAAGGCCAAGTTGGTGGTGCAAATCCTCTATAAAACCTTTTTTTTTCACGGAACATCCTGAACATTGCCGAATGAGTTGAGCGTCCGCTTCCTGTTTTGGTAAGTTGTGGGATTCAAAGGTTCCAACCGTGGCCGAGTCAAACCATTGACTTAAAAATGTATCCTTGTCGCTACCTAGCCTCGCATTCAGCATTACTAGGATATGGCAAGGAGCAGTGGAATAATGAAGATCAAATGTCTGCCATTGAAATTTCCCCTACTTTATCAACTAATGTAACAAACCAAACTGCACGTTAGTTCTTGCACTGATGCCTGATGCATGAAGCTGAATATCGTCCGCGAAGGAGACCTCCTTGTGTAGCACTAGCAGAATGAATATGAATACATATGGCAGCCCAAGATGCACTCAATGTCCATTATTGACTCATTGTTCTATGACCTTCCATGCGTCTCTAGCATTTGCTTCTCTGTCGGCTCAGATCGTGTCACAAAAAAGGCAATCACCCAACGTGATATATAGTTGAATGTAGTGTAGCTAAAGCTGCATAGTCCGATGAAAGCATCAACTTTTCAAAACCAAAGTACTTACAGTAAAACCCCGTTAAACCAAGCTCAGTTAAACCAAATGATCAGTTAATCCAAACTTTTTTCAGCGGCCTGGCAAAATACTACCATATATCATATAAAAAGTTGGGTAAACCAAAGTCGGTTAATCCAAATTATTGGTTAATCCAAACTAAATTGTGAGACCTTAGGCCACTTCCGGTATGGTTAAACCAAACTTTCATGTGGTTGTAAGGTCATCTGAGAACCCACCAACTTTTTTATATGATAAATGGGAGTACTTTGGCGGGCCGCTGAAAAAAGTTTGGATTAAGCGATCGCTTGGTTTAACCGAGCTTGGTTTAAAGGGGTTATACTGTATATACATAGAACAACATAATCAAAGTGTCCACATACATGTGCAATACACACTTACTCAAAGTCAAAGTCAAAGCCAAAGCTCGGTTAAACCAATGATCGGTTAATCCAAACAAATTTCTAGGGTCCCTTCAAGTTTGGTTTAACGGGGTTGTACTGTATCTAGATTTGAACCCATGCATTGACCTTAGATACTGGTGTACTTACTAAACACGTAGTGCTAGATAAAAATGCACGCTAAAGCAATTTAATAGAAACTGTTAGTGTAAGTGCGGATGTTTATAGCATCAGAAATTTGGTTGGTTATTTCCAAGCTAATTTCTAATGTTATATGCAGAAATTTGACGTGCTTGCCAAAATTAATTGTTCAATGTTGTCACTTCAAATATCTGCAAAGTTAACCATTTATAATCGAAGCTATTTCAAGGTAAAGTAAGGTCGATTATAACATTACAACCAAAGTAATATATTTATCTCAGAAAATGGTAGAAACTCAAAATCATCAGATAATACAACTTTAAATTAAACATGTCCTAAACTCTTAAAGGGTCAGATTTGAATGCAATAAAATGTACTAGTCCTACTATTCATGAAGTCTTTTCACTTGCATTGAATCTCTTATGCCACATTTTATCGGGGCTCAATAAATAATAAATGAAGCCTTCTTAATCTTAGAATGGCCAATGCCATCCCCGAGGATATGCAGGGTTCGGAAGACAGACTTCCACGGTCGGTGAAGGAACTAGAGAAAGCGGGAAACCCGGACTGAGGAGAGGGGAGACAGTGACGCCGAAACAGACGGAGATGCGGGAATTGTTGTCGCTTTTTGTTCAAAGAGGGATTGTAGCATAGGTTAAACGTGTACAGATCATGTCTCCTAGTCTTACTGTTTGTTATGACTAAGAATATAATTTGACACCACATGCCTATTGTATTGTTCTGCGCCCCCCCCCCCTACTCTTTCTTTTTCGTGACAGTGCTTAGCTGTTGAGAGGAGCGCTGGTGGAATAGTGTGTGTGTGTCTGTGTGGTGTGCGGGGTGGGGTGGGGGGGGGGAGATAAGGGCTTCTTCTTTGTCTGATAGTGATACAGGGCGGGTAGGGCCTACTTGTGTTGAGTCCAGGAGCCTGTCTCTTATTATAGGAAGTGGTTGGCCTGATATTAGAGACACGTGTAGTGAGTGGCGATGTGTATGTCTGGCATCTTGCCTTCACATGAGAGTGTGTCACCCTAAACGGCTTCTACCCCGGGTGGGCCTCGCAGTAGACCACAGTAGGCCACGGTCGACGACAGTAGACACTAGGCCACAATAGGCGAGAGTAGGCGATAATAGCCCACAGTAGCTCATAGTGGACAGTAGACCAAACTATATGACAGTAGGCAGCAATAGACCATAGTAGACCAGAATATATATTGACAGTAGGCAACAATATATAGCAGTAGGCAAGAATATGCCACAGAAGACCAGAATATATGAGAGTAGGCAACAATAGGCCATAGTAGACCAAAATATATGACAGTAGGCAATACTAGGCCATTGTAGACAGTCAGTGACAATAGGCTAAAAAAGATAGTAGGCGATAATAGACAGTATGCTATAATAGGCCATTGTACAAAATAGGCGCTGATAGAAGTAGATGGCAATATGCCATAATAGAAGTAGGCAATAATAGGCCATAATAGACAGTGGGTGATAACAGGTCATACTAGACAATAGATGACAATAGGCCATAATAGATAGTAGGCAATAATAGGCCATAGTAGACAGTGGGTGATAATAGCCTGTAACAGACAGTGGATGCCAATAGGCCATAATAGACAGTAGGCAATAATAGGCCATAATATACAGTGCCATGATAGAGGTAGGCGATAATAATCCATAATAGATAGTGGGCAACAATATGCCATAATAGACAGTGGCCGATAATAGGCCTCAATAGAGAGTGGATGACAATAGGCCATAATAGACAGTAGGCAATAATAGGCCATAATAGACAGTGGGTGATAATAGCCAATAACAGACAGTGGATGACAATAGGTCATAATAGACAGTAGGCAATAATAGGCCATAATAGAAATTGGCAATAATAAGCCATAATAGGCAGTTGGCGATAATAGGCCATAATATATAGTGGACGAAAATAGGTCATAATATACAGTAGACGGCAATATGTCAAACTAGACAATAGGTGACAGTAGTCCATAGTAGAGAGTATGCAACAATGGGTCATAATAAACAGTATACTATGGTAGACTACACTATGCAAAAGTAGGTCACAGTAGACCACACAAGAACATAGAAGATCGCACTAGAAGGAAGTAGACCACAGTAGCTGACAGTAGGTCATAGTAGGTCACACTAGTAGAACATAATACACAATAGTATGCCAGAGTAGGTCACAGTAAGCGACAGTAGACCATAGTAACCCACTGTAGGCCAGGGTAGGCCACAGTAGATCAAATTCATAGTAGGCCATAGTAGACCACATCAAGCCATAGTAGACCACACCAGGCCACAGTACACCACATCAAGCCACAGTAGACCAGTAAAATGGAGAGCATTGATTGGCCACCATCATGGTTTGTTTACATTCTCTCCAAGTTCATTCGTTGTAGGCCTATGCGAATATAGATAAACACAGCTTTGGAACAAGGACATCCGAAATAGCGAAATAGCGAATGGTAGACAGGAAGTGTGAACACTTATTTGTCTCTCATTTTTGCTTGAGTGCAAGTAAATATGCAACACAAGGAATAATTAGTAGCATTTGGTGAATAAGGGGTCACATTTCCCTGGATCATCAGCTCATGCTTTTTCTAATCTATTCTTGAATGGATTTATTGACTCAGCATCAATAACATTTTGTGGGAGACTGTTCCATATATTTATGATCCTGTTTGAGAAACTGTGTTGCCTTAACTTTGAAATGGCTCTGGGTTTTACTAGTTTGAGAGTATGGTCCCGACTGCCTTCTCTTTTATTCAAGGTGAAAAATTGGTTCATATCTATTTCATCAAAACCTTTCATAATTTTAAATACTTCAATTATGTCACTTCTTTTCCTTCTGTAGGAAAGGGTAGGAAGTTTCAATTCTCTAAGCCGTTGCTCATAGGGTAACTCCTTTATAACTGCAAGTAATTTTGTTGCACGTCTCTGGTTTTGTGTATAGCTTATTCATACCATAGACCTAGGCCAGGTTGTAAATCCACCCCCTACTCCAGATACGGGTGAATCTTTTATCTACAGATACACACTCTGTTACAAGTCACTAAGCTGCCTGATATGACCTCAGATATTGCGAGGGCGTAAAACCGCACTTTGCAGTTCATCATATCTCTGAGAAAAGAAAATATTCGCACAGACCCACAGTAGGGGTGGATGACAGCCATGTCTAAATCCGAGCAAAAACCGCTTTGGTATAAAACAATTTAAAAAAGATGTGAAGCTCCTGGCTCCAGTGCACCGTGTTTATTTATATTGGCGCAGAGTTGGTGGAATAGGAGAGAATGCAATAGAACACAGAAAGCTCTCGATTTGACTTTTAATCTATATGCTTTAATAAATTCGTCAATCCACAATAGTTGGCTATCGTAAGCAACATTTGAACTATATATTTAGCCGTTTATAATTATATTGCAAATTGATGCATATTGCAAATTGATGCATATTGCAAATTGATGTATATTGCAAGTTGATGTACTATTTATTTCCATAGCCCAACTTCCCGACACTTTTTGTTCAGCAGCCCTGTGACAGGACCAGGGATGTCGTAGTAACGCAGCCACAGGCCGCCTCCCGGCTGGTTAACTCTCCTGCTTCTCTCAATTCACAGTTCCGCCGTTGCCCCTGAACCGCCTTGCAGCCATACAACCGGCAAAGCACGCGCGACTCGCATAAAACATCACGTGACAGAAAAAACTGCCAGTGTCACCCCCACCCCCCACTGGCCCCCGCTTTCCCGCCTCAAATCTACAACCCAAACCGCGGAGCTGCGTGTAACTTGTAGGAGCATGCTACTTCAAGACTTGTGTCGTACGGCAAGCAGGCCCTAAACCACCCAGCACCAGCGCATCCTCCGACGGTTTAGGAGTGGTTATTACTTTATTGATAAAAAACAATAACAAACAATGCCCTTTCAGATGATTGGCGGCGGCGGGGAAACCAATTTCGCACACCCAGGTGGCGCCACAGTGTCGGGTATCGGAACTAGATTAGCTAGATTCAGTTTGACTCACACACACGCAGTTAAGGAATGCCACTTTGCTTATATCCACATGTGCGGAAGGTCGTGAGTTCGGTTCCCGGTCGACTCAAACCAATTACTTTAAAATTGATACTTGTTCGCTTCCTAGCCAGGTGCTCGGCATTATTAGCAAAGGACAAGGACTGGTTAGCTCAGTGTCAGGGTAATGTGACTGAGTGGGATATCAGTTCATGGTGCCAGCAGCCTGATTTCCCAGTGGAGCACTATAAAGTCGCCAGAGTGCGCACTGTCACAAATCGGTACCCGTCCTGATATGACCGTAGATGTTGCTAGGATGTAAAACAACAACAAGCAACCAACCATATCCACATAATGCATTCCATTGCGCATTTTTGTAAACAACAAAACAAACAAAAACCCACACAAAGAAACATAAAAAAACACTAAATTATCAGCAATCATTGTTGGGTGCTTTCTTTTCGTCAGGTTCGAATGGTACGAGTGCAGTTGGAAGTCCCCATCATATGCAGTTCCAGAAAACTAATATGTAACTCGTGAATACACGTGCAATGACAAAATGAAAAATTTGATTTTACATAAGTGTAAGCATGGTACGCAAATTGATGTCTCTTAATATTTATTGATATATCACATGTTTATGGACCTACCACACACACGATACAGGTTTATTACTCGGCACATTCACTGGTTTGTGAATACCTGCATTCGTTCTTAATAGAGGGTGAACACATATCAAATATTTCCTTTAGTGTGAGAAATATCATCACAGTTGTATACTTTTGGGAACTTTTTTTTTGTCAAAAATAATATTATTTAACTCATTAATATCTCATTTTAGGGGGAGCTTCCATTCGTATCACTATGTTGTTGTTTTAATTTGTTATTAAAACAGATTTTTTTTTCCATTTAAAACAACTTATACAAATTATATGAGAAAAGTCCACAACTGCTGCTTTTGAAAGAACATTGTCTTTGCGCTTGGTGTAACTTATACGGTTATAAACATCATAAAGCTTATTTAGTGTGAAGAATGCCGACATTATATCAGTCTTGCTGTATTTGTCTGGTGTTTCTAAGTTATATATATATATTCCAATCCTTTCTGTTTCAGTCCCATTCCTACTGTTGGGTTTATTTGTTGAGTTGTTTTTAATTGATAAGCAAAGCAGATCACAAAGTACGCAACTAACTCCCCATCCCGAGTGCGGCTAACTCTGCAACTAACTGCTTCCGGGGACCTCACACCGAACGTACACGGGCGGGTTACAGACGAGAGCCCGGGGCTCGCCGGCACCAAGCGGAACCTCGCCCGCTCCCAATGGGGTTTTCATTAGGCATCGTTGACCTGCCGTCAACAAACACACGTGGTCCTCGTTTGTACGGCTCGCTGCTGCTCAGCTCCCGGCTAAGTGGGGCCCGGGCAGCCCGCCGCCGCCCGCCCGTCGCCGCCCGCCCTCCTGGAGCCCCGGCCCCGCGAGCAACACACCCCGGGCCGTCTGTCCCCAGGGAAGGGTAGCTCGGACTCTCGGACCTCTAATAAGGTTTTGTTCTGCCTGCATGAAGCTTCTGGTACTGGGGCGAGTAGGGTGACGTGACGGGATATGAGGGAGGAGGGGAGAGGAGAGGAGGAGAGGAGGAGAGGAGGAGAGGCAGAGCAGAGCAGAGCAGAGCAGAGCAGAGCAGAGCAGAGCAGAGCAGAGCAGAGCAGAGCAGAGCAGAGCAGAGCAGAGCAGAGCAGAGCAGAGCAGAGCAGAGCAGAGCAGAGCAGAGCAGAGCAGAGCAGAGCAGAGCAGAGCAGAGCAGAGCAGAGCAGAGCAGAGCAGAGCAGAGCAGAGCAGAGCAGAGCAGAGCAGAGCAGAGCAGAGCAGAGCAGAGCAGAGCAGAGCAGAGCAGAGCAGAGCAGAGCAGCAGAGCAGAGCAGAGCAGAGCAGAGCAGAGCAGAGCAGAGCAGAGCAGAGCAGAGCAGAGCAGAGCAGAGCAGAGCAGAGCAGAGCAGAGCAGAGCAGAGCAGAGCAGAGCAGAGCAGAGCAGAGCAGAGCAGAGCAGAGCAGAGCAGAGCAGAGCAGAGCAGAGCAGAGCAGAGCAGGGTGTGGAGAAGAGGGGGAATTTGTGAGGAAATAGGAGTGAAGGGGTGAGGATAGAGGTGATGGAAAAGAAGAGAGGAAAGGAAAGCAACACAAATGAGAAAAGAGACGAGAGCAACTTAAAAGGTTGGGAAAGGGAATGTTGTCGCCTTGACCGCCCACCTTGTCTGGATCGAGGTTTAGAGAGGGGGTTGAGGTGGGAGGCCCGGAGATGGCTATGAGGGGACTGGGGGGAGGAGAAGGTTGGCGAGGAGGTGGGTAGTAGTGGTTGAGAAGAAGGTGGCCAACCTGAAAGCAAGAGGAGCCGGGGGGGGGGGGGGCGAGAGTGAGAAGATCAACTGGCTGGAGTGGGAAGAAAAGAAACAAGTTCAGAGGCTGTGGTTTCTATTCCCCTGGCAGCATGCTGTGATTGTACGCTGACCCTGTCACTATCTAGCTGGCTATTGCTCTCTTGTGCTAACATCAACACAGCCGAATCCCCCAGGACTTGAGGGGAACTCGGGTCTTAGCTCCTGACAGGGCACCGACCCTACAGCAAGCCTTATGTGCACTCTACTAGTACTACAGGCTGAATTGTCAACATCAACATCTACATGTCGGCCTACTCTTAGTCTTACTCATAGTGGCATGTCCATTTTCCGAGCAATATGCAAGCATTGTCATGTGTATATATGGTGAGAAATGGGTCATTCTTTAAAACTGGGCACAACATATTTGGTTTCCACATTACGATGCTGATAATTTGTTCTTTCTTTTATTGATTGCAAGTCAAATAATTATTGTATCCTCTGTGTATTAAGTAGGTTACCAAAAGTACATTTATTGAAGCTATCCCAAGAAAGCAATTAAATTAAAAGTTTACTTATATGATTTCATGCAATGTGAAAAAGTGAAGATTTACACATTTACACTATGCGTGTAGGCAAACTTTTTTTCAACTTATTTTTCAACTTTTTTCTTGTAATTCATAGCATTGTCTGCTTAAGAGTAATCAATAAAATCTTGTTTGACTATGTTGTGTATGTTAAAATGAGGTTCTGGATGTGTCTTTGATTTTCATGTTGCAAGAGTGATATTAATGTATTGCTCAATTTGTATTAGGTCTAATTCAAAAAGTGAAATTCATTTTGTTCAACTCTGACATATGCATAACATGCAAACCTTCATAGGACATTGGATTAGGCTATTATTTGGAAGGTCTTTTGCTATTATTTGGAAGATTTTCACTTTTGGTTTCCATGTCACACTTTCATGCCCAGTTTTAAAGAAAGGCCCACCAAATATGTGTGCATATAACATCTATTTACTGATATTATATCATATAAATATCAGATGTGATTAGCAGGTGAACTACATTATTCATGGTAATTTCAATTAGCAAATTGTCTTAGGCGCCTTTTAATTATTTTCTCAGTATATTGGACTATAGCATAGGCCGTCTATTGGCGTGAAACAATATTTTTTCGAGTCCTACGACTACAAGGCCATCGACAGATGGTATGACTATGACTATGAGTACTATGACCGATTGAATTGAGCTTCCGCTTTCCATGTCCCCATTGGTTCAAATCATGGCCGAGTCAAACCAGTGACTTAAAGATTGATACTTCTTGCTACCTAGCTTGGACATGGCACAGAGCAGCGGAATGAGGAAGACCAATTGATCACGATTGCCCCCCCCCCCACACCCTGCTTAAACAACAAATATAATTAAAAAGAAGTGCAATTCGTAGAATACATCACTGTATTATGGACCCTTCTGATATGAGTGTTATGAAATTACATGTTGCTAGGACAGAAGGCCCCAACAAACCCCAATGTAATATGCAACTCCTGGTGATTTAGTCAGTTCATAAATACATATAAATTCAAGCTTCCGCTACTAAAAAAAACCCATTAAAGATTGAAAACTAAGCTAATATAATAAACTATTACCGCCCTCATATGGGGTCTGAGCTCCGCAGACCTCTCTACATTGGACGGGCTGGCAATGGCTGGGGTGCAAACCCCATATTATATTCTAGCTACATCTGCACCTGTGTGCCCCAGCTACACTTATCTCTAATCAGTGCATTATCTCACATCTCGCGTGATTTGGGGTTGGATATAAAAAGAAAGAGAGAACATTTAAAAACCCACCTGACATCGCTAGAGATAGGTGGGTAGTCGCGCCTGGGGCTGCTTGTGGAGGTGTACCAAATAGCGTGAAGGCAATCAGGGTCGCCCCCCACCCCACCCCTACACCAGCCCTACACCAGCCCTGCCGCCTAACCAGGTATAAGCTTCACGGTCAAATCGCGCATGATCAAAACCGGGAGGAACCCTCGTAAAACACCATAGTGCCCCCCGCCCCATCTCTACTGAACCCCCACCCCAACCCCCAACCCCCCAACCCCCAACCCCAAGAACGCACAGACATAAACAAATACATTCGATGAGTTCATGAGGGATGGGAACATGGTAGGTTGAGAACTATTATTAGAATGAGACGATCGGCATCGGTTTGCACCGAGAGGGGCGGTAGCCAGTGAGTGTGTGGGTGTGTTGGGGGTGGGGGCAGGCACCCTGACGCAATGAGTGCATGTGAAATCCGCCCCCCCCCCCCCCCACATATATGTGGGTTTAAACAAAAAATGTATTACTTATATGTTTCCTGATTACTGGTTACCGGTGTACTGATATGTTATTGCTAAATATTAACACTATCTACCCTTTGCTTGTGCTAGTTGTAGGCTATGATTTATCGTGCTTATTCATGCTTCTGTATTAATAAGTCAATTTCAATACTGGTATTATTTATCTTATTTTAAACCCATAGCTCATAGCTTTCTACTCATAGCTCTTTATTAATAGGGCGCCTTGCATTTATTTATTGGTGTCTTGAGTCCTAGCAACATCTAAGGTAATCAACGACGGGTAGCGACTTAATTGTGACAGTGCGCCCTCATGGCGACTTTATAGTGATAGTGATGCCCCACTTGGGACTCAGGCCGCCAACATCATATCACCTGATACCCCACACTCACATCATCCTGACACTGAGCTAACAAGTCATTGTCCCATTCTAGTGATGCTGAACGCCAGAACAGGTGGTGACAAGTATAACTTTGATAAGTCATTCTTTTGACTCGGCCAGGGTTCAAATTCACCCCGGGAAAGCAGCCGGTGCTCTTACCGATTCGACCACCGCGTCTGGTGGTCTCTTCGCGCATGCGCTACATGTTTCTATAGCAGCAATCAGAGAATCCCTCAATCAGGCAACCAAGCAATTTTCATATATTTCATATTAAGACATGTAAGCAGAATAGTTCTCGCTCGATATCTATTCACATTTAAAGCTGCATAGTCCGATGAAAACATCAAATTAAAAAAAAACTAAAACAATTATATCTAATATATTTGACATATTTAACTTAGATGCTGGTTCAATTATTAAACATCTGTCACCACATGGAAGGGAATACTGTAGCAATTTAATAGAACCTGTTACTGCAGAAGCCTGTGATGTCAGAGTGTTGGCGTGCTTGCCAAAATGAATTGTGCATGTTTGCGCTTCAAATATCCCAAATGTTAGCCATTTAAAATAAAAGTTGCTTCAAACGTAAGTAAGCTTTATTATAACAATCAATCTAATATATATATGTATACCAGAAAATTCACAGCATGCCTTCATGATGCGACATCTGCGTTCAATCATGAGGCTAACCTGGAAGGACAAAGTGACAAATAAGGAAATACTCGAACGGACGGGGCTGCCCTCTATGGAAGATCTTCTGATCAAAAAGAATCTCCGGTGGACTGGACACCTCATGAGGATGCCATCAGACATGCTACCAAAGCAGATCCTCTATTCTCAATTGTCTTCTGGTTACAGAAAGAGAGGGTGCTCTCGTCTCCGGTTCAAGGATACCATCAAGAGAAACCTGAAGCTGAGAGACATTAAGACGGACTCATGGACACAACTCTCACAGCAGAGAGCTAAATGGTTAGCGGCAGTCAAGTAATGAAAGCAGTCTTTGTCGCTTCGTGACCAACAGCATGATGATGATGATACCAGAAAATGACAGAAACTCAAAACTATCTGACTATGCAACTTTAAATAATGTTAATAGCTGCTAATAATGCCAACAGCAATAGGCTACATCACCATTCCAGCGCGCGGTGCCTTGTGGGATGCATCAAAGCAAAACAAACCTGTGAGAAGCACATGGCACATTCTAACACACTGTGTGCAGCTATGAAATCTGCTAGTTTCAGCTCATTTCAGCTCTTGTTTGAAACATAAAACACTGACTAAAAAAATTTATATAATAAATTAAGATATTAATCTTTTATCCAGCATTGCATTTACATCAATATAATCAGCACATCGTATGCCATGTGCATTTAGATTTAGACAAATCTGGGCACTCAGACTAGTGTTAGAGCCATAGCCAGAGTCAGTTTTGCTTATTTTATTCATGTTTTTATTTATATCCTATGGTTAATGACATATGTAGAAATAGAAAATGAGTAGGGCTAATCAGATATTGGTTATATATTTCATTGAAACAAGTTTTTGTTGATGCATTTGACATTTTAATATTTAGAACATGATTTACTTATGTCTAATCAATGGTGATGTAAACATCAGCCTGTAAAGTGACTGAAATTGTATGTTTCTTAGCTCAAAATGCTTAATTGTGGAGAGTTGTGTCTTAAACATATTCATTATATTATTATATTGCATCCATCCATGTTTGTGCCAAATTGTTATGTATTTTTTATTAATTTTGAATAAAATCGAAGTTTTGCCCTACGTGTATCCTCAAACTCAATGTCTGTATGCCTTTGCTTTGCTGCCAGCATCGTTTTCAGCGTATGCGCAGTCGGAACAGTGATCTCGTCTATTGAGTTGCCCTTATATGACCGAGAATTAACTAATAGCCCACAGTTAACGGGTATCTCTTATTCTTAGCATATTTCAAGCCTAGATCTGCCTGATACTCGATCACGGTTGTTGTGCTATATACCGCCATATACTATACTGCGAGCTGCTCTGACAGGGTGTAGAGTATGTGGGGTCAACACCGAGGCCCTTCCTCTCTACGGACGCAGCTCTTATCTTAACTGATAACCGCCAGATAGCGGGACGGGTCGGTTTCTTATGGGAGTGCGCGCCGTGTTATCAACAAGTAGCCGACACATTTCACCCAAATAGACCAACATGAGGATGCCAATTGGAGACACATGGGCCTCTTGTACCACTCACATGGGCTCCTTGTGCCACTCACATGGGCTCCTTGTACCACTCCTTAATATGGGCTTCTCCCACTCACCCACACACATGGACCCCTTGTACCATTCACTTGGGTCCCTTGTGCCACTCACATGGACCTTTTGTACTTCTCACATGGACATATTGTACCATTCACATGGGTCTCCTGTACCACCCACATGGGCCCCTTGTACCACCCACATGGGCCTTTGCTACCACTCACATGGGTTTTGTACTAATCAGATGGGTCTAATGTATCACCCACATGGGCCTCTTGTACCAATCACATGCATTTTCAGTGCCACTCACATGGGCGTACTGTACCATTCACATGGTTCTACTGTACCACTCACTTGGGTCCCTTGTGCCACTCACATGGACCTTTTATCCCACTCACATGGACATCTTCTATCATGCACATGGGTCTCCGATACCACACACATGGGTCTCTTCTACCATTCACATGGGTCTCTGGTACCCTTCACATATATCTCTTATACCACTCAAATGGAACCCTTGTACCATTCATTTGGGCCTCCTGTGCCACTCACGTGGGTCTCCTGTTCCATTCACATGGGTTTACTGTACCACTCACATGGGTATCGTGTACCACTCACATGGGCCTCCTCTACCACTCACATGGGTTTCCCATACCACTCACATGCATCACCTTTGCCACTCACGCAGACCTCTTGAACCATTCAGATGGAATGCTTGTGCTACTCATAAGGGTCCCTTGTGCTTTACCACTAAAATGGACCTTTTGTACCATTCACATGGACCTCTTGAACCATTTATCTTGGTTCCTTGTACCACTCACATGGACCTTTTATACCACCTACATGGGTCTCTTCTACCATTTACATGGGTCTCTAGTAGTAGTACCACATATGTAGTTCTCTTCTACCATTCACATGGGCCTCTGGTACCACTCACATGGATATATTGTGCCATTGACATAGTTCCATGGTGCCATTCACATTGGCCTCCGTGACAACTCATGTAGCAGTCACATGAGTATCCTGTGCCACTCACATGAGCACATTGTACCATTTACATGGTATCTTGTGCCACTCACATGGGTCTCTTGTACTACTCACAGGTACCTCTTGGTCGGTCTCTTATATCATCCACATGGGTCTCTGGTACCATTCACATCGGTCTCCTGTACCATTCACATGGGTTTCCTGTGTCACTCACAGTCACACTGACCCAAAGTACCATTCACATAGGTATATTCCACCACTCACTTGTATGTCTGGTACCACACCGCATATACTATACATGGTTCCCTTGAAAGATTCAACTTTTGTACCAGTAAAGCGGCTCTCATATATCAGTCAATTTGACTGCTTGTATCACTCACATCGACCTCTTGTATTACACACATGTACCTATTGTACCACTCACACACACCTCATGCCCCAGATGCATGCACCTCTTGTGCCACTTACATGCACCTATTGCACCACTCACATGCACCTATTGTACCATGCACATGTACCTCTTGTACCACTCACATGCACCTCTTGTACCACTCACATGTCCCTCTTGTGCCACTCACATGTGCCTCTTGTACCACTCACATGTACCTCTTGTACCACTTACATGCACCTCTTGTACCACTCACATGCACATCTTGTACCACTCACATGTAGTACCTCTTTTACCACTCACATGTACCTCTTGTACCACTCATATGCACCTCTTGTACCAAATCCATGCACCTCTTGTTCCACTCACATGTACCTCTTGTACCAAATACATTCACCTCTTGTACCATCCACACGTACCTCTTCTGCCACTCACACCAACACACCTCTTGTACCAAATACATGCACCTCTTGTACCACTACCATGTATTTCTTCTACCAAATACATGCACCTCTTGTATCACTCACATGCACCTGTTGTACCAAATACATGCACCTCTTGTACCACTCACATGTACATTGTGTACCACTCACATGCACCTCTTGTACCACTCACGTGTACATATTGTACCACTCACATGTAGTGCCTCTTGTACCACTCACATGTACATATTGTACCACTCACATGCACCTCTTGTACCAAATACATGCACCTCTTGTGCCACTCACATGTACCTATTGCACCACTCACATGCACCTATTGTACCATGCACATGTACCTCTTGTACCACTCACATGCACCTCTTGTACCACTCACATGTCCCTCTTGTGCCACTCACATGTGCCTCTTGTACCACTCACATGTACCTCTTGTACCACTTACATGCACCTCTTGTACCACTCACATGCACATATTGTACCACTCACATGTAGTACCTCTTTTACCACTCGCATGTACCTCTTGTACCACTCATATGCACCTCTTATACCAAATCCATGCACCTCTTGTTCCACTCACATGGACCTCTTGTACCAAATACATTCACCTCTTGTACCATCCACACGTACCTCTTCTGCCACTCACACACACCTCTTGTACCAAATACATGCACCTCTTGTACCACTCACATGTATTTCTTCTACCAAATACATGCACCTCTTGTACCACTCACATGCACCTGTTGTACCAAATACATGCACCTCTTGTACCACTCACATGTACATTGTGTACCACTCACATGCACCTCTTGTACCATTCACGTGTACCTATTGTACCACTCACATGTAGTGCCTCTTATACCACTCACATGTACATATTGTACCACCCACATGCACCTCTTGTACCAAATACATGCACCTCTTGTGCCACTCACATGTACCTATTGCACCACTCACATGCACCTATTGTACCATGCACATGTACCTCTTGTACCACTCACATGCACCTCTTGTACCACTCACATGTGCCTCTTGTGCCACTCACATGTGCCTCTTGCACCACTCACATGTACCTCTTGTACCACTTACATGCACCCCTTGTACCACTCACATGCACATCTTGTACCACTCACATGTAGTACGTCTTTTACCAATCACATGTACCTCTTGTACCACTCATATGCACCTCTTGTACCAAATCCATGCACCTCTTGTTCCACTCACATGTATCTCTTGTACCAAATACATTCACCTCTTGTACCATCCACACGTACCTCTTCTGCCACTCACACACACACCTCTTGTACCAAATACATGCACCTCTTGTACCACTCACATGTATTTCTTCTACCAAATACATGCACCTCTTGTACCACTCACATGCACCTGTTGTACCAAATACATGCACCTCTTGTACCACTCACATGTACATTGTGTACCACTCACATGCACCTCTTGTACCACTCACGTGTACCTATTGCACCACTCACATGTAGTGCCTCTTGTACCACTCACATGTACATCTTGTACCACTCACATGCACCTCTTGTACCAAATACATGCACCTCTTGTGCCACTCACATGTACCTCTTGTACCACTCACATGTACCTCTTGTATCACCCACATGCACCTCTTGTACCACTCTCATGCACCTCTTGTACCACTCACATGCACCTCTTGTACCACTCACATGCACCTCTTGTACCACTCACATGTACCTCTTGTACCACCCACATGCACCTCTTGCACCACCCACATTCACCTCTTGTACCACTCTCATGTACCTCTTGTACCACTCACATTCACCTCTTGTACCACTCACATGCACCTCTTGTACCACTGACATGCACCTCTTGTACCACTCACACATATCTCTTGTACCACTGACATGCACCTCTTGTACCACTCACATGTACCTCTTGTATCACCCACATGCACCTCTTGTACCACTCTCATGCACCTATTGTACCACTCACATGCACCTCTTGTACCACTCTCATGCACCTCTTGTACCACTCACATGCACCTCTTGTACCACTCTCATGCACCTCTTGTATCACCCACATGCACCTCTTGTACCACTCACACATACCTCTTGTACCACTCACATGTACCTCTTGTACCACCCACATGCACCTCTTGTACCACTGACATGCACCTCTTGAACCACTCACATGTACCTCTTGTATCACCCACATGCACCTCTTGTACCACTCTCATGCACCTATTGTACCACTCACATGCACCTCTTGTACCACTCTCATGCACCTCTTGTATCACCCACATGCACCTCTTGTACCACTCACATGTACCTCTTGTACCACTCACATGTACCTCTTGTACCACTCACATGTACCTCTTGTACCACCCACATGCACCTCTTGTATCACCCACATGCACCTCTTGTACCACTCACATGCACCTCTTGTACCACTCACATGTACCTCTTGTACCACTCACATGTACCTCTTGTACCACTCACATGTACCTCTTGTACCACTCACATGTACCTCTTGTACCACCCACATGCACCTCTTGTATCACCCACATGCACCTCTTGTACCACTCACATGTACCTCTTGTACCACTCACATGTACCTCTTGTACCACCCACATGCACCTCTTGTATCACCCACATGCACCTCTTGTATCACTCACATGCACCTCTTGTACCACTCACATGTACCTCTTGTACCACTCACATGTACCTCTTGTACCACTCACATGTACCTCTTGTACCACCCACATGCACCTCTTGTACCACTCACATGTACCTCTTGTACCACTCACATGTACCTCTTGTACCACCCACATGCACCTCTTGTATCACCCACATGCACCTCTTGTATCACCCACATGCACCTCTTGTACCGCTCACATACACCTCTTGTACCACTCACATACACCTCTTGTACCACTCACGTGAGTTGCCAGGTTACAGAGCGCACTGGTTACTGCCGACCCGCAGGCTGCCTGCGCTGTTTGCGCGTGCTCTGGGTGGGCGGCAACTTGTTGGTGGGCTGAGCGGTGTCGGTGGGAAATCGGATGCCGGATTCTGCGCAAATCACTTACCTGGGAGGGTGTGCTGCAGCACTAATATAGTAATAGAAGGCCGGCAGATAGGGCTGTAGGGGGTGGGGGGTGCAGGCGTCGCGTGAGCAGCTCGCGTGTGGGTGGAGGGGGGTGGGTGTGGGGAGCGGGGAGTGGTTTGTTGGTTGTTGGAGTTTTATGTCCTGGCAACATCTAAGGTCATATCAGGATGGGTACCGACTTGGGACAGCGCACACTCATGTCGACTTTATAGTGCTGCCCCATTGGGAGACCAGGCCACCAGTAATATGACCTTACATCCCACTCAGCCACATTATCCTGACACTGGGCCAACCAGTCCTTGCCATATCCTAATAATGCCTGCATTAAAAATGCATGATCCGATAGTTTTACGCTTCTCTAGAAAAGAAATTCAAGATAACTAACTCTATTAGCACTGATTATGTTGATCATTATTTTCTAATCTAATTTAGTTTGAAGTGAGCGTTTCGTTTAATGCTAGGTACACACCTACCGTTTTTCCGCACCCACCTACCGTATACGATCTAATTCTAAAACTGCCCAAAAAATCGTGAGGTGTGCACTCCCCTAGCACACCTACCAATTGCGATTCGCGACTTTTTAGGGCTAAAACCGCTTCCTTACGATTGAGATTCGCGATACGAAAAATGAATCGGCCCGTTTTCAGTTTTAAGCGGGTCGGGTCGGGTCGCGATTTTTAGTGCGCGAATCGTATTCGGTAGGTGTGTACCTAGCATTAGTCTTACTGCTGGATATATGTGAAGTGAAAACATGTGAAATGAATAATGTGTGTGCACGCCAACATTTTTTTTTTTTTTTAAATTTTTTTATTGAGGCTGTATTTATACTGTCCATAGCATATAAGCCTGGGTATTCAGGCTTGTTTTCAATGCTGGCCAGCTGTAGTGTTGGTGTTGTCTTATCACACAGTAGCTGCTGATAAGGTATTTGATTGCCTGTATTTCAGTAGCAGATAGATAGTTGGTTGGTCTGGTTAGTACTATAGTAGTCTATGTTAATTTTTTTGGATTTTCTTGGCATATATGTGCTTTATTTTTTCTACTCTTATTTCTAGACTAGCCTACTCCTATTTACATATCATAGGCTTGTACGCAGCTGTGAGGTGTGTTATCTGGGTGCTTTTGGTATGGTTACCTTCCATTGGGCGTCTCGCTGGTGGGCCGTGACATGTATCACCTGCCCCTTTGCGGTGCAGCTTAGTTGGGGGTTCCTAGCCTTATTTTGCACAGATATTTTTTGTATGTTTTTAGGTCAGGAATTTGTCGTTCCTTTACTGTTTGGGCATTCCACACCTTGGCAGCCATTTCTAGCGTGCTTCTCTCGTGAGCTTTTATTTGGCTTCTGGTCTGCTTTAGTAGTGGCGCATTATTTGCTCTAGTTGCCCTTTGTGGTTTTGTTAGGAGTTTATTGTCTTGACTATAGCTGTATGCTAATGTTTTCAGATGAATTATTCTCCTATTTTCTAGCAATTTTACTTTGGTTCTTTTGTGTATGTCATAGGTGGGGTGCAGCTTGTCTACTCTGAGGCAGATTTTCAGGGCTCTGTTCTGTAGTGTTTGCAGTTTTTTTAGAAGTTCTTTCTTTGCACCCATGCATGACATCAGTGGCAATTAACATACCCTTTAAATCTAATGCTGCAAATAATTGTTATGAGGAAAGAATCTATATGAAATATATAGGATTTTCCACCAGATAGCGGATTCCGATGTCATCTAGTCATCGTGTTTACATGACAATCTGACGTCATCCTGATGTTAGAACGACCCTTTGTCTTTCTGATGGTCAAAATCGTGTCGAGACAACATCGGATTGTCATGTCAGGCCGACACAGGTACTGACATCGGGACGACATCGAAATGACGTCACGATGCGGACTGTGACAGTACTTTGTTTATACTATGTCATCATCATCATCATGCTGTCGGTCGCAATGCGACAAAGACTGCTTTCATTACTTGACTGCCGCTCTCTATTTAGCTCTCTGCTGTGAGAGTTGCATCCATGAGTCGGTCTTAATGTCTCTCATATTTCATGAAAGCTGCTTGCAAAAGTGCTGAAGTGCTGCTGGCTTTTGCAAGTTACCATTATGTGCAATGTATTGAATTGAATAGCATATGCTGTCACCACCCCTTGTTTGTGAGTATAATGTATGAGTGCCAAATGGAAGCAATACGCCATATTGCATCCTTTTTCTGCGACGACAAACAAAAAGAGTTTAAAGAAAAAAACCCACCAGATACACACAAATCCACACCACGCCGAATTCCACAACTCGCTTCTAATTCAACAACTTTCAGTGAAAGAATGTAGAAAATGCCACTACACCGACGCGCCTACGTTCCCTCGCCCGTCACCATTTATTTCCTAGATCCATTTGCCGATACCGGTGTCACATCGCTCAGTTTGGCGCGCGTCACATCTCGCCACCGCCAGAAATGAATCGCAAACATTTCAGATTTTCTAATTCTGCTTGGAATTCCAGTCACCGCCCGAGGGGTTCAGTGGGGGGTTGGGGGGTGAAGGGGCATGGGGGGGGGGGGGGGGTACTGGCATGGATAAACTGAATTCACGCACCGAGTGGCGGGTAGTCGGGTGGGTGGGTGGCTGGGGAGGGGTAATGGTGGTGAGTGGGGGTGGGGGTGACGGGAGGGGGAGGGGGAGGGTTAACAGGTCTATGATGTGGGGAGTGGATTGAAGACACTTGTAATTTTTTATATTTAAAAAAGTCATGATTTTAGGTGCGAGAAAAACTACGTACTATACCGGAGAATATCTCACAATAGAATATATCCTAATACTTAATAGCACCAGTGTCTCAGAAAAAGTCATATGTAATAGTGTAGGTTGAGTCAAAGGACCATGTCTATTTGTTGTATGGTGACCAGCCGCCGAGCCAAAAGACAGAGTAAGATTAGAAAGTGAAATGCTGGCAGGCTCCCCCTCTCCTGGAACTCTTTTCAGACAATATCAAGGAGAAGCATGGCCAGCAGAGAGGAGAATGAGAGAAGTGTGGATAAAGTGCTGTCCGGATAGCAAGTGGGACTCCAGCCCTCTGGTTTATTGCTTATATAGTTACATGGGTTCATTGTAGGGTATCATACCACCTCCTTCCACCAATGGGAATCGAGCATTCCTGGTCTCACCAATAGGAATCCAGCATTCCTGGTCTCTATGGACACCAGTGGTCTGCTCACCACCAGTAGCTCTATGTCCCCATGGCCACCACCAACCTTGACCTTTTGAGTATGGTGACCCCTACCCCAGCAGAAGGGGTAGGCCCTGAGTGCAATCACACCCAGACCTGCCAGCACCACTATGTCAATTTACATCCCACTCTGGCACCACCAACCCATATATATATATATATATATATATATATCTATACATGTGCCTGGTCACGTACACCGATCAGTAATAGAACACTTACATTCCCCCCTTGGCGAATATGGGAATATTTTACAACGTGGTGTGTGTTTACGGTGCCAGGTGTTGGATCTCCTTCAGCGTGGAACCTGTGTGGTTGGGGGGGGGGGGGGGGGCATGGCTGGATGTCAGTAAATGTGGATAGGTGGGTGCGTGGAGTGTGGGGTGTGCGTTCTGGTTCTTGATGTCGGAGAGCTAGTAGCTTGGACATCAACCATACACCGACGTCAACGCATCCACACCCCTCTACCCCCACCCGAATAAATGAGCGAGTCCGGCACAAAGGAAGCGCCACGTGTCACTGCGCGCGAGCATTATCCGGCTGCGCATGGGCGTAGGCGCTGTCAAGGCGTGACGTCACACCGCTGTCAGCAGTAAGTAACCTCTTGTAAAGTTGCGTTGCTTTTTTTGTATCAGCCGAAATTGGGAGCAGCCATGGTTTGTGGGACCCGGCACAGAGCTGACGGCAGCAACTTCCCTTGCGTACTATATAGACATGTACTACTACTATCCAAATGCACACACATTGCATGAGTAATCCAAGATGGCCGCTGGTGGGTAGGGATATAATAATGGGGCTAGAATTTATTAATGGCAGTTGGAATTGACCCATACAGACACGATGGACATTTCTTCAAATGACCTCATACCCCGACCTCACAAAGTCACAGCGTAAACTGTCTATCCCTACTAACATTAGCGGTATATACCAAAATGTCTCAAACATGACACAAAAAACACTAACATAAACAAAGCTAGCCACTAACCTAGTAACAGCTAAGATGACAAGGCAAGTACCAAATTGAGACATTGCTATTCAGCGATGAAAACAAGCTGTGATGCGACTGACTTATTATGGACATGGTAAATAAGTCACACAAAAGGAAAAAGAAGAAGAAGAAAAGATGCGTTGTATCGGGTTGAAACCCCGGCATTGTACTTGGAATACGATGTAATGAATAGAAGGACACAACAAAGCTCTCCAGATAAACATGACTACTGACATATTGTACGAGGTTTTTCAAACACCACCCCGGCAGGTCTAAAACAAACAAGTATAGGCGCAATAAGCCATCAGATCATGACACATAGGACCCATGTATAAGTAAAACCAACCCGAAAGTTAATGTTGCATGGTCCGATGAAACATAATTTTCACAAAACCAAGAATCTTTTATCTCCAACTTATATACATCAATAGCAACACAAAGTTTCGACATCATCCAACACTATTTGCATGGAAGGAAACAGTTTCTACAGAGGATAAGTCAAATACTCTGCTTGTGCTGCTCACATTGGTGTGTCTTGTGAGGGGACGATGCCAAGTGATGGTACTCGAAGTGCTTCCCTCTCCCTCGACTACCAGTAGCCAGGAGGCTCGGGACCCAGGTTATATATATAAATGTGCATATAATTGATGGTAACTTTGACATTCTAGGGACATACAAAGTTATATTAGGAAGACATTAAATTAAATAAAAACTATATAAAATTGACATTTAATCAGAATAAAACACATTAATGACTGCATATACAACGCAAATGGACACTGCTAGGTAAGGATTGAATGCTTTCTTGACTTCTATCTGGAGACTGTGATGTGGCATTGATGCACTAATTGGTGCCAGGTTTAATTAGCTCAGTGTATTGCAATGAGTTGAGAACAGAACGTAGAACCAGGCGAGAACGCCAGGGGGCGTCTCGGTGCATGCAGGTGGTTGCTAGGTAATTTGCTTCTTGGGGTTTTACACCATGTCCACCTCAAAGGCCATATAACAAGGACGGGTATCGGCTTCATATCGGCTTCATAGTGTCGCCCCACTGGGAGACCAAACCGCCAGCACCATGACCCAATTTCCCACTCACTCACATTATCCTGATATTAATATTGATATTAATATCTTTTTTCTTCAGAATAATGGATTCCTTAGCGCAGAGAAGCAGTACTTCGGGCAGTACTTGCGGGCACTTGTTTGAGAATATGCTACGTCTGAGCTGGTTACTGGCTGGTTACTGACTGGTTACTGGCTGGTCACCGGCTGGTTACCCACTGGTTACTTGCTGGTTGCCAGCTGGTTACTCACTGGTAATACTAGTGGTAGTGGCTACACGGTGCTGCACTGCTGTAAAATTCTCCGATTAAGTATGTAGTGGGTATCGATATGGCTGAATGGGAAACAGTACTCCCTTTATAATGCTCGCAACGGGGAAGGGAAGAGGTGCACCTTTAGTCAGGATTCCTCCCCCTTATCTCGCCCAGCCACACGGTCACCGGATGATATGTGGTAATCCCACAATAGCTGGGTAGTGGCCACGGCTGGGTGGGAGGGGGGTGGGTGATGAAGGCAGCCAATGAGGAGCTATGTTAGGGAGAGATCATGCGAGCTAGGAATGACTGGTGTGCATAGGTGTAATAGCCAATAAGGAGGCCGGTATCATCCACACTTGCATGTATCTAAAAACCTTATATAACTGAATAAAACTAAGTATTGAGTATTCTGCTGGCTGGTGCTGAACTCGGATCGTGTGTTGTGCCCATCATGGCTCAAGCTCTCAGGTAGGCTCCATAGAAACTAGAAGAGCGGGAAGGGGAGTTATGAACCGTACGCACTAAGGAGGATATCGGGGCAGTATAGCCCTGTTAGGCAGTACAGCCAATGAGAAGGGAGGCCATAATGCAAAGAGCCATAACTCCGTGTGCCACTTAGCGGGATCGACCATCAATAGCTTTTGAAATCCCGCATAAATGCGGGGGCCCACAAACACAGGATTTCATACTGCGCCTACATGTGTAACTTGGACTGTCATAGTGGAATCTAATTTCATTTTGCACAATGAGCTATCGACCTGAAATGATTAACACTAACCCATATAAACAACTTTTACAAAGACACAGCTAGAACCACCAACAATGCTTTGGTATAATTAGCATCATTATTATACAGTATAACCAAACTAGAAGGGACCCTAAACATTTTTTTGGATTAACCGTTCATTGGTTTAACTGAGCTTTGGCTTCGACTCTGACTTGGCTTTGGTAAAAACGTGGGTGCATTATGAATGTAATATACAATGTATGTGGACACTTTGATTATTGTTTTTTATGTATATAAAGTATAACCCCGCTAAACCAAGCTCGGTTAAACCGAACGATCCAAATCCAAACTTTTTTTGGTGGCCCTGCAAAATACTACCATTTATCATATTAAAAAAATCAGTGGGGCCTCAACTGACTTTATAACCACATGAAAGTTTAGTTTAATCATACCGGAAGTTACCTGCAGCCCGACAATATTGTTTGGATTAACTGATAATTTGGATTAACCGACTTTGGTTTAACCAACTTATTTATATGATAAATGGTAGTATTTTGCCGGGCCACCGAAAAATGTTTGGATTAACTGATCCTTTGGTTTAACCGACCTTGGTTTAACGGTGTTGTACTGTAGATACCTGCAGATTCATTTGATTGATATTGCAGACCCGCTTAGGTCACTCTAACTGCACTGTATGGAGACCATCAACCATTGTCTTAGTTATCTAAGCATCATCTGTTTCTTTATCTGATGTCACACTTTGTCATTTACAATCTAATGCTCCGTAATACTCTTTATGTTAACTTAAATTCATATCTGGCTTGTGTGTAAATACCATATACCCACAACATCCAATGGTTAAAAGACCAGTTCCCCGGTGCTGAGTGTTTGGTTGTTGGGGTTGTGCGTACTGGCAACATCTAAAGTCATATCAGAAATGGTACCGACTTGTGACAGTACACACTCATGGCAGCTTTTACAGTGCTGCCCCACTCGGAGACCAGGCTGCCAGCACCATGATCTGATATCCCACTCAGTCACATTATCCTGACACTGAGCCAACCAGTTCTTGCCCTATCCTAACACTGCCAAGTGCCTGGCTAGGAAGCTACAAGTATAAATTCTTAAGTCATTGGTTTGCCTGGACCAGGGTTCGAACCCATGGGTTCGAATCCCACGATCTATCCGGCGTTGAGTTGCAAATTAATTATTCAGGTGAATAAATTAGTCACTTAAAATTTGTTTAAACCACAGCAAAAAAACACCCAGTTCTCCCGGCTCCTCGTCTACCCCTAAAGGGCCCCAGCCGAACTGGCTGCGCAGTGCGAGGAAACTCGCGGAAGTGGCCTATTAGTGGTGAGTATCGGTGATTTATTAGCACAATGGTGTCCACGACGAGGGCGGGCTGTGACGGCTCTTCCCTCTCACACTCCCGGCCGAGTGTTTCCGGTTGCCCGAGGCTGACTGTGACAGCGTTGGCAGTTTCGTCTATTCAGTTACAAAATGTCGGAAGCATCTTTTTCCTCTCTTCTTCTTTACCCTTGACATTTGTATTTCACGCTGAATGTCTTGTGTCAGCGTCAAAGTCTTCTCGGCGCCTTTTGTAAAAGTACCACGGGACAATTCACCCCAATAAAATTAATACTCATTGAGAAATTATAAAACTAATAATGTCATTATGTAATCGTCCACGTCCTTTGTCCTTTTATGTGTTTTTCTTCTTTAGTTGAACTTTGCTGTTTTTTTCGTAACTGCATGTGTTAATGGTGGTGATGTCACATGAACTGCAAGCTGTGTTGTGTTTGTAGCATCATCTAATGTACTGTTTGGTTCTACATGCTGTTGTGTTACCCATTGTGATGGTGCTATTGATGTAAATATATATATATAATTCTTTTCCATACTGAAGAAACACAGCTAAAGAAAAGAACATAAAAATGTTCAAAGGTTTATTAGGTTCAACAACCACCTTTTCATGGCCAATAAGATCGCGATGTTTCTCCAATAACTGCATCTAGGCAATTGAGCTGCCCCATTAGGAAATCAGGCCGCTGGCACCACGACCCGATATCCCACTCATTCATACTATCATGGCACTGAGCTAACCAGTCAGTGCCCTATCCTATTAATGCCGAGTGCCAGGCTAGGAAGCGACAAGTATCAATTTTATAAGTCATTGGTTAGACTCAACTGAGAACCGAACTCCCGATCTCTCGCATGCGAGGCCCGCGCTCTACCGATTCGGCCACCGCGCCCGGTTCACACACACATATATATATATCGACATATATACAAATATATGTATGTGTGATGTACAACAGATTATGCCAGTCTAAATGTACGGAATTTAATCTATACCTTTCTAAATTCGATACGAACTTACACCAAACTGAACCGGTGGCGCTACCATCTGCCACCTCTCCTCCCACTGCGCTGACTGTGTCGCTGACTGCCACAAGTGCCAGTTGAGTTGCAGCAGGGGAATTTGATATATATGCTACCTAATTCATTATGCGGGCGTAATATGTATTGCCGACTAGTAGTAATAGTACCATGGACAGTGCGACCTGTCAGTAGAACCTTTGCTGTTACTACCTGACGAGATTTAGCAAAGCTATATTGATGCTGATTTTTAGAAGGTGGGCTGAACGTTTTGGGAAAGCAAACAGGTAGATATAATTGATCCAAATTTGGTATAATTTTACATATGGGGTATCCCGATTTACACCACTGTCCCCCCTCTCTCTCTCTCTCTCTCTCTCTCTCTCTATATATATATATATATATATATATATATATATATATATATATGCATATATATATATATATCATCATCATCATGCTGTCGGTCGTGATGCGACAAAGACTGCTTTCATTACTTGACTGCCGCTCTCCATTTAGCTCTCTGCTGTGAGAGTTGCGTCCATGAGTCAGTCTTAATGTCATATATATATATATATATTATATATGATATGTAATGAATTATGAAAGTATAGATAACGAAAGGCTAGTTTTAATATTTCTCTGTATACCAAACTACGGATGGCTTGTTATGACTACCCTCCTGATACTCGCCGCAAAAAAAAAAACTTCTTTAAATAAAAAATTACCTTGGTGTAGCATAACTCAGATACTGAATATAACCATATAAAAGTGTATTCTTGACGCTGGCTTAGCGAATATCGGATATCACTACTACTTACGTCCTATACAACTAGAGCTAACTCACAGTCTCTAGCGAGCCATAGAACGCCGGTAAAATAATGACAGTTGTCACCCACGTGACCCAGTCTCCGGCTTCCGGCGAACTGCGATATGTACCCGGCGGGTTGTCCAATAAACCGTAGTGTTCTGCCAGGCCTGGGGTACATTCGCAGAAGTTCCAACTCCCACAACTGAAAGGGTGCGACACCATATAACTACACCGACCACCCAGCCTGCAGTTGCAGAGTCTGATGGTTTTGAGTTTCTGTCATTTTGTGAGATAAATATAATAGGTTAATCCAAACTCTGAACCCTATTGTTCAGCCATAACAGGTTCTATTAAATTGGAGTACTATAATTATATATGCCCGTCTATGCAGCAACACATGCTTAATAAGTGCCACAGTAACCTAAGTTGGATGGGTATGCACGATGAAATCTACATAAGTTGTTGACATTTGTTAGTTATGTAAATCACCCTGCGATATCTTATGGTTAAATCCCCCCTCCCAATAACGAAGAATGTAGCCTGAAAGGACTGAAGAAGGATATGTTTGCACTGTTTGTAGTTCTAAAGACTATTCAAGCTCATGATTATTGGCTTTGCTTTGTCATCACTAGGAATGCATAGTTGAGAAAGTGCACACTCCCATTGTGACTTCCATTATCCAGCCCGGTTAAGGCATAGGAATTGAGCAACAGTAGCAGTACAACTTACAGCATATGCCAGGACTGGCGTTTTCCTCTACATATACTCTTTTAGGTTGTAGGTATTGAATAATGGTATTGCTAGAATCCACCGTGTACGTCAGGCCTGGCCACTCACACTACTTAGATTCTGTAAATCAAAGGAGTTGGTTGACTGTCGGTAAAGTTTCAGTGCACACCAAGTTTGGCGTAGCCCAGAACTTTATGTCTTATAAGTTGAAAAGCTGCATCTGTAGAATATATACTGTATGCCAGGTTTGACGTCCTCCATTGCAATATACCCGATTAGCTTGCTTTTGGGGAGTTTGTAACCTTACGACAGTTACCGGCTGCAAAACTGCAGCAATATAGAAAGGCCCCGATAAATCAGTCCAATCTTTGGTTGAAGATTAATTTTCAGGTGGGACGGTTGGAGAAACTGGGGGTGTCTTTACAACATTCAAAATGACGAATCATTGGGGCAGCCCCGAATCACTCCGGTCCGATGGTAGCAGCGCACTCGTATCCAGCAACATCAGCAAGGGTTCAGGAGGAAGGGATGGGTAAAGGTGGGTCCAGCAGGTTCCAGCAACAAGAACAAAGTGAGAGAAACGATAAGGTACAGGGCCCCCACCCAAGCAAACAACATAAATGAGGAGAGTTGAGTCAAAGGACCGTGTCTCTTTGCTCTATGGTGATCAGTCGGCGAGGCAAAGCACGGACATAGTAAGAGTAGAAAGTGAAATGCTGGTGGACTCCCCCTCCTGGAACTCTTTTCAGACATTATCAAGGAGGAGCAAGGCCAGCAGAGAGGAGATAGAGAGAGGTGTGGAGGAAGTGTGGCCCGGATAGCCAGTGATATACCCTATTACTAGTATTAGGTTGAATAAGTTGACCAATTGTAACTGTAGAATCACCAGCGTGCACCAGCTTAGGCAGCCGACACTATTTGGACCCTCGGGCTTTGTTGCCCGTGCTAGAGACTGACAAGGCACTCACACTGCAGGTTAGCGTCTCGGCGAGCCCTCAGCTGGCCAAGTTCACGCCGCGTTTCATCACATCACGCGAGATCTCCGCCCGACCTGGCGAGAACACGTCGGGCGGCGACGACGGCACCTCGTTGATATATCCAGCACACCGGCGGCTCAACAAATTACGCACTCACTTTTGTTGAACAATTGACTCACGCGAAATTTGCTTTTGCCTGTATCTGTATGTTTGTTTATTTATTCACTCATTTATTGTTTGTATTTATTTATGTATTTATTCATGCGGTAGGGCGGGGGGGATGTGGTTATGGAAGAACAAAAATACGCCACATGATAAAAGAGTCAACTTAGTTTTTTTCCCATGAACTATATTTGGTGAGATTCGGTTCGAGGCTATATAGGTAGTTGTTCAGTGTGGATACACACTTATTTTTTAAAGATTTAGTTAATGTCTAGTTAGTCAGCGCCAATGCAGATATTTGGTGAAATTGGGTTCGAGGCTAGTTGGTCAGTGTAGCTGCACATATTTGGTGAGATTTGGTCTGAGGCTATATAGTTAGTTGGTCCGTGTATCGGATGCACGCCAACTTGCTCTTCTTCCATGGTGTGATCACGTGGTCACGATGACAGCTGTGGAAGCCGTACGTGTAGTGTGTTCTTTCCAATGCCAGGCATGTATGTGTGTCCTCTAGATGTGGGAAGCTTGTATTGCATTGGTTCAAACCCCTATTTATTTATCGTAATAACGTTCTATAGACCCCTTTCAAGGTTCATAAACATTGTGTATGCACGCGCAGCTTGGCTGCATAATGAAGACACACTGCCATTGAGTTTGCTTGTACGCGCAGTGCAAAATGTAATTTTTATTCAAAATTAATAGAAATGCAGAACCCCAACCACATAAATTTAATATAATCTTTTTTATAAAAATGTTTTCTGTATGTGTTCCAAGCGGTTTGTTTCTAGGTGGTGTGGGTTTAGAGATATTTCACTTTTTCTGTATGAAGATTGCTCACAGCCATTGACAATGCATTGAGTTTGCTGGTAAGTGCAGTGCAAAATGTCAGTTTTATTCAAAATTAATAGAAATGCTGAACCCTAACCTTATAAATTTAATATAATCTGTTCGTTGATTATGTTTTCTATATATTTTTCAAGCAGTTGTTTTTCCCCCTCACTTTTTCTGAGTTGGCAGTGTGACCATGTGTCGTCCTGCAGCCAAGCAGTGCGCATACTGACCTAAATACCTATGTTGACAGAATATGAAATAGGTCTATTCTACATGCCTTTTTGAGAGCACCAGCCACAGCATCACAGCGCACAGCATCACAGCCACAACCCACAGCCACAGCCACAGCCACACCCACAACCACAGCCACAGCCACAGCCACAGCCACAGCCACAGCCACAGGCACAGGCACAGGCACAGCCATAGCCACAGACACAGCCACAACCACAGCCACATCCACATCCCCCACAGTCACAGCCACAGCCCCCAAAGCTACAGCAACAGCAACAGCATCACAACTGGCAGCATACAGGATGAGAGCCTACACAGCCCATAGCCACTTACCAGCTCCCAATGCCCACTCTCAGTCACCAAGTGTCTCTTCACTGAAGAAAGTCAACCAGTGTGTAATTAGGGGGAAGGGGAGGGTTACGGTAATGACGTCATTACATTTTACGGGACTGCTAAACGAGCAGCAGTTAGTGTCACAAACCAGTGGGATACAAATGCTCAACTTTTAGTTTTAATTCAATGACAGCCCCCCCGTCCCCGTCCCCGTCCCCACCCCACCACAGCTCTGACTTTCAAACCGTCACAAGGGTCAATCCGCATCCCCTTCCCCCCGCCTCCCAACCGCCACAACTAACCCCCCACCCCCGGTTATTCTCCTCCAGGGCATCCCAACGTCGGGCTTCTCATACCGCCACGCGCACGCGCAGTCGGGCTGAATGTCGCGCGTGCCAACACGCATCCACGCACGCATACACACATGCAAGCATTCACGCACGCACGGCCCATGGCTGTTCTATTCCTGAACAGCAGTTTCCGGCCAACTGCAGGAAACTACAAGTTGCACAAGGTGTTAATAGTGGATGTGAGTCGGGCTTACTTTAAAGTTGCATAGTCGATGACTTTGAGTTTCGGTCATTTTCTGAGATAAATACATTAAACTTATCATTATGAGCTACTTTACCATAGGTTGATGTAACTTTTAGTTTAAATCACCAACTTTAGAGACATTCTCCAAAATGTATAGAGTGTTAACATCAAGTAAGATAATAATACAAACAAGGAAGCGTATTCTTCAGTGTTATGTGTGGTCTACTCTAATGTATGGGGCAGAGACATGGACAATCTCTAAGAAAATGTACAAACGTTTAGCAGCATTTGAGATGTGGACTTATCGAAGGATGATGAAAATATCATGGACAAAGAAGATCACCAACAAAGAAGTTCTCAGAAAAATTAAAAATAAGAAAAGCTTGTTTGCCACTATACAGACAAAGAAACTTATTTATTTTGGCCACATCATTCGTCAGAGTTCAATATACCGTACATTGTTGGAAGGGAAGGTGAATGGCAGCAGAGGGAGAGGGAGACCAAGAACATCATGGTTTACAAATATTTCACAGTGGACAGGCTTGAATTATTCACAGTCTATCAGAACAGCACAACATCGGGACAAGTGGAGAACCATTGCATCCAACCCTCGACTAGAGGATGGAACTATTGATTGATTGAGAGATATTTGAAGTGACAACGTGCAAAATTAATTTTGGCAAGCACGCCAAAACTCTGACACCATAGGGTTATGCAGCAACAGGTTCTAACTTCTACTAAATTGACCCCCCGTGCCATTCTATGTGACAACAAATGCTTAATAACTCTACCAGTATCTAAGATAAATATGTAGAATCAAATCGAGGTAAGTGTTTTGGTTTTGAAAATGTGATGCTTCATCAGACTATGCAACTTTAAGAACATTAGGTAGTTTCGTATCCATTGCCAGTCGCTGGGAAAGGGTCGAACTAGAGAGTTAGTAAGACCATTGTTATCACAATTTATAGTGCAGGATATCACCTCTGTACACAGTGCTATATATCATAGATATATCCTACGTGTTAGATATATTACATGCGTTATAAGTGTTATATTTTGTTATATGTGGCATACATGACATGCACGTTATGCAAGTTGTACACTTTATGAGCATTATGCGCCCTTCCCATATGTCTACTCCATTTCGTCCCTGCATCCTTGCTCCCCCCTTTCAACTGTCCCTTATTTGCCGCCGCTCTTCAGTGCTTGGCCTTTGCCTCCCGCCCCCACCCGCTCTCAATAGCCCCTTTCCTCCTCCCTCCCCGGGTCCTCTTCCTCCACCCGCCCCGTTCCTCCTCCCTTCCCGGGCCCTCCCCCCGCCCCCTGACCCTTTCCCCGTGCCTCTCCCTCTCCCCGCCCCCTTCCTCCTCCCTTCCCGGGCCCTCCCCCCCCCCCGCACCGTCCCTCCCTGACCCTTTCCCCGTGCCTCTCCATCTCCCCGCCCCCTTCCTCCTCCCTTCCCGGCCCCACCCCCCGCACCGTCCCTCCCTGACCCTTTCCCCGTGCCTCTCCCCTCCCCCCTCCCCCTTCCTCCTCCCTTCCCGGGCCCTCTTCCCCCCCCCCCTCCGCACCGTCCCTCCCTGACCCTTTCCCCGTGCCTCTCCCTACCCCCGCCCCCTTCCTCCTCCCTTCCCGGGCCCTCTTCCCCCCCCCCCCCCGCACCGTCCCTCCCTGACCCTTTCCCCGTGCCTCTCCCTTCGCCCCCCCCCCCCTCCGACCCCCCGCCCCCTGCCCCTCCCCGGCCTCTCCCCCGGGCGGCCAGTTAGATTCGCATTTCGCGCCGCTATCTGCCGCCGCTCAACATTCGCGGCCGGCGCGATGACAGTCGCGCTGCGCGGGTCAACGACTAGCCGCGACCGCGACCCGCGACTTATCGGATGTCACGTGACTTATCAGACGCCGCGTGATTTATAAACCCGACCGGAAGTGGGGCGGCGGCGCGACAATGACGTTATTGGCGTGTAACAGTTCCGAAAGTGGACCTGCAGTCGGAGGCGTGTGTTGTTGTGTGTGTGCCTATGTGTCTGAGTGTGAAAGGGGGGCTGAGGGACCTGCGGTGGGGGGGGGGGGGGGGGGTGCGCGTGAATATAACTCAATTTTAGATTCCTTTTTATTGACTGAGCTTTAAAGCTGCATAGTCCAATGGTTTCTGAGTGTCTGACCTTTTGATTTTAAATATAATAAGCACATCGTTATAAATGTATGTAATCAATAATTAATCATTCTTAATTGTTAAATGTGGAAATATTTCAGGTGAGGCGATGCGCAATGAGTGCACCAGTATATGTTGGGCAGGTAGAAACAAATATGTGTGGTTTTGAAATGTGATGCTATCTTTTGATTATACAGCCTTAAAGTACACGACATAACTATGGATGGGTCCGGTAAATCTTACTTTAAGTTGAACTAACATGCAAACATACCACCTAACAGTTTGAGACTTGGCTCGGGAACCAGCAGATACAAATTGTATGTACGCTTGTGAATTGTGGACCCTGACAGCAGAGCTTCTACCAAGAATAGAAAGTATGGAATTAGGTGCTACTGCAAGATACCACACATCCCACTCAAACTCAAAGACAATGTTGCCAACAACAAAGTCTGTGCCAACATCCTGCAGGCAATTGGACCCCACACAAAGATCGCCAGACAATCATAAAGAGATGGAAAGAGCAGAGATATGGCCATATTTCCTGTTCATCAAGTCTGGCCAAGACTATCTTGCAAGCTACAGTGAAAGGGAGAAGAACAACAAGGCAGACAAAGGAAGAGGTGGGAAGACAACATGAGGGAATGGACAGTGGAGAACAGGGGAAAGGCGGAGAAAACTGGTTGCAATGTCATCTGTGGTGCCCAATGACCCGCATGCATAAAGGCCCAGTCAGACCTTACCGGACTGAGTACCGGACACCACCAGGCAAAGAATTGTCTAGTCTGGTGGTGTTCGCTCTCAAACTGTTGCAACGGCCGCCGGACGAAACAGATGCTAAACGGATGCTAAACGGACAAGAAATGTACATTAACGAATAGTCAACGGACGAGAACCAGACGAGAACCGGGCGGCAACCAAATCTCAGACGCACGGACCGGACACCAAACGGACACCAACCGGACACCAACCGGACACCTAGTGGACACCTACCGGACTGTTCACGGACGCGCCAAAAACCGACGGACCAAATTCCCGCAGCACCATCAATGGACTCTTCAGGATACAAAACGGACACCTAACGGATGAGTAACGGACATGAAATGGACGAAACGGACGAAACGGACTTAAAACAGACACCAAACGTACACTTCAGTCTGGTGGTGTCCGGTACAAGTTTTGTGCATGTTCAAAACTTGTACCGGACACCGCCGGACACCACCGCACACCACCACACACCACCGCACAGATAACAGACACGCCGGATGCCAACCATATATAAACCGTACATTACCATATTTCACCGATCAGTGTCCATTTTCTATACGGTTCCTCAATCTGGTGAGGTCTGACTGGGGCTTCAGGGGTTGATGACGATGATGAATTTAGAAATGTGTATTATACATAGAACAACCATAGGTGGAGACGGCTGACTTAGCAGGCAATGGAATGCAGACCACCTTAGTACGGTCGGTACCGCAGCACCAAGCATTGTCGAGTATTCATTAACTTTGGGTAATGATTGTCGCTGCTTCAATAGAGTTGTCACTTCAGCTCAGTCCAGTAACAAGTAGCAAAGTAGCTCTGTACAACAACGCAATGACGAGGAAACCGTCAAAGTTCTGTGAGGCGTCGTGTGTGGGCGGAGTGGTTGGTTATTGTAGACTCGGCAGTCGAACAAACGGACTCGTGGTATTTAGAGAAAAATGGCCACCAGTAAAACAAAAACTTTGACGTCGAATTCAAGAACAAAAGAGTTTGAGAATCGACAGCCTATTCACATTCACATCCACATCCACATCCACCCACACCCATACTTACCCCCCCCCCCCCCGGCCCCCCCAAGCCGCACCCACACCCCCACACGCACTCATACCCCCCCACACCCACACACACACCACCTCGGTGCCCATTGTGGGTTAAGGTTTACTGCAGGATGCAGCGCTTGGTGCGACTTGACACGGCCATGTTGGCAGTGTGTTGATGGCCTGAACGGGACGCAGAAAACAAAACACACCGTGCCGGGGTAAATAGGACCGGAAGTGGGCATTCGGCAAACAAAAAGGCCAGCCATCGGCAGCCGTCGTAGCAACAATTTACTGATCACTGTCAAAGAGTGTTAAAACTGAATTCTACCACATAGTATCTGCAAGCTAATTCTCCTTTCAAATTCAATTTTCATATTATTTGACAAATCCAAGCTAGAGTATAGACTGTTCACATTTGAAAGTCAACTGAGGTTAGAGTAACTTTCCTTAAAGTTTGTGTGAGTAAGGACTCTGTATATAGACTTGTTCCTGTTGGTTTGTGTGATTAAGGACTCTGTATATAGACTTGTTCCCGTTGGTTTGTGGGAGTAAGGATTCTGTATATAGACTTGTTCCTGTTGGTTTGTGGGAGTAAGGACTCTGTATTTTGACTTGTTCCCGTTGGTTTGTGGGAGTAAGGAATCTGTATTTTGACTTGTTCCCGTTGGTTTGTGGGAGTAAGGATTCTGTATTTTGACTTGTTCCTGTTGGTTTGTTGGAGTAAGGTTTCTGTATTTTGACTTGTTCCCATTGGTTTCTGGGACTAAGGATTCTGTATATAGACTTGTTCCCATTGGTTTCTGGGAGTAAGGACTCTGTATAGGAAGAGTTCAGGAACGGCAATCCAAAAATGGAGATCAACATCAGAATCAAACCATCAAGAAATACATTTCTTTATATTGCTATTATTTTGTTCATTGCTCCATAACCATGTGATCATATGAAAAGTGGAATTAGTTAAGACACACTTATTTTCAGGTAAACATCTTTTATTTAAACTAGATTTTTGGATTGGTGTTTACATGGTTTTGCGCCTGAACTCTTCATATAGACTTGTTCCCATTGGTTTGTGGGAGTAAGGATTCTGTATATAGACTTGTTCCCATTGGTTTTTGGGAGTAAGGATTCTGTATTTTGACTTCTTCCCATTGGTTTCTGGGAGTAAGGACTCTGTATATAGACTTGTTCCCGTTGGTTTGTGGGAGTAAGGATTCTGTATTTAGACTTGTTCCCGTTGGTTTCTGGGAGTAAGGACTCCGTATAATGACTTGTTCCCATTGGTTTGTGGGAATAAGAATTCTGTATTTTGACTTGTTCCCGTTGGTTTGTGTGAGTAAGGACTCTGTATATAGACTTGTTCCCTTTGTTTTGTGGGAGTAAGTATTCTGTATTTTGACTTGTTCCCATTGGTTTGTGGGAGTAAGGATTCTGTATTTAGAATTGTTCCCGTTGGTTTCTGGGAGTAAGGACTCCGCATTTTGACTTGTTTCCGTTGGTTTCTGGGAATAAGAATTCTGTATTTTGACTTGTTCCCGTTGGTTTGTGTGAGTAAGGACTCTGTATATAGACTTGTTCCCGTTGGTTTGTGGGAGTAAGGATTCTGTATTTTAACTTGTTCCCATTGGTTTCTGGGAGTAAGGACTCTGTATATAGACTTGTTCCCGTTGGTTTGTGGGAGTAAGGATTCTGTATTTAGACTTGTTCCCGTTGGTTTCTGGGAGTAAGGACTCCGTATAATGACTTGTTCCCATTGGTTTGTGGGAATAAGGATTCTGTATTTAGAATTGTTCCCGTTGGTTTCTGGGAGTAAGGACTCCGCATTTTGACTTGTTTCCGTTGGTTTGTGGGAATAAGAATTCTGTATTTTGACTTGTTCCCGTTGGTTTGTGGGAGTAAGTATTCTGTATTTTGACTTGTTCCCGTTGGTTTGTGGGAATAAGAATTCTGTATTTTGACTTGTTCCCGTTGGTTTGTGGGAGTAAGGTTTTTGTATTTTGACTTGTTCCCATTGGTTTCTGGGACTAAGGATTCTGTATATAGACTTGTTCCCATTGGTTTCTGGGAGTAAGGACTCTGTATGGGAAGAGTTCAGGTGAAAAACCATGTAAACGGCAATCCAAAAATGGAGATAAACATCAGAATCAAACCGTCAAGAAATACATTTCTTTATATTGCTATTATTTTGTTCATTGCTCCATAACCATGTGATCATATGAAAAGTGGAATTAGTTAAGACACACTTATTTTCAGGTAAACATCTTTTATTTAAACTAGATTTTTGGATTGGTGTTTACATGGTTTTGCACCTGAACTCTTCATATAGACTTGTTCCCATTGGTTTGTGGGAGTAAGGATTCTCTATGTAGACTTGTTCCCATTGGTTTTTGGGAGGAAGGATTCTGTATTTTGACTTGTTCCCATTGGTTTGTGGGAGTAAGGACTCTGTATATAGACTTGTTTCCGTTGGTTTGTGGGAGTAAGGATTCTGTATTTAGACTTGTTCCCGTTGGTTTCTGGGAGTAAGGATTCCGTATTTTGACTTGTTCCCATTGGTTTGTGGGAATAAGAATTCTGTATTTTGACTTGTTCCTGTTGGTTTGTGTGAGTAAGGACTCTGTATATAGACTTGTTCCCGTTGGTTTGTGGGAGTAAGTATTCTGTATTTTGACTTGTTCCCGTTGGTTTTTGGGAGTATGGATTCTGTATTTTGACTTGTTCCCATTGGTTTGTGGGAGCAAGGACTCTGTATATAGACTTGTTTCCATTGGTTTGTGGGAGTAAGGATTCTGTATTTAGAGTTGTTCCCGTTGGTTTCTGGGAGTGGGAGTAAGCACTCTGTATTTTGACTTGTTCCCGTTGGTTTTTGGGAGGAAGGATTCTGTATTTTGACTTGTTCCCGTTGGTTTGTGGGAGTAAGGACTCTGTGTATAGACTTGTTTCCATTGGTTTGTGGGAGTAAGGATTCTGTATTTAGAGTTGTTCCCGTTGGTTTCTGGGAGTAAGGACTCTGTATTTTGACTTGTTCCCATTGGTTTGTGGGAGTAAGGATTCTGTATTTTGACTTGTTCCCATTGGTTTGTGGGAGTAAGGATTCTGTATTTAGAATTGTTCCCGTTGGTTTCTGGGAGTAAGGACTCCGAATTTTGACTTGTTTCCATTGGTTTCTGGGAATAAGAATTCTGTATTTTGACTTTTTCCCGTTAGTTTGTGTGAGAAAGGACTCTGTATATAGACTTGTTACCGTTGGTTTGTGGGAGTAAGGATTCTGTATTTTGACTTGTTCCCGTTGGTTTCTGGGAGTAAGGACTCTGTATATAGACTTGTTCCTGTTGGTTTGTGTGAGTAAGGATTCTGTATTTTGACTTGTTCCCGTTGGTTTGTGGGAGTAAGGATTCTGTATTTTGACTTGTTCCCGTTGGTTTGTGGGAGTAAGGACTTTCCATATAGACGTTTCCCTTGGTTCGTGGGAATAAGGAGTGTCCCGTTGGTTTGTGGGATGGATGTTGTGACTTCAGTGTGAGTACGTGGCTTTGCCCTGTCGTGGCAGTACGTCTTTAATGCGCCTTTTTCAAAGACGCTCCAGCATCCCATGCATTCTGCGTCAACAACCACAGCAGATCTCAGAATACACAGCTCATTTGACATCTTTCAGGAGCCCATATACTACCCAGCTACATTAGAGACTAGACAGGGCGGGATTTATCCTACAGCATTCCCTCACTTTTCGTGAGGGAATGTTGTAGGATAAATCCTGGCTGAGTCAAAGACTAAATAGTGAAGACCTACTAAACTGATACCTGTCGCTACCTTGCCTGATACTCGCCATTACTATGACAGTATGAGAGAGGGGGCAGAGATTTGTGGGATCAGTGCCACAATAATGAGACCGAGTGAGATGTCTGGGCACATGGTGCTAGCAGCAAGACATCTCAGTGAGACAGCACTATAAAATTGCAGTTAGTACGCTATTCAACCTTCCAAGATGGTAAACCGTGACCTTAGTTGTTGCTAGAACATAAAACCCCAATAAAACAAATCACAATGCAATAAATGTCCTGTCAGATCAGCATTTTCCAAGCAAGTTCAAGTCGCATTGACATCAAGAGGGCTTTATGTCCTAGCAACATATGCGGTCAGATCAGGAATGGAAGGGAGACGACAGCGCAAATCCTGGTGTATACAGTGTAGTGCTGAAATAGGCTGATGAAAGACAGAGCAAAAGCACATGAAGCAACTGAGCTGTAAACTGGCAAGCGTGAGAGTGGAATTTTATGTCCTAACAACAGGTGAGATCATCTCAAGGCATGCACAGCCTTGTGCTAGTTTGCTGCGGAGGGAAGAGGAAAGAGAAAATGAGTAAAGGAAGAGGAGGAGCAGGACGAGGAGGGGAGGAGCAGAGGAAGAGAGGAAAAGAGGAAGGAGCAGGGGAGGAAGAGAGGAGGGGAGCATTGAGGAAGAGAGGAGGGGAGCGAGGAGGAAGAGAGGAAGGAGCAGCAGAGGAAGAGAGGAAGGAGCAGGGGAGGAAGAGAGGAAGGAGCAGGGAAGGAAGAGAGCAGGGGAGGAAGAGGGGAAGATGCAGGGGAGGAATAGACGAGGGGAGCAGGGGAGGAAGAGAGGAGAGGAGCTGGGGAGGAAGAGAGGAAGGAGCAGGGGAGGAAGAGAGGAAGGAGCAGGGGAGGAAGAGAGGAGGGTAGGAAGTGAGGGTGGCAGTATGGGAGGAAGAGAGGAGGGGAGCATTGAGGAAGAGAGGAGGGGAGCGGGGGAGGAAGAGAGGAAGGAGAATGGGAGGAAGAGAGGAAGGAGCAGGGGAGGAGGAGAGGAAGGAGCAGGGGAGGAAGAGATGACGGAGTAGGGAAGGAAGAGAGCAGGGGACAAAGAAGGGAAGATGCAGGGGAGGAAGAGACGAGGGGAGCAGTGGAGGAAGAGAGGAGAGGAGCTGGGGAGGAAGAGAGGAAGGAGCCGGGGAGGAAGAGAGGAAGGAGCAGGGGAGGAAGAGAGGAGGGTAGGAAGTGAGGGTGGCAGTATGGGAGGAAGAGGGGAGGGGAGCATTGAGGAAGAGAGGAGGGGAGCGGGGGAGGAAGAGAGGAAGGAGAATGGGAGGAAGAGAGGAAGGAGCAGGGGAGGAGGAGAGGAAGGAGCAGGGGAGGAAGAGATGACGGAGCAAGGGAGGAAGAGAGGAGGGAGTATTGAGGAAGAGAGGAGGGGAGTGGGGGAGGAAGAGAGGAAGGAATATGGGAGGAAGAGAGAAAGGAGCAGAGGAGGAAGAGAGGAGGCGAGGAAGAGAGGAGCGGAGCAGGGGAGAAAGAGAGGAGGGGAGCATTGAGGAAGAGAGTAGGGGAGCGGTGGAGGAAGAGAGGAAGGAGCAGGTAAGGAAGAGAGGAAGGAGCAAGGGGAGGAAGAGAGCAAGGAGCAGGGGAGGAAGAGAGGAGGGGAGCAGGGGAGGAAGAGAGCAAGGAGCAGGGGAGGAAGAGAGGAAGGAGCATTGAGGAAGAGAGGAGGGGAGCGGGGGAGGAAGAGAGCAAGGAGCAGGGGAGGGAAGAGAGGAAGGAGCAGGGGAGGAACAGAGGAGGGGAGCGGGGAGGAAGAGAGGGAGCGGAGGAAGAGAGGAAGGAGCAGGGGAGGAGAGAGGAGGGGAGCAGGGGAGGAAGAGAGCGGAGCAGGGGAGGAGAGCAGGAGAGGGGAGGAAGAGAGGAAGGAGCAGGGGAGGAAGAGAGGAGGGGAGCGGGGGAGGAAGAGAGGAGCGGAGCAGGGGAGGAAGAGAGGAATGAGCAGGAGAGGAAGAGAGGAGGGGAGCAGGGGAGGAAGAGAGGAGCGGAGCAGGGGAGGAAGAGAGGAGGGGAGCGGGGGAGGAAGAGAGGAGCGGAGCAGGGGAGGAAGAGAGGCAGGAGCAGGTGAGGAGGACCGGAGGGGAAAAGGGGAGGAAGAGAGGAGGGAACAGGGAGAAGATGAGGTGGAAAAGGGAGGGAATGAGAAAGAAGAGGGGGTGGAAAGAGGAGGAGAGGAGAAAGAAGAGGAGATGGAAAGAGGAGCAAAGGGAGAAGGAAAATAGAAGGGGAGAAGAGGAAGGGAAGGTTGAGGGGAGAGAATAAGACGATGGGGAATGAGGAAAGTAGAAGGGGTGAGAGAGGAGGAGGAGAAAGAAGAAGGTAGGGGAAAAGGAACAGATAAGGAAGAAAAGGAGGGGGGAGAGAGGGGAGGAAGAGGAGGAAAGAGGAGTACAGCGGGGAGTAGAAGTGGGGAAGGAAGGGAAGAGCAGATAAGAGGAGAGAAGAGCCGAGGAGAGCCGAGGAGAGCCGAGGAGAGCCGAGCCGAGGAGAGCCGAGCCGAGCAGAGCAGAGCAGAACAGAGAGCAGAGAGCAGAGAGCAGAGAGCAGAGAGCAGAGAGCAGAGAACAGAGAACAGAGAGCAGAGCAGAGCAGAGCAGAGCAGAGCAGAGCAGAGCAGAGCAGAGCAGAGTAGAGCAGAGCAGAGCAGTGCAGAGCAGTGCAGAGCAGGAAGAAGGGAAAGGTGACGAGGAAAAGTGGAAGGGGAAGGAGAGGGAAGACAGAGGAATAGAACGGGAGGAGAGCCCTGAGGCGTCCAGCAGTAGAGGTAACCTTATACAACTGTATACAGCGACACTGCCGGCTATCAGCGCCACCGACGAAAGGCACGCAAGACTTAATCTGCGCGCGTACATTAGTTTCACTTACTGCTTGTACCAACAGCGACCGCCGGAAAGCTGGCGCGCTTATTCCGTGTCTGTCAGCTGTGTCGCCATCTTGCTTTATTTGCCTTTCTTTCTTCCTTCCTTTCCACTCGTCCCGAATACAAAAGGCTTTCTCATGGAAAGGTTGTTAACTTGACATGTGGGTTTGTATTATTATTGAGCTAATTTGTTCTTATAATCTTAACTGTTTGCTATATAAATAGCATCAGAAATAAAATCCACACTAACAGACCTCCCGATTGAGACTCATAACTTACCAAAGCAGGGTAGATGCATATTGTATATATATGTGCCCCAACCTATATATATATGTTCTCAGCGGTTTGCAGCTGGAATTTAAATGCGCAACATGGAGGTCGGCGCGCCAGGTAAAAGTCCGCAACTAACTGGCATGGCGACCCCGATTAAGATAAGGCGGTGGGAGGCGGCGACATCGGAGGTCAGCGGGGACAGCGCGGGACCAGCCATGCCACGGCAGGCGCTGGCGGCACGCTAATGGGTGTGACATTGCCATTAAGATATGGCGATGGGAGGCCACGGCCGCACCCCATCGCCACCCAGCTGCCACCACTCGGCATCCCACGTGCACGCAGACACCACTCTCTGAGCTGCTCGGCCGGATTCTCGGCTACCGCCTACACCCATCCTCCCCCGGCGCTGCGCTTATGGCGGAGGATGGAGATTGCTCCAATGAGTTTATTTTCCTGGATTGGGCTTCCCAGGCGGTACTCAACCGGAAAACCACCGGCACCATGTCCCAGGAGGATATGACCAGCCTGCCAGTCCTTCTAGCGATCGACTGGAATGACTTTACCACGTTGGATGTGTCGCCCGGCCAGCGCGCCCTCCTCTGTCGCACTCAACAAACTGGGAAACCAAGTCGACCGGACAGCAGCCGACTGACAGCATAACACTGTGAGGGCGCAACAGGAGCACCATGCCATACTCGAGGCATGCGCTACCTTCAACCAGCTCTGGTCCTATGCAGTGGCCAACAGGGTGCTCGGCATCGGGGGCAGCGACGATGTCAGCACGCCAGAGTGTGCTCGACCCACGCCCGGCGGCACATACGGGATACATCGCACTGCCGCCCCCACTACTCATGCCAGTCAGCACGGTGTCGGCCCCGATCCATGCCACAACCTCACCATCCACGCCAAGACGAGCAAGGCACTGCAGATTATTGATTATCTCCCCTGCACAGTGCACGAGCGCATTGCGAAGAAGCGAAAGGAGTATCTGCAAGTGGTCGCCCCTGCCTCGGACTTTGTTCAATTTAAAACTGAGGAGGACAACTGAACAGAGCGTTTACCTGACACAGGGCAAGTGGGGGGCGGCCAACCAGTGCTTGCTTGCGGACCTCCTCTAGCTGGGGGACATTGTCAGGGAGGATGTAGAATACTACCAGCATCCACAGCTTCGCGGCGCACTTCGAATGGCAATCAATCATCGAATATGATACCCAATACGGCGAGGTACAGGCGGAGCATGGTACTGCCTGGGGAGTACCGGCAACTTACCTGAATATGCAGCTACTCGTCTCCAGGTAGCGCCCCACCCCCATGGTAAAGGTACGCGGCACTCACACAGCCTGCAGCCCGGTAGGTGCCCAGCACCACAACGGGGCAGTGACCACTGACCCTGCCCTCGCCGCCACCGGGGAGAAGGTTATATGCCGGCTATTCACCAAGACGGGGAAGTGCTCGTATTCCCTGTGAAAATATGAACACACAAAAAAGGAATAGGGAGAGTCAGGGGGAGCCCTCAGACCGGAAGCCTGGAAGAGGCTGCTCCCCCCAAACACACCAGTGCACATGGAGATAATCACCGGGGTGCGCAACGGGTGCCGGATTACCAGCTCGCCCGTATCCAGCACTTCCTCCTTCCAACCCAACCACCCATCGGCAATGCGCCTGGATCTCCGGGAGGTGGTGGAGGACCAGATATGGGCAGAGTGCTCCGAAACGGCTGCTATGTCAGGCGCAATGGCCCGGCGCACATCACCAGCGCCCTGGGGGCCATCCCTAAGGAGGCGGGTGGTATCAGGTTGATCCACGATGCCTCGCGCAGCCAGGGAGGCGTCAGCAACGACTACGCAGAGGACGCGGGTTACAGCTGTGCCAACGTGGAGCAGGCCGCCAGCTTAGTGTGGCGGGGAGGCTACATGGGAAAAGTAGACCTCTCCAGCGCCTAACGGCGCATCCGGTTACACCCCCAGGATTACCCACACATGGAGTTGCAGTGGACTTTCGTGGGTGACAGTGCGCCCACCGACCTATATGATACCTGGCTTATGTTCGGAGCGTGGTTGAGTGCCATTGTGTTCAACCAGCTCACGCAGGCGGCCATTGGGATCATGCACGCGCAGGGGTGGCACGACCATGTGTTGGTCTATTGCGACGATTTCTTCATCACCCACCCCCGCCGCGACGAGTGCCGCCGTCTGATGGTTGAGCTCATGGCACTACTGCGTGAGCTGGGTTTCGCCATCAGTTATGAGAAGTTTGTGGGACCAAGCACCAAGATCACGTTCCTGGGTTTGGAAATTGATACTAACAGTTTCACCCTCGCCATGTGTTTTGGGCTTCTCCGGCAGTCCAATGTCATACCCACTACCGCGGAAGGTTTCGACCCCTCACGGCAATTACACCACACAGATGCCCACTTCCCACAGATGGGCGTAGACCTCAACATCCGTTGGTCTAAGATTAACCAATACCGCAGCCCGGCACGCGTTATACCGTTACCGCGTATGGCTGCACACCCCCTCTACCCAACGCAAGCTCTGTACAACTCCTGCTTGCTCTCTTCAGCGCCCCTCCCCCCAGGGCCCCCCCCCCTCTTGTGGGCTATGCGCCCGTGGACTAAGGCACCCATAGCTTCCGGCGGGGGGGCTCTTCCGCCCTCTTCAACGCGGGTGCGCTGGAAGCACACATCCGCAAACTCGGCAGATGGGCCTCTAACACCTACATGGCGTATGTCATTGCCGACACCGCAGGAATCGGATGCACCACCAGCGCATTGGCCGCCACGTTGCCATGCGCATGAGGCACGATCCCCACAGCCTCCCTTTTGTGCGCCACTACCACTACCGCCAGCTGGGAATTGGGACGCTGGGCGTGTGGGGAGAGGGCGCGCCACCCGCCGGGCAGCAGGCTGGTGCACAACGTCTCCCAACAGGTGGCGGGTTTGATAACATTTAACCACCTCATATTCATAACATTACTGAGCTAACACCGCATTAGGGCAGTGCGCGCACTATTATTATTATTACATGCTTGTGACATTATTATTTCATGTTAAATGCTTCCATGATTATCTGTCATTTATATTTTTTACCAGGACTTTAATAAAAAAGTCCTTTACTCCCCCTGAATGTTCACATCATGTAAGGTCCCAGCGGCTTGCCGCTGGAATTTAAATATGCAACACGGAGGTCGACGTGGTGGACAAAAGGCCGTGACTAACTGGGGTGGCGACCCCGATTAAGATAAGGCGGGGAGAGGCGGTGACCCCGGAGGTCAATGGGGGTCAGCTCGGGACCAGCCGCACCACGGCGGGTGCTGTTGGCACGCTAATGGGCGTCACCATTAAGATAAGTCAAGGAGAGGCCATGGCCGCACCCCATCACCGCCCAGCTGCCGCCACTCGGCATCCCGCACACACGCAGGCACCATGCTCTCGGCTACCACCTACACCCATCCTCCCCTGGTGCTGCGCATACCAGCCATGGCAGAAGACGGAGATTCCCTCTCCCACCCACCCTTAGCTCATTAGGGGTTGGGGACGCTGGGTGTTCGTGTCATTTAAATATATATATATTTAAATGAACGCCAACACACGGGGGGAGTAAAAAGGACTTTTTATTAAAGTCCAACAGATTTACATGAATCACATTCATTTACCAAGAAGAACACCGAAAAAACTAAAGTAGAATGGTCAACATAATCTATTTACTTCTGGGTTTTTTCGGAAGTGTGGGGACCTGTGAAGAAGGGAGCTGTTCATCTAAAATCAACAGATGGAATGGAGACCTTTACTGACAGCAAGAGAGTTGTGGCAAGATGGTGTGAACACTTCCAGAACCTACTCAACGTCCCTGGTGACATAGATCACAAAGCTCTGGACAACTTCCAGCAGTGCATTAACAAAACATGCCTCGATGAGATCCCAACCATGGATGAGATGGCTAGAGCAATCGCCAGCCTGAAAGATGGCAAAGCACCTGTGGGTGATGGAAATCCTGCTGAAGTATGGAAGCACAGAGGAGACAATCTGTTCAACAGACTGCACCAACTAATCACCGATGCCTGGGAGGAGGGTTCTGTACCCCATGCATGGAAGGATACCAGCATTGCAACCATCTACAAGAAAGGTTCTCGAACAGACTGTGGGAACTATACAGGAATCTCTCTTCTTTCCATAGCAGGCAAGATCTTTGCCAGGATCCTCCTCAACAGACTATCTATTCACATAACACCTGATGTAGTTCCAGAGTCACAGTGTGGCTTCAGAGGTAACCGGAGCACCATGGATATGATATTTTGTCTCCGACAGCTACAAGAAAAGTGCATTGAGCAGGACTGACCACTGTACATGGTATTTGTCGATTTCACTAAGGCCTTTGATACAGTCGGGAGGACTGGGCTATGGCAGCTACTGAGGAAGTATGGATCCCCAGAGAAGTTCACAACTATGATCGAGGCTCTACATACAGGAATGATGGCGAACGTTAGTGTTGGAGGGGAAGTCTTGGAATCGTTCAGGGTTACCAATGGGGTCAAGCAAGGTTGTGTACTGGCCCCCACGCTCTTCTCCATCTTCCTATCAGCAATGCTCGATGAGGCTTTCCGAGACATGGGGGATGGCATCTATATACAGTCCAGACAGAGCGCTGACCTATTCAATGTCGCACACTTCAGAGTGAAGACCAAGATATTGGTGAGAGAGCTGCTATTCGCAGATGAGAGTGCACTGGTTGCCCACTCTGCTGAAGAGATCCAGAAAATAGTGGACGCTTTCTCTGATGCATCAAAGAAGTTCAGCCTGAAGATTAACATCAAGAAGACGGAGGTGCTGTACCAACCCAACTCTACAAGAACCCGAAAGGAGGATATCATGGTTGATGGAAACAAGCTGAACTCTGTTCCGGAATTCACCTACCTCGGAAGCACTATATCAAGTGATGGATGCATTGATGCTGAAATACAGAGGAGGATGGCCAAGGCTAGCGCATCTTTCGGCCGACTATGCCAGAGACTCTGGAACAACCACCATGTGTCCATGCGGGTCAAAGGCAAGATCTACCATGCAGTCATGCTACCCAGCCTACTCTACGGAGCTGAGGCCTGGACAGTGTACAGACGACAGGTGAAAAAGCTGCATGCCTTCATGATGCAACATCTGCATTCAATCATGAGGCTCTCATGGAAGGACAAAGTGACAAATAAGGAAATACTCGAATGGACGGGGCTGCCCTCGATGGAAGATCTTCTGATCAAGAAGAATCTCTGGTGGACTGGACACCTCATGAGGATGTCATCAGACAGGCTACCAAAGCAGATCCTCTACTCTCAACTGTCTTCTGGTTACGGAAAGAGAGGGCACCCTCGTCTCCGGTTCAAGGATACCATCAAGAGAAACCTGAAGCTGCGAGACATTAAGACCGACACATGGACATCACTCTCACAGCAGAGAGCTAAATGGAGAGCGGCAGTCAAGTAATGAAAGCAGTCTTTGTCGCATGGCGACCGACAACATGATGATGATGATGATGGGTTTTTTCGTGTGTTTTTTTCTTCTTAAAAAGAAATACATATAGCAATATCACCGAGCTATGCTACTTTCAGTGCTTCCTCACGGAACAGAGACTCGTTGGTTGGACCTTGGTATTGGTAGCTAGCTATCTTACTTTTGCTCTGTGTTGAATTCCCACCCTTGCAGAACAAAAAGGGATGAAGCAATGAATGGTAGAATTTTGTTAGGCATTTAGACATTTTTACTCACAATTTCCATACATAGTCTACAAATATAAACCTACCTGTTGATAATAGAAATTGTAGGAACAGTCTAACCATTAACGGTTGTCTTCCCACTGCCCCTTATAAACAAAGAATATGTAATACAACATTATGAGTCCTGGAGCTGATATAGGCCTACAGATAATCACGATATTCGCGTCTAGGCTATAGTGAGGATCAACCGTGGTCGATTTAATGAGGGTCCACTGTAGAGTCCACTGTTGTTGCATTTTGAGTAATTAACTAAATCGCGTGGCATTGCCCTTGGTGAAATATTGTTTTCATAACACACCCCCCCCCCCCCCTCCTCCACCTGCATCCTCTATATAGACCCATATATTGCACGGACCCTCCCACGTCCCATTAGTGTCAGATTGTCAGGTCCCAACTCAGGCACATTGCAATTGACAGCGATCGATTCGGGAAAACAGCTTAGTGTCACTGTCAGTGCGCGTGATATAGCTTACCGGCAGGTACCGCGAGAGTTTGTGTGTAGGACGAGACTTCCAAGTTTCAAGGGGGCGGCAGGAGTGCAAGGGGGCGGGGAGTGTGGAGGGTGGGCGTGGCAAGTGGGCGTGGCGGTGCTGGGTGGAGGGGTGGGGGCGCAGATGGACACTAGGAGGCGACGTCACTGTTTCCTTTTCCTACCCGGCTGTGGCCACTTCACTGACACCCTCCCCTCACACACACACACCTCCCCACCCTCCTCACACACCCCTCCCCACCCTCCTCACACACGCACCTCCCCACCATCCTCACACACACCTCTCCCTCCTCCCCTCACATACCTCCCCACCCTCCTCACACACACACCTCCCCACCCTACTCACGCACACCTCCCCACCCTCCTCACACACACCTCCCCACCCTCCTCACACACGCACCTCCCCACCCTCCTCACACACACCTCCCGACCTTCATCACACACACCTCCCCATCCTCCTCACACACATACCTCCCCCCCCACCCTCCTCACACACCTCTCCCTCCTCCCCTCACACACCTCCCCACCCTCCTCACACACACACCCACCCTCCTCACACACACACCTCCCCACCCTCCTCACACACACCTCCCCACCCTCCTCACACACCCACCTCTCCACCCTCCTCAGACAAACACCTCCCCACCCTCCTCACACACACCTCCCCACTCTCCTCACACACTCGTCTCCTCCTCCATCTACCCCTCCGACCAGTCCACAGAGGGACTCTACTATTCAGTATTACTAATCTGATTCATTGGTTAGTTGTTGGTGCTTTGCCTCCTGGCAACATCTAAGGTCATCTCAGGACGGGTACCGACTTGTGACAGTGCGCACTTATCACAACTTTATAGTGCTGCCCCACTGGAAGACCAGGCTGCCAGCACCATGACCTGATATCCCGCTCAGTCACATTATCCTGACACTGAGCCAACCAGTCCTTGCCCTATCCTAATAATGCCGAGCGCCTGGCTAGAAAGCGACAAGTATCAATTTTTAGGTCATTGCTTTGATTCGACCGAGGTTTGAACCCGTGGGTTCGAATCCCACGATCTACCAAAACGGAAGACGGACGCTCAACTCATTCAGCCCTCTAGTCGCGGCAATCTGATTGACATGCTCTAAACGAGTTGCGCATGAGTGAGTCAAATTGCTATGTTTCAACTCTGTTTTACTTCCACAGGCTTATTTAGTTTGGGGAAGCAATTTCTTATATTTATATATATTTTTTTTTCTTTTTTCTTTTTTTACCTATATTTACTTTTTGATATTTATCGCAATAGATGCTTTCAGGGCAGAGACGCTGACATTCTTGTAAATTGAGGTGACAGTTGAACTAAGTGCCACATTCTTCATTTCATAGAGGCTAACCTAAATTGAATACTGGATTGTTTGTTTGTTGGGGTTTTACATCCTGTCAACATCCTAGGTCACATAGGGATAGCCCCCTAGGTATTTAATTAATGCCGTGAAAAGCTGTCAGCACTCCCACCCCGTCTCCCGCCCTGCACCACCACCAGCACCACAGCTCTCCCCTCGGGCTTGTCAATTTGAATCTGAACCTGTCAAACTGACGCGAGCCTCCCGCCGCTACCATCACCACCATCACCAGCACGCCACCCCACCACCCACCACCACCCACCCACCACCCACCACCATCCACCCACCACCATCCACCATCCACCACCACCCACCACCCACCATCCACCACCCACCACCCACCCACCACCACCCACCACCATCCACCATCCACCACCCACCACCACCACCACCACATACAACCATCCACCACCCACCCACCCACCACCATCCACCATCCACCATCACCACCACACCACCATCACCAGCATGCCACCCCACCACCCACCACCCACCACCCACCACCAGCACCATCACACCACACCACCCACCAATACCAACACCCAGCACCACCCACCATCCACCATCACCACCATCACCAGCATGCCACACTACAACCCACCATCCAGCATCCACCACCATCCACCACCACCCACCACCCACCACCCACCACCATCCACCACCCACCACCACCACCCAACACCCAACACCCAACACCCACCACCATCCACCACCCACCACCATCCACCACCACCCACCACCCACCACCCACAACCATCCACCATCCACCATCACCACCATCACCAACATCACCAGCACGCCACCCCACCACCCACCACCCACGACCAGCACCATCACACCACACCACCCACCAATACCAACACCCACCACCACCCACCATCCACCATCACCACCATCACCAGCACGCCACACTACCACCCACCACCCGCCACCCACCACCCATCACCCACCACCATCCAGCATCCACCACCACCGTCACTACCAATATTACCTTCCACCATCCACCACCATCCACCACCCACCACCCACCATCCACCACCATCCACCACCCACCACCCACCACGCACCACCACCCACCACCATCGACCATCCACCACCACCCACCAACCACCACCATCCACCCACCACCACCATCCACCACCCACCATCCACCACAACCTCCACCACCCACCACCACCACCCCCACCATCACCACTCACCACCATCCACCACCACCCACCATCCACCACCACCACCATCCACCACCACCCACCACCCACCACCACCCACCACCCACCACCCACCACCACCACCACCACCACCACCCACCACCACCACCACCACCACCACCACCCACCATCACCACCCACCACCCACCACCCACCACCACCCACCACCCACCACCCACACCACCCACCACCACCACCCACCACCCACATCCACCACCCACCACCCACCATCGACCATCCACCACCACCACCACCACCACCCACCAACCACCACCATCCACCACCACCCACCACCCACCACCACCCACCACAACCCACCACCATCACCCACCACCACCCCAACACCAACACCCACCACCACCCAATACCACCACTGCCTCCACCCACCACCACCACCCACCACCACCACCCACACCCATCTCCACCACCTACCGTCATCCACCGCCGCCGCCACCCACCACCACCACCGCCACCTCCTCCAACTCCACCACCACAATCACCACCACCAGAGCCACCACCACCAGAGCCACCTCCTCCACCTCCACAACCACAACCACAACCACCACCACCGTCACTACCAACACCAGAGCCACCACCACCGCCACCTCCTCCAACTCCACAACCACAACCACCACCACCGTCACCACCAACACCAGAGCCATCTCCTCCACCTCCACCACCACCACCACCACCACAACCACCACCGTCACCACCACCACCGTCACCACCACCACCGCCACCTCATCCACCTCCACCACCACCACACCACACCACCACACCACCACACCACCACACCACCACACCAACCACCACCACCAGCTTCCTGTTCCGCCTGACTCTGGATACGTGAAACACATGACATATCCATAGTTTCACAACGAGCATACCAACGATTTGAGGTGTCAACGTCAAATCGTTGTCTTTTGCATACATAACAATATAACGAATTATGCGAGTATAAAGATATGGGATGGTTAATTATTTATTATTATTTGTTATACTCTGTTAGCTCAGGAAACAGTTACTGCAGTGTTGTGCTTCTGTGCTTTCTTCCTAATCCTCAAAACCAAGTAAGCAAATTCTATATCCAACATTTCGGTATGCACACACAATTAAATTTGAATGCTTTACTTCAAATAGTTAGCCCTTTACAATAAGACTTAGGAATACTCGAAAGTAAATTAAAGTAGATTATACCATCAGCATAATATATTTATCTATTAAAATAAAATAAAAATCATCGGATCATGCAGCTCACCTGTTGTGTGTTTGTGTGGCTATGCTTGTGTGTGCGTGTGTGTCTATATGTCTGTGTGTGTCGCTGCTTCTTTTGCGGAGCCGTGTTTTGAAATGTGTCATCTGAGATAAATGGCTTTACACCGCGTAATGAACGGGGTAAGCCTTTGCTTATTAATTGGGTGTGTTTTAATTGGATGTAGCGCAGTGGGCGTGTGTAGGTGTGGGCGTGTGGAGGTGTGGAGTGTGGGGTGTGGGGTGTGGGAGTGTGGAGAGAGGGATGCGGGGGTGTGGGGGTGTGGGGAGTGTAGTGTTAGTTCGGCTGGTGTTAATTACTGAACAATGCAGTGGGGCGTGAAAAGAAATAATGAAATCTTAATAAACACAACACGGGTGGTTACTAATATTAATATTATTATTGCCTCTGCCTGCGGGGTTCTGATACTATCTATTGGGATGTTTCGGCGCGCAACCTTCCCGTGCTGTATGTGTAGTGGCGCTGTTATGACCGTTACAGGAGATCATGCTGCACAGATGAATCCGCAACTGAAGACCTGCCGAGCAGAATTCACTCAGCGGTGGAAAAGTCCGATGTTACTGCGAAGGAGTCGTCACTAGCACAAGTAGTAGTTAAACGGGAGGGCAGGTGATACAGGGTCTTAGTCTTACTGAAGACCTGCCGAGCAGAATTCACTCAGCGGTGGAAAAGTCCGATGTTACTGCGAAGGAGTCGTCACTAGCACAAGTAGTAGTTAAACGGGAGGGCAGGTGATACAGGGTCTTACTGAAGACCTGCCGAGCAGAATTCACTCAGCGGTGGAAAAGTCCGATGTTACTGCGAAGGAGTCGTCACTAGCACAAGTAGTAGTTAAACGGGAGGGCAAGTGATACAGGGTCTTACACCCTACCAGAATCACAGGTTAAACCAAGTTGCCACTAGTTATATCCTCAACCTACCACTAGGGCATTATGGTGTTTATTAGATACAAGATTCACCCCGTACTGCTGCAGTAGGGGTGCAAACCAACCCTATGTAAAAGCTGTCGAAAATGCGGGTCAAAGAATTGAGAGCCTAATTTTACAATCTAAGAAGCAGCAATTATTCTTTACATATATCTTATTGATAGCCCGCTACCTTTGAGTTGAAAAATATAATATAATATCTAGTTTAATAAGATTTAAAAGTGAAATCGACGGCGTTCTGCGGCCGCCATCTTGTCTTTTTGCATTCTCTCCCATTTCACCAAATCTGTGCCGATATAAGTAGCCATTTGATACTGGAGCCACAGTTTCTAGTTCATGTTCCATACTAATCCTATTTTCGCCAGTATTTAGACTACGTTGTCCTTCACCCATGTACTACAAGTACCGGCTGAATCTTTTATCTAGGTGTTTATATAATAATATGTTATATTAAAGTGGCATGATCCGATAGTTTTGGGTTTTCCCTCCTCTGAGTTTATATATTTATATATATATATATAAATATATATATATTGATTGGTGGTTTCTTTACGCCGTGTCGGCAGCACAGGCCATATTCACTGCGTATATATATATAATATATATATATATATGTATATATATAATTATATTAGGTTGATCGCCCTAATTTACATTTCTCCAATTATAGTAATTATGGTTGTATACATGTACCTTCAGATATAAATGATTTGAAAAGATACAACATTTTCTGTGTTTCTTTAATTTAATGCCGATATTTGAAAGTTTGCAAGCAGGAGTGAGGGGGTGAGGGGGTAGACCCTCCGGTACCCGGCTCACTCCATCCTGGTACCAGCGGGAGCACTGAGGAACGCGCCAACTCTCCCCCACCACGACCACCCACCCCCCGCACCCACCCACACGAACCTTCATCACCCCTCCCACCTCCACCCCAGCGTCCTTCCCCATTTCCCCACGCTCACCTATCCACGCGCACCCAACCACGCGCACCTATCCACGCGCACCCAACCACGCGCACGCCACCAAATGCGTGTCCGGTGCGACTTGGGTGAGGGCTGGCCGGGGGGGGTGATGAACTTCAGTTAATTTAAATCAGGGTATGTTTACTGCTGTCAAATAGTTGCCTCTTCGAATATTTAAATGCAAATAGTTGCCCCTATTGGATGAAGATGAAAATAAGCCTGCAAAGGACCACCAGCGACAGCAGAAAATCTTACTAACTTGGAAGAGGGCAATCAAAAACGTTCTTTCATTAGTTTTAATTGATTAATTGACCTTTCACTTTGGTTTTTAAATGATTAATATACCTTTTCCCCAGATTACCACCCACCAAATTAGTCCATATGTCAGGTTTGTTGTGGAAATTGTTACAACACTAACAGTAATACCCCTGTCACACTACGACGTAATGAGCAAACGTGAGCCTAATGTGGTGATATTTCGTCATTACGTTGATGTACGTTGGATTACGTTATGATGACGTCATAATGACATTAGACTGATGTCGAGCTACGTCACATTACGTCGTGTTACGTCGAGTTAGGTCGAGGTTTTGTACATGTTCAAAAATTTCGACGTAGCTCGAACGTAAGGGTTTACGTTCGCCATACGTTCATTTCACGTTCAGCGAACGTCAATGATGTTAAACGGACGTTAGGCAAACGTTCCTCACTAAGTTCCACTAGTTGACCCACATTAAAGCCGGTGGAAACGTCCATGCGGCGTAATGGGAAAGTCAGGAGAACGTCAGGAGAACGTCAGGAGAACGTCAGGAGAACATCAGGAGAACGTCAGGAGAACGTGCATTCAACTTACGTTCAATGTCTCATGACGTAGCTAACGTCACGTAACGTTCTTCTGGCGATGGAATAACGTTCATAACGTTCCGTGAGCGTCATTACGTTGACCTCTCTCGTTGAATGACGGTATCACTACGCTTTACCGACGTTACGCTCTCGTCCACTACGCTGCATCCACGTTCAACTTGTGCCCAAATTTGCATACTATGCCAAGAAGTTCAATGTTCTTCATGTTCTCCCTATGTTGACGTCGTTACGTCGTAGTGTGACAGGGCCATAACACTAGTAATCCTAACAGTAACACTAGTAACAGTAACACTAACAGAATAACTATAAGTATAAGTCCTTTGCCTCATCTGAATCCCCCACATCATGCTGAATAGTGAGCTGCTACCCACAACATTAGTTCTTGCCGCTGCCGTCAGACGGCAGGTTGGTGGAGTAAATCATGTATACCATCTTTGCATCAGGGTCAGACTATGCATGCTGAGCAGTGGGTTGCTACCCACAAAGTCAGTTCTTACCTTCGCCGCCAGGGGGCAGGGTGGTGGTGGAAATTCGCCATGAAGCATCGGAGAGTCGGAAGATGAACACTGTCTGCTCAGCTGCTGGGAGCATTAGTTCTTTTAATGATGTCTGAGGCCAGGTGGTCGGTCGGTGGTGGAAATCTGTCTTTACGTTGTTGACAAGAATGCACAGCGTCGAGTAAGTTTTCAGTCACACTATGCCTTGCGACCACTTGTGATCACTTTGCGACCACATTGGGACCACTTTGCGACCAAAAGCCAGCGACATCCCTTGACACCAAAGCAAACAAAGGCAGCTAAAACAATGGTCGACGATCGGTTGCTAGCACTAAAAATGGTTGGAGACCTCCTTGCGATCGTTTTCGTCGGAATTAGGTATTAGGTGCATCTGCAAGCTTCTTACAACCAAAGACGTCACCGACCTGCGAGCACCCCTTTGATAGTCGCAAGCGATCGCAAGAGCATAGTGTGACTAGGGTATAATGCAGTAAAGGTCCTTCCAATAAACACAAAACTGAAACGACCACGACGAGATATACACACATACACTCACATATATATACACACATACGTATACACATATATACACATACATATTATACACACATATAATATGTATGTGTATATACACATATATACACATACATATTATTCACACATATACATGTGTGTACATTCACAAATATACACACATAATTCACTACACGAGACATAACACGCTTATATGTATATTTGGAATCAGATTTATTATCTGAAAACAATTAAAAGGCTCAAGGAGCAGCATTCTCGATGTGGCGACCGAGGCCCTCTTTCATGATCAATAGCATGCAGCAATGTCTAGTAACGTTAATGAATAGTCGTATATATCGGACATAGACATTGTGGCCTCTTAGTCTTGTGAGACAGTATTACAATCAGTTGCAGTTTCTTGTAGATTCAAATCTGGAATACAAACATAGTATCGTAATCTATCGCACAGTACTCGAGCAGCTCGGATCACCTCGGCAGCGCTCAACCCAACAACTTTCCGAGCGCTGCCGGGGCACGACTAACATGTACTGCACTCAGGTATGCATTTACCGATGCGCTTCTCCAGGTACCTGCAGCCATTATCGTGTCCAGAGTTAACCCTTCACCTTGGCAGGCCTGAGCAGCACCTCTGCGGAGGCCATGGGGGGTAAAGCCTGTGTCTCTACCCAATGCCATGAATGATGCCAAGCTCAATGCTCGTTTGAGGACCGGAAGTGTGAGTGGTAAGCCTGATGGCAACATGAAGGCTGGTGCATTAGGGTACGCTGGAGTTATCGCGTATCTTTGCCAGGCTCTGACCGGGCAAAATGAAGAGCGTGGGAGGCCGGGGAGCCGGAAATTTACAGGTGGAGCAGAGGACGGCCGCGTCTTTGTGGACCTTAGGACAACCGTTAAGTTATTTCCATCTACATAAATGTCCTTGTGTCTTAGTACATGCGTCATGGTGTTTGGCTCGACGGATAAGGGTACTAGGTTTCCTTGTCTAACAAAGGTGAAATATCCTATCAGGATAGCCGCTATGATAACATTAGGCGCTGGCCTTAGAGTTTGGAGGTATTCGATTATAGCTTTGAGTTCAGATGGATTAATAGGGGTAGCTCTAGTAACTATGTGGCGGGTTGTTTAAATATACACACATACGTATACACATTTTTACACATACATATTATTCACACATATACATGTGTGTACATTCACAAACATACACACATAATGACATATATATACACACACTGCGATGGTACGTGGTCGGACCCTGAGTGGACATTAGTTATTGGCGGAGGGTGCTGTCCACTGACCTGGTCACTAATGCCTGGCGACCTTTCCGCGCCCCAAGTGCACAGGTAGCCTTTCATGTCTGACCTCCACCCCGGAGGAAGTGCTCGCAGCGCCGCCTACATCCGGGAGGGGGCGGAAGGGAGGCGGGAAGGCGAACCTGAGGTCGGTCAGCCCCCCGCCTCCAGGGACCCGCCGTACCATATGCTCACCGACAATCTGCACAATTCTTATAATCACGTGAGTCACAAACTGTGATGCTTGAGGAAGTAATGCACCTTCTCTACCTGACAGTAATGCATTATATTAGGGTGAGAGAGAGAGGAGATGATCAGAGGATAGTGTCCATAGTTTGTAGTTTGTTGTTAGGAAGTTAAACCCCTTGTAATTGATTAATTAACAATGTTGGTGATCCTCAGTGGCGAATACTGGCGGTCAGTTACTGTCGGTGGGTAGCGCCACTGCGGAAACATGAGGCCCCATGTCCCCGCCTCCCTACAGACGGGGTTCCCCGGTAGGAGGCGCCACCAGCCCACTGCGCAGGTGTCAGCGGGGTCAAATCAATTTGAAAAGTGAGAAAAACTCATTTTTAATATCCTTTCATTTCCATGACCTCTCTGATAAGAATTTCACTTTTTTGTCACTGTTCAGTTATTTTATGTAAGCAAAGGAATGTCAGCCCCCCCCCCCCCGTTGTCACTCCAGTCACCTTTGTTAAAGTTGCATAGTCCAATGGTTTTGAGTTTCTGTAACTTTTCCGAGATAAATATATTAGATCGATCACTAGTATCTACTTTACAATATTTTAAAGTTACTTTTATTTTAAATGGTAAACTTTTGAGATATTTTAAGCGCAAACAAGGAAAATTAGTTTTGGCAAGCTTGCCAAAACTCTGATCTGACACCATAGACCTCTACAGTAACATGTTCTAATAAATTGACTCAGTATTCCCATCTAGGCAGAATCAAATGTTCAATAAGTGCATCAGTATCTAAGTTAGATATGTAAAAGTCAAATCTAGATAATTGTTTTGGTTTTGAAAAATGTCATATTTCATCGGACTATGCAACCTTAAATAGACGCAGAACCCAGTTATCTGCATGTCCTAGTGCTCCATGGTCCTAGTCGTCCGCGCTTCTGGTCGTCCAAGGTCCTAGTCATTCACGAATCCAGACGTCAGACAACACTCCAAGCATTTGGTTTGACTCGGCCGGGATCGAACCCCATATGTCTGCCTGCCTGAATACTCACAGACACTTCACTTCTAGTCCTAGCTAGTCGATTCAGTTCCTGGTGTTCAGCGTGTCAGCCTTATACTGATTGGTGGCCACACTTTAAAGTTGAATAATACGATGGGTTTTAATTTCTGTTATTAAATATATATGTGATGTATAAGATATTATATGAGTTTAAATATACATAAGGGAATATTACTTATTATTATTGTTATCCTCCGTGAGATACCAGTGGCACCATCTCGCCCATCCTCACCTCCCCGAGATGTTGAGTCATGGGTCAGGGACAAAGAAGCACATCCGGGTCCAGCAATCTTTTACATACTTAATAGGATACAAAATTATCTTGAAATTCTATGGATACTAATCTGTTTTCATTTCGGCATAAGCCAACATCATAGTCGTGGTAGGGTAGGGTGGGCGAGCCCTGACCCACAACTATCCGAGGCTCGTACCTTGGGAAAACAACAGTTATCCATCATCTGTACCCAGGTAAGATTTGTATAACTATGCTATTTTAGCTTGGTACTACACTATGCCTCTGGCTACTAGTAGTCCAGGGAGAACTTTATGTAATCTCATTTGTTATCCTCTTTTATACTATTCTTTAACATAACATGTTTCAGTACAAAAATAAAATTTTGTGTTTCTCACCCGTCTTTTAGTTGGTGAGTAATCAAGTCGCCAGGCCCCTTGACTTTTCTAGTCGTTTGTTGTAATGTTTTGCAAATGATCTAGCTGTCTTCCAGCCGGCGTGCGTGAGGATTCTCTTGACTGAGATTCCTAATTGTCTTCCTTTAGAGACCATAGCCCCCTTCATTGAGTGGGATGCATAGCGTCCAGTATTGACGCCCGCCTCTTTGAGTACCTTGATCGTCCATCTTGCGAGCGTGCCTCTCGAGATAGCCTTATGCGGTTTAATCAAACTTACCAAGAGCTGTCTGGAATTCCTTATTCCACGTGACTTGGATATATAGGCCCTAATGGCTGACACTACACAAATCCGTTGATCATCCGGAAAACTGTTTACATGTACCGTGGACATTGGGTCCCCTGTTCTGTTCGACTTTAGTAATGTCTTCAAATCGAACGTTGCCTCATTCTTGTCTATCTCTAGTCCATCCAGAGACAATGCCACAATTGTTTGGGCTCTATGCCCTGTCACTAGTAGTAACAGCACAGCTAACTTAGAGCCTAGTTCCTTCATTGCTAAATGTCTATTACTAGGCCATGATCTGAATAACTTAAATACTACTGACACATCCCAAAACCTATTATATTTGGGTTTGGGTAGATTTCTCTCATACACCAACCTAATAAACCAGTGCACTACCTGATGCTTTCCAATCATTTGTCCATCTATCCTCGTTAGAATGATTGAAAGCGCACTTGCTGCATTAATTGCACCAAATCCTAAGCCTTCATCTTCTAACATCCTTAGAAATCTTACAGTCTGAGCTATTGAAGGTTTTAACGGCTTAACTCCATTAAGCAGACAGTGAGGTTCCCATTTCTTTAAATACCTTGTAAATAACTTCACTGTTCCCTTTCTCCAGGCATGTTAAATAAGTCTTTCTTGTGTAATTTTGTCCAATCCATATTGTTCTAACTAAATGTTTCCTTTAAAAAGGAATGCCAAAAGGGGTGTCGTTGACACGTCTCCGTGGACTTTTAGTAGTCCTTGATTATGTAGGTTATTCCTTTCTCGTGGAAACCTGAGCATGTCTTTTGCTTGTAATTTCACTGCCGCCAGCCATGGTTGCGTGTCCCACTCCTGTACTATCAGTACTCTGTCTGCGCGATCCATCTTGATCTTCCGGGCCACTCTGCTGATAATGCTGAATGGTGGGAATATGTAATAAAATGTATTATTCCAAATCAGAGAAAATGCATCTACTCTCCAGGCTTCTGGCTCTGGATGCCAAGACACATATTTGGGTAACTTTTTGTTGTTGCATGATGCAAACAAATCAATGTCTGGCTTGCCCCATTTATCACAAATGTTATTAAAAATACTGTGATTTAACAAACATTCCAGATGGTCATGGAAATGTCAACTTTTCCTATCAGCCAAAGTATTCTGACTGCCTGGGATATGTACTACTGTTAGCCATATGTCGTGTTCCTCTGCCCAGCCCCAAATTAGCTTGGCTAAATGATTACACGGTTTGGAACGAGTCCCTCCCATATTACGTATGTAAGCCATGGCTGTCGTATTATCTGTTAATACCATTACATGATTTGTAGGTAGGTGGATTAGACTACATAAGCCCAAATGAAAATCCCTGAGCTCTAGTACATTTACGTGATCGTAAACATCTCTCCGTTCGGCAGTGGGTGGCATTACAAGGAACAATGGCGGCATTGTTCTAACGATGTTACGACACATCACAATTAACCTGTAACTGAGTTAATATTCAATCAAAAGTTTAACAAACTTGATGTGTGTGAATGCTAACAATAACATGAACTATACCAACCTATCCATTCAAAAACGATACTAACCTGGTTGGTTTAGTAGTTAATGTTGAAAAATGCTGGAGCTACTCCACAAATGTCCTCCCATTGTGAGGAGATTATGCTAATTGCTGGACCCGGATGTGCTTCTTTCTCCCTGCACTACGAGTAGCCAGAGGCGTAGTACCGAGGTAAAAAAAAAATATATATATATATATATCACTTTTATCAGTATAAACTGCCTTACTTTATTTTGAAGTAACGTATTTTAAATGTTAACTTTGGAGATATTTTAAGTGAAAACATGTCAAATTAATTTAGGAAAGCACGTCAAAACTCTGACCACCATAGGCTTCAGCAATGACATGTTCTATTAAATTGCCATAGCACTTTAGCAGTCCCTTCTATGCAGCAACAAATGCTCACACATTATTCTTACAATGCACCAATAAATGTTGTATAACTATAACTTGCACCAGTATCTAAGTTGGATATACATAACCAAATCTAGATAAGTGTTTTGGTTGATAAAATGGCATGCTTTCATCGGACTGTGCAGCCCTAACTCTAAGCAAAAAAACCCAAAATACTAAAGATGCGTGACAACAGATTTTCCTGATGGAGCATGCGCATTTACCTACCCCCAAAACGCTGGATACTACCTATTGCCTACCATATTGCCGTCACAGGATGGGCGGTGTCCTTAAACGGAGCATGCTGCACACGCTGTACGCAACACCCAATTGACACATGAGTTCTTCAGACATTGTAAGAGGTCAGAGGGTAATTTGGTGCTGGATGTCTGTCTATTTGTCCTCCCCAGTCACTCCCGGATAGAAAGAACGCTTACGTAGAGAACAGATGATCTCATTCATCACATTCTGGTAATTCCATGTCCACCAATGGACACCGGACACCCCGTCCTGATATGACCTTAGATGTTGCTAGGACGTAAAACAACAACAAACAAACAAACAAGACACCGGACAGGATAGCCGAGTCCACCAGAGGCCCCGGCTTTAATTAGCGTTGTGGAAGGTCGATCCACGGCGGAGTGAAGAAACCAAAGACTTACAACATTGATCAATTATTTCTATCTATCCAGGAACTTGTCATTAGTATGGATACGGCAAGGAGTATGTAAAATATTTCGATAAAACGCATTGGTGGGGAATGTGAAATGGTCTATAAAGGAGTATAAATGGTCTATTAATGTAAATGATGTATAGGGCCAGGTGCATGAATGTATTTATGTAGTTGCTGGTGATCCTTTACTGGTGGTCAATAGTCATTGTGTATTAGGTAGATAGTGTGAATGAGGCACTACTGTTAGTGTGTAAGGAGCTAAAGAGCTCTACTCACTACCCCCTCCCCCACAACTGTTAGTCAAGGATCACCACACACACACAGCAGGCAGGTTCAGGCCAAGCAGCCACACCCCATGGTGGTGGTGGGTAGATCACAGTAGCCATGGTGACCCCAGAATGCTTACAGTTCATTGGTGGAACTATAAATGCTTGTTGCTGATGGGAGATAATGGTCAGGTGGTATGCCATATCAGATCCATGTACCACTATATAATACTAAACCTGAGGGTGCTATCCGGACCGCACTCTGTCCACACCTATCTCTATCTCCTCTCCGCTAGCCTTGCTCCTCCTTGATATGTCTGAAAAGAGTTCCAGGAGGAGGGGCCCGCTGGCATCTTACTCTGTCCATGTCTATGGCTTGCTGGTTGGTCGCCATAGAGCAGATAGACACGGTCCTTTGACTCAATTCTCCTCATTTCTCTTTCCTATACTCTACCCTTCTTTTTTTTCTCCCAGACATACTCCTCCCCCTGACCAGGGCAGTTGTGTGCTTGGGTGGGGCCCTGTACCTTTACGTTTTCTCTCGCTTTGAGTAGACTGCTTTGTTCTCGTTGCTGGAACCACTGCTGCACCCATCTTTACCCACCCTTCCTCGAAACCCTTGCTGCTGTCAACTGGATACAAGTGCCAACTACCGCACAACTCCCGCCGGACTGAAGAGATTCGGGGCCGCCTCAATGCTTCGCCGTTACAACGTTGTAAAGATGTCCCCAGCTTCTACAACACTCCCTACTGGAGTTAAGTCTTCAACCAAAGATTGGGCCAATTTATCGGAGCCTCTCTATTCATGTTGCAGTTATGCAACCAGTAACCGTCGTACGGTTACAAACCACCCCCAAAATCAAGTGCAAGCTCTCACTCTACTTTCACTCTTTATACTCTTCCTTTCTCTCCTTGCCTGTATTGATTTCATATAGCATGCCTACACAAACCACAGCTGCCAGCCGTCGACTTTACAAGTAGTTAGCTCAGTATCAGGATAATGTGATTGAGTGGGGTATTATTTCATTGGTTCCAGTGGCAGGGTCACCCTGTGGTGCCGCACTGTAAAGTCGTCATAGGTGTGACATGTCATAAGTCAATACTTACCCTGGCATAACCTTAGATGGACCTAGATGGTCAAACTCTAATAAACAAATCTGCCAACAGTACTCAACACCTCTTCCATAAAGTGACACTAGAAACATGAAACAAGTTGTGACAAAATCATCATAATAAATTAACACGGCACACAGGCGGCACGGCCCGATAAAACATCCAACTCCACTCAGATCTGATTCTACATATCCAACTGTGAGACCGGTGCACATTATTAATCTTGTTTATTTTTGCTGTTTCTTGTTCTTGTGCGTACTCAAAAACAGATAAGCGATCCCTCTGTCCTACAAACCAAAACTAACTTTACATGCTTTTACATCGATTGTCTCCAAGGCTAGACATTTTAAATCAACGTTATTTCAAACTAAAGCATATACAACTATAAATATTACCTATAGGGCAGACACCCAAAACCATTAGATTGTGCAATTTTAATTCTCTCCTGAACTATAAACTAATACTAATAGTTTATTAATACCCAAATCGCCTCTCCCCATTTATATTTTCTTTCTTTCTTTCTTTCTTTCTTTCTTTCTTTCTTTCTTTCTTTCTTTCTTTCCTTGTTTCTTTCTTTGTTTGTTTGTTCCGTCCTTCCTTCCTTTCTTTCTTCCTTCCTTCCTTCTTTCTTTCGTTCTTTCTTTCTTTCTTTCTTCCTTCCTTCCTTTATTGCTTCCTTCCTTTCTTCCTTCCTTCCTTCCTTCCTTCCTTCCTTTCTCCCTGCCTTTAAAAATCTTGACTAGTCACTGCACGTCTCTGCCTTCACTCTCTCCGCTCCTTCCACTGCTCTCTTTCTTTAAACAGCTACCCCCATCTCTCCCCTCTCTTTCCCTCCTTCTCATTCTCCTCCCCTCCGCCCACCCTTCTGTCCCTTCTCTCCATCTCCCCCCCCCCCCCCCCCCCCCGACTCCAAGTGCACACCTTGGACAGTTAGTCACCTATATCCTGTCTTTTAACACCTTCTCCGACCACCTCCCCAACGTCTCGTCACGTCGTTGCCCTCTGCCTCCACACCCACACCCACACCCGCCCCCACACCCACCCCCACACCCACACATCCAGCCTCCCAGTGCTTGGTCCGCCGGGGCCTGTCGGGCGGGGAGCCCGGTGAAATATCGCCACAGCCGCCCGCCATAACTCACCGGGGTGTCGGGCGGCGCGCCCCGGTGTCGCCGACGTTAACGGGCCGTGTGCGCCCGGCCGCCGGCGTAACCCGACACGTGGGGCGGGCCAGCCCCGGTCCCGGCCAGGCCCTGGGCCGGTGGGGCCGGTAAGGCCGGGGCCGCAGCCCGGGTAGCCCCCCCCCCGCTCATGGCTCTCCCGCTCCCGCCTCTCCCACTCCTACCCGGCGAAGGAGCTACTTTCTCCGGTGTAGAAAGGAGATGCACCCGTCGGGGTAGGTGAGATACGGCATTTACAGTCATACCTGTCATCAACGACCCTTTTGATCGGCGAATCTCCCTTATCTGCAAACAATTATTCAATTTTAAAATAGTCTGTGTTATGTTATACTTATAGTCCTCCCAATGCGAGGACACATGCTGTAACAGGGAGACATTGGCCTGGATGCAGAGTTATCCATTGAAGGCAGATACTAATATTACTATTTTATGCATTTCCACTCCGGGTTATTTGGAAGCAGTGATGTGGTTTCTTTTGTATCTAGGTGAGTTGTGACCTACATTTTGGGCCTAGCTTAGGGCGCCCTCTAGGAGACAATTGGAATGGGTGAGTCAGTGAGGTAGTGGGACAACAAGTATAGTGTTGATTTATATATCCTAGCAATATCTGAGTCAATATGATTGATTGATTGATTGGTGGTTTCTTTACGCCGTCTCGGCAGTATAGGCCATGTTCACGCCGAGTCAGTATGAGGACGGGTGACAGTGGGGAAATTGCACCATGGTGCCAGCAGAATGGTCTTCCGGTGGGGCAGCACTATAATTTAAAGTCGACATGAGTGCGTATTGCCAAAAGTCGGCATGACCTTTGTTGTTGCCAGGATGTAAAACTTCCACAATCAATCACTGCAGGGTCCGAAAGCCCCCCCCCCCCCCGCTAAAAAGGGGGGGGGGGGATGGAGGACAAATGCTTTCACTCTGACACAAGCTGAGAACAAAATCTCTTCCTTTTGAATCCGCATCCCCTGGAATATCAGAAACAACAACCAGCATACCTTTCACTCTCGATCACGGTTCTTAACAGAATGATGTTTATTATGTCAAATTAAACCTCCTACTACTAATGGCTCACACATTTTTCTAAATTGAATAATAGCCGTAATAAATATTACCTAAATGGCACAGGATGATTTTCTCCTACAAATCCGGGATATATACAAAGTAGAACTTAGAAGGCAAGCAGTGTTGGAACCGATATTTCAGTATGCATAACCAACAACATTAATTAAAATACAAGGTATTTCAAACTGAAAGTAATGTCGACAATGATCACCAACCTAATATATTGATGTAAAAAACACACGGGGGGGGGGGGGATAGACATTCTAAATTTGAGGTAAGAATCAATAAAGATGTGATGGATAGAGCCACTCTGGAATCTTGAGTCTGCACTAGAAAATGCCCGTTCTCTCGGCGTATAAATGGAAGCCCGACTTGACAGTACGCGTTACCTCCGTCCGCACTCACTAACAAGTAACAGCCACTCACATCTACTGAATCTACTGAAACCTCCCATTTTAATCATTCACGTCTGATTCCGCACCACCTCGTCTTGGGAGGTTCCGCACACGTGACCCTCGCTGCGTATTGACAACAGGTGTAGCCATTTGTTGACAGTGAGCGCGCTGTCAACACTGTCAACGCTGTCAGCGCCGGGCGGGCAGGCGGGCTGTCATGGGCCGTGTCAGGCGGGCACCCCGAGCCGCCGCCCCGCCCGGGCAGGCGTGAACCCCGTCAGCAAGCGTGTACATTGCAGCCCGCCCATCGCAATAGACGAGATCACCGTTCCGACTGCGCATGCGCTGAAAACGGCGTTGGCAGCAAAGCAAAGGCGTACAGCCATTGAGTTTGCCTATACGCATAGGGCAAAACTTTGATTTTATTCAAAATTAGTAAAAAATACATAACAATTTGTCACAAACGTGGATGGATGGATACAGTATAATAATATAAAGAATATGTTTAACTTTAAGACACAACTCTCCATAATTGAGAATTTTGAACTAAGAAATATAAAATTTCAGTCACCTTACAGGCTGATGTCTACATCACCATTGATTAGACATAAGTAATTCTTGTTCTAAATATTAAACTGTCAAATGCATCAACAAAAACTTCTTTCAAATAAATATGTAACCAATGTCTGATTAACCCTACCCATTTCCTAGCCCAACAAATGTTATTAACCGTAGGATATAAATAAAAACATGAATAAACTGAGTAAGACTGACTCTGGCTATGGCTCTAACACTAGTCTGAGTGCCAATATTTTTCTAAATCTAAATACAGATGGTATAAGATGTGCTGATTAGATTGATGTAAATGCAATGCTAGATAAAAGATTAACATCTTAATTTATTATATATATATTGTTAGTTGGTATTTTAGTTGGTATTCCATGTTTCAAACAAGAGCTGAGATGAGCTGAAACTAGCACATTTCATAGCTGCACCCAGTGTCTTAGCATATGCCATGTGCTTCGGGGAGGTGGGGGGGGGGGGGTTACTTCTGCACATTCCACAATGCACCGCACGGCTGGAATGGTGATGTAGTCTATAGACGAGGAACATAGCACACGTGTTATATCATATAGTATAGCACATGTAGTATATCATATAGTAATAGTATAGCACATATAGCACATGGATTATATCACATAGCATAACACTTGTATGACAGCACATGTATAATATCATAGTATAGCAGATACAGCACATCGATTATACCATATAGCATAGCACTTGTATGATATCATATAGCATAGCAGCAGCACACATAATACATGTATTATATCATATTGTATAGCACATATACTAGGACATGTATTATATCATATAGGATAGCACACAGTAGTATGCATAATAGTATAGATAATAGTATGTGTAATACTAATAGCATACATAAGACATAATAGTATGCTTAATAGTACAATGCTTAATAATATACACAATGGCATGGATAGCATAATGCTATGCATGACATACTGCTGATAGTGATATGCATGGTATGCATGCTATAGTGATATACATGGTATACATGTTATCCATACAATAATAATGTAATGCTATGCATACTATTGTTTATTACTATGCATGTTATGCACGCTATACATAATCCGATCGTCGATAACACATTTACTACAGAGCAAGCATACTATACCCAGACCATTGGTTCTACTAGTAGTACTACTACTACACCAGAGGACGGGCGGCTTGCCGGTGGAAATCAGCTACAGACATAATGCCTGCTGGGGAGTATGTGTAAATGCAGATGTCTTCCTGCCGTCGGGGATCCACAATGTGACAATATGCATCCATATAACATCAATGCCGTTATGCTGTGGTGTTATACCATCGTAGAAAACAACATTCAACAGATTTGAATCAAATTGGACTAGTGCTGCCCAGCGGTGAAATAACACACTTTTCCAGTATTGGCAGGGTAAATAAATTCATCACACATGCACACAAATGGCACTCTTCCCATATCCACCTGACACACAGGCAGACTGTCGTGCGGGCTAGAAAACTGGCTAACCCGGAAGTGACGTGTTGGCGGAATGTGCTGCTTCAAACCAGAACGAGGCTCTCTTTCCCTGCTCCTCTGTACTCTCTTCTTCATCATGTCCTTCCACCAGTTATCTCAAGGGATTTTCAAGCAGAGGTATGATTCGTCGGACGTGCTCTCGGTGGTGGATGGTGGTAGCAGGATTTGCAATCAGATAACTGTTTCCCAGGGCCACGATGTGGACACTCCTGCTGTGGCCAGTTTGTCGATAGAAAGCCCGGGCCTACACTTTTACTGACCCAAGAGATTTTTAACCTCCCACAGCACATAGACATGGTATGAGAGCAACCGGCCTTTGATGACGCTGTAAGTTATACACAGCGGTGGAAATCCAAATTGGCAGAGGTGGGGGGGGGGGGGGAGGGGCATGGGGAATCGAACCGCCGACCCTCAGATCAGGCATCAGAGAACACCAGTTAGTTGAACAGTTAGTTACTTCCGCATATCTCCCTACACTCTCTCTCCTTCATCTATTGGAGCCCGGATCGGTCTTCCACAATCGGTCACCCGCCCAGTGACATGGTTTGTTTGTTTGTTGTTGTTTTACATCCTAGCAACATCTAAGGTCATATCAGAACAGGTACCGAGTTGTGACAGTGCACACTCATGGTGAATTTATATTGCTGCCCCACTGCAAGATCAGGCTGCCAGCACCATGACCTGGTATCCCACTCAGTCACATTATCCTGACACTGAGCATACCAGTCCTTGCCCTATCCTAATAATGCCGTGCACCTGGCTAGGAAGCGACAAGTATCAATTACTATGTCATTGGTTTGGTTTGAACCTACAAACCCATTGGTTCGGATCCAGCTATCTCCCAAAACAGGAGACGGACGCTCAACTCATTTGGCCACCCTGTCTGGATATGATTAATAACTATAACAAGTCGCAGCTATAGTCTATTTCTCCTTAGGAACCAGCGAACCCAAGTCAGAAAAGATCCATTAGTGCAACTATCTTGTGGACAAACTAGCAACAAACCGATCGGGCCGGTCAGCTGGCTGCTCGACACGCCACTTGTGCAGGGGTGGTAAAGTGCTAGATCGATCAAGCTGTCACTCCCGCTGCCAAGCTGACACCAAACGCTGGCCATCGTCCTGCCGTCCATTACTAACCGGGGTATTCCCCATTACACGAAGGTTGCTGCCATGTGGATTTGTTTGTTTGTTGTTGTTTTACGTCCTAGCAATATATAAGATCATATCAAGACGGATACCGACTTGTGACAGTGCGCACTCATGGCAACTTTATAGTGCTGTCCTACTGGGAAACCAGGCCACGTACCCAGATAATATAGACTATCCCACTTAGTCACATTATTCACGTTCCCAGTATATATATAGACAATAGTTGGCTACTCAGGGAAAGAATTAGGAAAATATACAGAGTTACACATAAATATATTTATATTGGCTACACAACTCCAACTTGTCATGTTCTCACTAACGCCAACATCGCAATGCACGCTTAATTACCATGAGAAGGCTCGCGTCTTCTAATTAGAGTAATCTTTGACTTTGGTAACTGGCTTTCATCAAAGCGTACAGACCCCCACCCGCAGTAGTTGTGTCCTTATCACATTTGTGACATATTAATTTCCATATTCTCTCACATGCTTATCTGCCTTATCGACATCCAAGACAACATTCAAGAACCCAATCCGGCACGCGCAGATAAACATGGGAAATAATTGTCAACTTTTCAAAGAGCTTGCTTTGTCTGCAGAGTCCGGACCTTTGTATACCTCTTTGCACGCCCACCACACCCACCCCTATTCCCACTCCCACTCCACTCCATCCCCACCCCACCCCCACCCACCCTACTCCACCCCAACCCCCACCTCACCCTTCCACCAATTCCCCCCAGCACACCACCCACCCCTTTACCACCCACCTCGCACACGCGCCGGCAGTCGCCGTTGAAAGTGTTCCGATATTTTGGATCTAGGATAATATATGTATATACTCGATAATAACGCATACACACACATATATATATTATATGTATATTATATGTATATTATATATATTATTATATATATTATATATATATTATATATATAATCGATTCTAGCATATATATATTGTTCTGTGACAGTGCGCACTCATGGTGTCTTTATAGTGCTGTCCCTCTGGGAGACCAGGCAACCAGCACATGACCAAATTCCCCACTAAACCACATCATTCTGATATTGAGCTAGCCAGACAAGTACATTTGCTTCAAATCAATATATATTCTATTGGGATTATGAAACACCATGTAAAAAACAAATATAAGTTTATCCTGAGCAAATGCATAAGCAGATAGTATGTTGTTCGTTTCAATGGACAAAGTTTTGTCCCATATTGCTTAGCACCTTTTGAGACAGTCTCATATATATATATACTTGTTAGTACATATAGCACATACATACATGTATATATATATATATATATATATATATATATATATATATATATATATATATATACATTGATCATGAAAGGCGAAATACGTACAAGCAGAATATTATGATAAATAAACAATATGCATTTACATAGGAGAGACGTGAGCAGTAGTTGATCTCGAGAAAATCTACGGAAGAAAAAGTATATATATATATACAAATATATATATACACACATATACATATATATATTTACATATATATATATATATATATATATATTATAGTTATAGCATTGCAAGTGGAAATTGTCTACTTCGCACACAACCACAAATACCAGCCAACCCACAAGCGTCACCACCTCCACCCCCACCCCCATCCACCACCACCACCGCCAGTACCACCACCAAATCCACCACCACCACACACCACCACACACACGTACACACGCCGGACCACGTGACGCTCAGACACAGCTGACCACTTCACTGGTCAAGAACGGGCTCACTACTAATCACTGGTCAAGTCACCAATGACTGACCGGCTCCCATGTCACCCCCACCCGTCCTCCCTGACGCCGCACTCTACCTCTCTGCCCCACATCCCGGGAACCAGCGGGCAGTTGGGAGGGGGGTGGGGTGGTGATGGGGGGGGGGGGCGATGGCGGGGTGGTGAGCGGTGCGCTGGTCAGTTGGGCGGTCACCTGACCGCAGACAGGTCAGCGTTCCCATGACCTGCTGCTCCTCGCCCCGGCCGCGGCCTGGAATGTCGCGTGAGATCTCGTGAAACTTCGCACCCGTCACGTGCCAGTGGACAGCCTGTCTGCCCTGCGCTGTGTGCCCGTGTGTCCGTGCGTCCGTGTGTGTATGTCTCCATGGGTATGTGTCCGTGCGTATGTGTCCGTATGTATGTGTCCATGCGTCTGTGTGTGTATGTGTCCGTGCATATGTGTATGTGCATATGTGTCCGTGTGTGTATGTGTCCATGTGTCCGTGCATGTGTGTATGTGCATATGTGTCCGTGTGTGTATGTTTCCATGTGTATGTGTATGTGTGTATGTGTCTGCATGTGTGTCCATGCGCGTGTGTCCGTGCGTGTGTGTCTGTGTGTATGTGTCTGCGCGTATGTGTCCATGTGTCCGTGCATATATATATGTGCGTATGTGTCTGTGTGTATGTGTCCGTGTGTCCGGGAATGGACACCGCGCTGTCCCCTGCTGTTCTTATTTCCTATATCAGCCCCCCCCCCCCCCGCACTCTGCCCCTTCCCCCACCTCGCGATCATCCTCACACGCGCACACACGCGCACACGCTGACAGGGATACGCTCCCACCCCCAAGGGTACCGATTTGTGACAGTGCGCACTCAGGGCGTCTTTATAGTGCTGCCCCACAGGGAGACCAGGCCGCCAGCACCATGATCTGATATCCCACTCAGTAATATTATCCTGACACTGACCCAAACCAGTCCTTGCCCTATCCTAATAATGCTGAGTGCCTGGCTAGGAAGCAACAATTATACATTTTTAAGTCATTGGTTTGACTCGACCAGGGTTCGAACCCACAAACCCATGGGTTTGTGGGTTTGTGGGTTCGAACACCAATCTCCCAAAACAGGAGATGGATGCTTAACTCATTCAGCCATACCGTCTGGTCCATATATATTGGAAATGTGACATCACTTAGATGTTGCAAAATGATCAGAAACTGTATATCGCAAGGCCGACATCGATTAAATAGATTTGAGAAAAATGATCAGAATATTTACATTTCAATTTAGATATGAAGAAAAAACATTTAGCGAAATGTTAAAATTGGGTCTTAATATTCATACTGAATTTGATTAATTCTATCTATGGAATTGACCAAATAATATTGAATATCTGAGATCATATTAATATCGCATAGACATCAATATCTGACATTCCGATGTTGATAAAAAGCGTTTTCCGATGGTGAAAATCGCACCGCGCCGATGCAGGACATGGCACTGCGAGCTGCGGTTACAGGCTGCAGAACTGCGGCAATATGACGGCACCGATAAATCAGTGAAGTGTAGACTTCTAGCGGGGAGTTTGTAGAAGTAGAGTGTACCTGACTACACTAACAATGAATCGGTGAAGCAGCGCCGGGTCTCGGCCGGTCCGATTTTAGCAGAGCACTCGTGTCCAGTCGCCGATCTGTTGGCAGGAAGGAGATGTCCGAGAAGGTGGGATCTGGAGCAAGAAGGTGGAAAGTGAGACAGTGAAAAGGGAAAAGGGCCTCGTCCAAGCAAACAACTCCCTTGATCAGGGGGAGGAGTAAGCCCAGGAGGATAAAAAGAAAGGGTAGTATTGAGGAAAGAGAAATGACGAGAGTTGAGTCAAAGGGCCGTGCCTCCTTGCCATGTGTTGATCAGTCGGCGAGCCAGAGACACTGACATGACAGAGTAAGAGGTAGAAGCTGAAATGCTGGCTGGCTCCCCCTGCAAGAACTCTTTTCAGAGGAGTCCGGCAGTGGAGAGGCAATAGAAAAGGTGTGAACAAGGTGGTTTCCGGAGAGTAAGTGATCACACTTGTAGTTATACTCACACCAATGTTCATGCACACTCACATTTATATTCACACCAATGTTCACACACACTCATACTTATACACACATATATTCACGCACACTCACTCTTATAGGTATACTTACACCTAGGCTCACACACACTCACGCCCATACACCACAACGCATGTCCCATCACAAAAACCCGAGCATATTGCGCTTAAAATGCTAACAAGTCAAGGACAAATTTATCGTCGGGGAGTCAGCTATCAGTGTGGCACATCCAATAAACAAATTTCGACCAAGAAAAAATATCACTCCTCCTCCTCAATGGATGTTTTGTTTTGAATAATTAATTTGAATTCAGAAAAGATATAGGAAGGGGGTCTAAAATATATTGTTTAAACAACCAAACTCAACTAGATTCAAGCAAAAGTGAGGCGCAATTGATATTCACATTAAGCAATAAATAAGGGGGTGTATGCAAATGGTGATTGACAATGAAGCCCTTAAAGGAACCGAAAGTAGAGACAACCAATGCTTTAAGAAAGTTGTTAATGTTATTTAAACACAAAAACACCAATACACAAAAACACCAATACATACACTATAACAAAGAAGGGAGTAATGGGGGTGAGGGTGGGGGTGGAGGAAATGGAAGAAAGCCGAAATGAACCAGGAGCAGAAACAACTAATACAAGAAAGAAGTGGTCACAAATACAAAAGAAAAATAAACATTCGAATACTGCCCTAAGTCAACTTTGACTATTCAAAATCAAGAGTAAGTAAAATAGATATTCACCCCCCCCCCCCCCCCAAATACCAACCAGCAAAATAAGATGTAGGAACCCTCCCTCCCCAACCCCCACAAGTAAGTCCCAAGTGAACAGGAAGCGGAAACGAACAACAGTCGAACACTGCTGCTACGCGTCAACTTCAACTACGTTGAAGTGTGGGTGTAGGTGGGTGTGGGTGTGTGGGTGTGGGTATGGGTGTCATGGGGTGAGATACCGGAGACGGCGTCTGACGTCACCAGACGCTGACGGACAAGGGCCACCTGGTGGGAAGCAATGTCACCTGCCACATGGCCCCCCCTGATGTGTTGTGGCTGAAACAGGCCATTAGGCTAATTAGACTTCTAATTAACAGTTGTCGGATGCCACGTATAATTACCTCCAAGCGCCGGTGGTGGCACTGCTTGGCATGATGTGGGGTGGGGGTGAGATGGCCTGGCACCACCACCACCAACCACCATCTCGACCCACACCACCACACCCACCACCACCATCCCGCCACCACCATCGTCACCGGCCACACCACCACACCCACCACCACCATCCCACCACCACCATCGTCACCAGCCACACCCCCACCCCACCCCCACCATCGTCACCAGCCACACCACCACCCCCACCACCACCACCACCACACCACCACCATCGTCACCAGCCACACCACCACCCCACCCCCACCATCGTCACCAGCCACACCACCACCCCACCCCCACCATCGTCACCAGCCACACCACCACCCCCACCACCACCACCACCACCACCACCACACCACCACCATCGTCACCAGCCACACCACCACCCCACCACCACCATCGTCACTGGCCACACCACCACACCCACTACCACAACCCCTTCCCCCACCACCCCACCACCCCACCACCACACCACCACACCACCCCACCACCCCACCACCACCATCATCACCGGCCACACCACCACACCCACCACCACAACCCATTCCCCCCACCACCACACCCACCACCACACCCACCACCACCACCACACACACCACCACCACCACCACCACCACACACACCACCACCACCACCATCACCCCCACACCCCACGACCAAAACCACCACCGTCACCAGCCACAACGACCACCGGCTCCCACCACCAAAACCACCACCATCACCCCACCACCACCACCACCAGCCCCCCCGTCACTAGCCCCCCCCCCCCCCCCCCTCACCACCACCACACACATACCACCACCACACACACCACCACCACACACACCACCACCACACACACACCACCCATCACGGGCTGCTGATTGCTATCAAACACATATAACTGGACACCTCCCGCTGTGTATGTACATATTAAAACCCACAGCCGTACGGCCATCTGTATGTCTTTAACAGAGATGTCCCCATTATTAACTGCCTGCTTTGGCTTTTAGTTTGTTTCCGGTTTTACACCCAAGCAACACCTATACCTCGTGTCAGGACGGGAACCTAATTGCGTTGCCACGACGACGCACACTCATGGCAACTTTATAAGTATAGTGTTAACCCGCTGGGTGACTGTGGCACTAATATGCCACCGGAATCAAGATCAACTGATATCCCACTCAGTCGCATTACCCTGACACTGAACCAACCAGTCCTGGCCCTATCCTAAGTAATGCCGGACATAATAATATACGTAGCAACTAGTGCCAACTTTGAAAGTCCCTGGTTTGACTCGGACAATGACTGAACCTGTGACTTTCTTTTTTGAAAAGCGGTGCACCCTACCCAATTGTCCACCTAATGCGCTTTCAATGAACTGGTCTTTCACTGGTTTCACCATGATGTTGCTAGATGTTGACATCTGGGGAAAGGGGTTTGGAGAGAGAAGAGGAGAGGACAGGAGGGTGGGAGAAGTGGTGGAAGAAGGCGATAATAGCCCTGTCACACTACGATGCATCGCGCAAGCGTGTGCCAACGTAGGTGATTTTACATATGGATAACAAACGTCTAACATATGTACGGCGTATGTTTTGCGTTTCTCCACCGTGTCTTGACCTATGTAACATATAAGGCATATTATAATTATGTATATAATGGTAACCGGCGTTCTGCGAGCATACCGTGAGTGTATTGCGAGCATTTTTCACTGAGAGGTACATCAGCCATACGTTGGCCATGCGTTAGCCTTAAGCTCTGCTACTTTGTGTATACGGTATGTATACAACGTTGCCCTCTGTGCGGGAAAGTTTGATCCATCTCAACATATGAAGGTGATTTTAGCCATTGGCCACACGATGCATCGGAATGTGACAGGGCCATAAAATGTACTCTTCTAGAATATGTGTACTTCCTAGTGAGGGTAGTTCACATCAGTAGCAGTCTGACGAGGTCTGTTGTGATTTGCTCTGAAGTTTGTTTTGTTTGTTTGTTGCTTTACATCCTAAGGTCATGTATGGTCATATCAGGACGGGTACCGACTTATGACAGTGCGCACTCATGGCGACCTCATGGTGCTGCCCCACTGGGAGACCAGGCTGCCAGCACCATGACCTGATATCCCACTCAGTCACATTATCCTGACACTGAGCCAACCAGTCTTTGCCCTATCCTAATAATGCCAAGTGCCTGGCTAGGAAGCGACAAGTATCAATTTTAAAGTCATTGGTTTGACTTGACCAGGGTTCGAACCCCGATCCCATGGTCTACAAACACAGGAGACGGACGCTCTAACTCATTCAGCCAGTCTGGTTGATTTGCTCTGAAACTGAAAGGAAGAAATAATTGTCCTGTAGCAACAGAATAGTGAAGGTGGGAGGCTGGTATTGTGTCCTGTACCAACAGAATAATGATGGTGGGAAGCCTGTATTGTGTCCTGTACCAACAGAATGGTGAGGGTGGGAGGCCAGTATTGTGTCCTGTACCAACAGAATTCATGAAAGCTGCCCGCAAAAGTGTTGAAGTGCTGCTGGCTTTTGCAACTTACCAGCGGCACTCTCTCGGGGAGCAAATAGAGGTTTCACACTGGCAAGAACATGTCAAGACAGGCACAAAACTATTTGGCCCTATTAATGAAATTACCTGCTAAATAATGAGTAGATATTGCTAGATAATAATATTCATAAGATCAGCCCGCTTGATACATTCAGGAGGACTGGGCTATGGCAGCTACTATGATCGAGGCTCTCCATACAGGAATGATGGCGAACGTTAGTGTTGGAGGGGAAGTCTCAGAATCGTTTGGGGTTACCAATGGGGTCAAGCAAGGTTGTGTACTGGCCCCCACGCTCTTCTCCATCTTCCTATCAGCAATGCTCGATGAGGCCTTCCGAGACATGGGGGATGGCATCTATATACAGTCCAGACAGAGCGCTGACCTATTCAATGTCTCACACTTCAGAGCGAAGACCAAGACTACTCGGATACTGGTGAGAGAGCTGCTATTCGCAGATGACAGTGCACTGGTTGCCCACTCTGCTGAAGAGATCCAGAAAATAGTGGACACTTTCTCCGATGCATCAAAGAAGTTTGGCCTGAAGATTAACATCAAGAAGACGGAGGTGCTATACCAACCCAACTCTACAAGAACCCGAGAGGAGGATATCATGGTTGACGGAAACAAGCTGAACTCTGTTCCGGAATTCACCTACCTCGGAAGCACTATATCAAGTGATGGATGAATTGATGCTGAAATACAGAGGAGGATGGCCAAGGCTAGCGCATCTTTCGGCCGAGTAAGCCAAAGACTCTGGAACAACCACCATGTGTCCATTTGGGTCAAAGGCAAGATCTACCATGCAATCGTGCTATCCACTCTACTATACGGAGCCGAGGCCTGGACAGTGTACAGACGACAGGTGAAAAAGCTGCATGCCTTCATGATGCAACATCTGCGTTCAATCATGAGGCTAACCTGGAAGGACAAAGTGACAAATAAAGAAATACTCGAACGGATGGGGCTGCCCTCTATGGAAGATCTTCTGATCAAAAACAAACTCCGGTGGACTGGACACCTCATGAGGATGTCATCAGACAGGCTACCAAAGCAGATCCTCTATTCTCAACTGTCTTCTGGTTAGAGAAAGAGAGGGCGCCCTCGTCTCCGGATCAAGGATACCATCAAGAGAAACCTGAAGCTGAGAGACATTAAGACCGACTCATGGACACAACTCTCACAGCAGAGAGCTAAATGGAGAGAGGCAGTCAAGTAATGAAAGCAGACTTTGTCGCATCGCGACTGACAGCATGATGATGATGATGATGACCAACAGAATAGTGATGGTGGGAGGCTGGTATTGTGTCCTGTACCAACAGACTAGTGATGGTGGGAGGCAGGTATTGTGTCTTGTACCAACACAATAGTGATGGTGGGAGGCTGGTATCGTCTCCTGTACCAACAGAATTGTGATGGTGGGAGGCCGGTATTGTGTCCTGTTGAAACGGAATAGTGATAATGGGAGGCTGGTATCATGTCCTGTACCAACAGAATACTGATGGTGGGAGGCCCGTTTTGTCTCCTGTAGAAACTGAATAGTGATGGTGGGATGCCGGTATTGTGTCCTGTACTAATACTTAATAGATTAGTGATGGTGGGAGGCTGGTATTGTGTCTTGTACCAACAGATTAGTGATGGTTGGAGGCTGGTATTGTGTCCTGTACCAACAGAATAGTGATGGTGAGAGGCTGGTATTGTGTCCTGTACCAACAGAATAGTGATGGTGGGAGGCTGGTATTGTGTCCTGTACCAACCGAATAGTGATGGTGGGAGGCTGGTATTGTGTCCTGTACCAACCGAATAGTGATGGTGGGAGGCTGGTATTGTGTCCTGTACCAACAGAATTGTGATGGTGGGAGGCTGGTATTGTGTCCTGTACCAACAGAATAGTGATGGTGAGAGGCTGGTATTGTGTCCTGTACCAACAGAATAGTGATGGTGGGAGGCTGGTATTGTGTCCTGTACCAACAGAATAGTGATGGTGGGAGGCTGGTATTGTGTCCTGTACCAACAGAATAGTGATGGTGGGAGGCTGGTATTGTGTCCTGTACCAACAGAATAGTGATGGTGGGAGGCTGGTATTGTGTCCTGTACCAACAGAATAGTGATGGTGGGAGGCTGGTATTGATCTACCTTTTTTGTTTCTTTAAACAAAATTGGGCTAGTTCCTTGTGCGTTAATAGTTGTGCGGCATTTATCTGATGCGTGTTGCCAGTGCACTATGACATTTACATATCAGTGATACGCATGCAGTGATTGTTATGGTCATTCTTGTACTTTTGATATATAGTCTTCAGGGGCACCTGTAATCGGCGAACCCCTACATTTTCAATGTACAAAAGCCTTTTCTCAGTTGTCTGACCGTCAGATGACAAGGCACCTGTTATTGCATGACAACATTGGTGACGGTCAGTCGGGGGTCAGCCTCTAGTTGAATTTTGACTCTAATCAGTTAATGGAATTACCAGCTAATGTAAATAATGAGTAGATATTGCTAGATAATAATATTCATAAGCTCAGCCCGCTTAAAAATGGATAGTCTTATGAAATCATTAACTTTTCTAAATTAAACACTTATCTAAATTTTATTATCGATATCCAATTTAGACACTGGTGCATTCAATAAGCATTTATTGCAGTGTGGTGCTCTTGTGCTAAGCTGGAAAATAGGCAAACAAACCTATATTCCGCATTCCAGGGTGGTCATAAAAATTAGTTGTGTTTGTTTTCATTAAAAATATCTCGAAAGTTAATCCTTTAAAATAAAACTTACTTCAAACAAAAATAGAGTAGGTTATAGCAACCAATTTAATATATTTATCGATTAAAAACTAAGGGAAAACCCCCAATCATTTGATTGTGTGACTTCAATTATTTTGTAGGAATATAAGAAGTAAGTCTACTGAGAGCCAAGCAATGGTTCTGTTCAATATTTAAACACAGAAAAGATTTGTTAAACCTCTCCTTAGAATGAATGACATTAGAACATTCTGGTTAAAATAAATTTAATTGACCAAAAATGGCATTCCTAACCAGTTATTGCTTGTAATGTTATAGAGGTTTCCAGTCCACACAGCGCCAGCTCGGCTTCACCCTGATGTCGGGGGATGTGGCGGAGATCAGGTGACGGATGTTTAATGCTTGTTGGCAGTTAGATGCTATAACATGATTGGAAATCTTACACCAAAGGCCTGAGATCTTTTACTAGTTTTAGATGTTGCTAAATACTTAGAAATTTCACATAAGATTTCTATTGTTGTAAATACATTGTTGGAAATATTGTCACAAGTCGGCACTCGTCCTGATATGACGGTAGATGTTACCAGAACATGACACTCCAGTAAACAATGGTTAATTAACAGAATGATGCGAACTGAAGGATACACTGAGTTCACTACATTTCCATCCCAGCATGTGTGGATGTTGATCCATCTACCATGAATGGATGTTCATCCATCTACCATGAGTGGATGTTGATCCATTTACCATGAGTGGATGTTGATCCATTTACCATGAGTTGATGTTGATCCATTTACCATGAGTGGATGTTGATCCATCCATTTACCATGAGTGGATGTGATCCATCCATTTACCATGAGTGGATGTTGATCCATTTACCATGAGTGGATGTTGATCTATTTACCATGAGTGGATGTTGATCCATCCCACCATGAATTGATGTTGATCTATGTACCATGAGTGGATGTTAATCCATCCCACCATGACTTGATGTTGATCTATTTACCATGAGTTGATGTTGATCCATCTACCATGAGTAGATGTTGATCCATTTACCATGAGTGGATGTTGATCTATTTACCATGAGTGGATGTTGATCCATCCCACCACGAGTTGATGTTGATCTATTTACCATGAGTGGATGTTGATCCATCTACCATGAGTGGATGTTGATCCATTTACCATGAGTGGATGTTGATCTATTTACCATGAGTGGATGTTAATCCATCCCACCATGAGTTGATATTGATCTATTTACCATGAGTGGATGTTGATCCATCTACCATGAGTGGATGTTGATCCATCCATCTACCATGAGTGAATGTTAATCCATCTCCCATGAGTGGATGTTAATCCATTTACCATGAGTTGATGTTGATCCATCTACCATGAGTTGATGTTGATCCATTTACCATGAGTTGATGTTAATCCATTTAACATGAGTGGATGTTGATCCATCTACCATGAATAGATGTTAATCCATCTACCATGAATAGATGTTGATCCATCCCACTGTGACTTGTGAATGGATGTTTATCCATGCCATGGTGAGTGGATGTTAGTTAATCCATCCTGTCCTGAGTGGATATCAATCCATCTCGCAATGAGTAGATCTTAATCCGTCGCACCATGAGTGGATATTCAATCCATCTCACGATGAGTGAATATTCATCCATCCCACATGAGTGGATATTAATTCATCCTGCATGAATGGATATTAACCCACTCCGCCATGAGTTGATAGTTATCCTACATAATGCCTAGTACACACCTCCCGTATAGGATTCGCGCACTAAAACTCGCGACTCGACCCGACCCGCTTAAAACAGAAAACGGGCCGATTCGTTTTTCGAATCGCGAATCGCAATCGTAATCGGCCGCTTTTAGCCCTAAAAACTGAGTTTTATACGCGAATCGCAATCGCCATGTGTGCGCGGGGTGCGCACACCAAGCGATTTTTGTGGGCGAAACGGGCAGTTTTCGATCGTATACGGGAGGTGTGCGTGCACAAATGGTAGGTGTGTACCAGGCATTAAGAGATGTGGACGATCTGGAGTTTGGATTCTGGACAGTGGAACGATGGCAGATCAAACTAAACCGGATTAAGGCAGGCGGTGAGACCAGAAAGGAGATTAGTGCGATAACTGTTGGCATTAGCCTGCCCCTCTCTGCTGGGATACATAGCAGCCTCCTCACCTCCTCACACCACCACCACCTCCACACCCCCCACACCCACACCCACACCCACACCCACAACCACAACCACACCCACACCCACACCCACACCCACCTCCACTCAACACAGACTCCCTGCTCATCTGTTTGTTTTTGTTTTACGTCCTAGCAACATCTAAGGTCATATCAGGACGGGTCCTGACTTGTGACAGTGCGCACTCATGGTGGCTTTATAGTGCTGCCCCACTGGGACTCCAGGCTGCCAACACCATGACCTGATATCCCCCTCAGTCACATTATCCTGACACTGAGCCAACCAGTCCTTGCCCTCTCCTAATAATGCAGAGCGCCAGGCTAGGAAGCGACAGGTATCAATTTTTAAGTCTTTGGGTTGTCTCGACCAGGATTCAAATCCACAAACTCATGGGTTCGGATTTCCTGATCTCCCAAAAGAGGAGACGGACGCTCTCTCTACTCATTTGGCCCCCCCAGTCTGGTCCCCTACTCATCTACTATCATCTATTCCCCCAGTGTCCATGCCTACACAGGGTCCAGCCAATAGCTGCGGCCTCCATGCTTTGCTAACAAATTTCCACTCTACTTTATTTTTAAAATATTTTTGTTTAAAGAACAAAATCTGAATGACTGAATTTCACCCTGACCCCCAACCCGCCAGCTCCCGCCTCCAGCCCAACAACCACTGCGGGTTGGGGGGGGGGGGGAACCCAAATTTAATATCAGGTAGAAATCAATATGGATGCCCTTTTCTCGGTGTGACATCGGGTGCACAGGTCCTGACATCAGAGTGACGTCACACTTCGGACTGGGAGCGCGTCTCTACTAAGAAGAGATAAAGTTGAAACAATCATGTGTCGGACATAAGGGAGCGTCTGTTACAATTAAGTAGACCCGGCTTATCTTCAACATTTTCAACGCCCACCCACCACTATTTTCCGATATCAAATCAGTATAGGTGCTGACAATCATGACAGGGCACTCATAGTGACTTTATAGTGTTCTCCAGTGGGATAATGTACCGTTGACCCTACAACCCAATATCCCACTCAGTGACATTTACTGCACCAAACAGGCATTGTCCTTTGCAACAAGTAATGTCAAGAATCGTGCAAGGTGGCATCAAGTATAGTTGCTGTTTGGTTGTTTGGTTGTTTGGTTGTTTGGTTGTATGTTTGTATGTTTGTATGTTTGTATGTTTGTATGTTTGTATGGTTGTTTGGTTGTTTGGTTTGATCAGTCAGGATTGTTGGTCTCTAGATAAAAGATTCCCCCTCTCTAGAATAGGGGTGAAGGACAACCCTGCTTAAATCTGAGCACAACCTCCTTCAGTAAGAATTATCCGTGGAGGTGGTGCTTCCAGTGCACAGCGTGTATCTAACTTGGTTTAAAATAGAGAATTTTGGGCGAGAATGCAAAAACAATATTAAAAAATTATGGTGATCACAAAAGACTGCCGATTTCACTTAAAATCTATTAATTCACATGATTTCATAAGTTATTCCCCCCCCAAAGTAGCACTATGTAGATAAGCACACTCATATTTGGCACATGTTCATAACCCAGCGTCCGACATTATAAACAAAAAAGTATTTTCAGGAACCCTGTCATGAAGAGAGTTCTACGGTACTAACTAGTTCGTCCACTTACTACCAAGTAGGCCAGTTTGGCATGTGTGTGAATTCGAGTCGGTCTTTTTATTGCTAAAATGGTAACGTAGCACTAGCAACCACCCAAAGCCGGTCCTGTTCCGCCCACTGCGACCACCCACCCACGTCCTCCGTGACGTACTTCACGGACGTCCCATACACAGCGTTAGTAACTGCATATGCGCATACTGGTGAATGTAGGTTGATTATGAACTCTATCTGAATACAAAGTAGCGAGTTGGTGTTACATGTGGCGCCCCCTGGCGCCGTAATCCAATGCTCCAGCGGCGTCCGGTATCTGGATAACAGGTCCGTAAATAAGCAGCGCGCCACCTGGTGGTTTGCGCCACACGGAGATAACGCGCCATTTGTGTGCAATTAGCGCCAACAGATCACGTGATCAGGGCGGTGGGACAGCCTATGACTATGAGTGGGCAGTTTGTGGCCAGACACCGCTAGGACAGTGTTGCCACCAACTCTCAGGAAATTCAGAGTCACAGAAAATGAAGGTTCTGACTGACTCTGACCTCAATAGTCACGGATCGACCCCGAAATCTCACGAATTTGTGTACTTTCTTACAAAATCCCATGAATTTCTGTATGTTTATGCAAAATGCCACGAATGTCTGTACTTTTGTAAGAATTTCTGTACTTTTGAATAAATACAAGTAAATATCATGTTATGCATATCCTAAAATATCAGTTTATAACCCCTTGGAGATGCCATCAAATAGCCCATTTAAAAGTTATTAAAAACAATTCCGGGGGGGGGGGGGTGCCCCCGGACCCCTTAGCAAGCTCACGGTTGCAGTCACTTAGGTTCCACACCCACAATGCAAAACCTCAAGGATGTTCAGTTCCTGCAGGTTGGCAACACTGCTAGGTAGAGCAGTGATGACCTGGGTGAGTGATCGCTGAAATGTCCACCCTCCCCACAGGGGGAGGACCATGTCTAAATCAGGGCACGAACTACTTGTGTATGAATCAACTATAGACATGCTGTCAAGGCCATAGCTCCAGTGAATTGTACTTATCTATATTGGCGTACAGTTGATGAACTTGGAGAGAATGCAAAAACCAGAATAGTAGCCACCGGAGATATTTGAGCAGAAAATATGATAAATTTACTTTGAGTTACACTGACATACTGTACACCACTCACTTCAACAATGACGGGTTCTGTTATGCCAGGTACACACATACCGTTTGTGCGCACCCACCTACCGTATATGATCTAAAACTGCCCGTTTCGCACACAAAAATCACTAGGTGTGCGCTCCCCGCTCACACCTAGCGATTGCGATTCCCGACTAAAAACTCAGTTTTAGGGCTAAAACGGGCCGATTACGATTGCGATTTGCCATTCGAAAAATGAATTGGCCCGTTTTCAGTTTTAAGCGGGTCGGGTCGAGTCGCGAGTTTTAGTGTGCGAATCGTAAATGGTAGGTGTGTACTTGGCATTACATTGACTTAGTGTTCTTTCTATGCAATAATAGTTTTGTTATATGCGACAATAAATGGTTAACGACAACAAAAGTATATAACTTGGCTAAAGAGGGTCGCATTTAGGGAAGCGTTTTGGGAACTAAATCCCGATGCTTCCATTAGATAACGGCGCTTTAACTGCGGAAAACATACACTGTAATACTACTAAGTAATAGCCATTCTCACGGGTTCCTCCCACACTACAAGTGTTCACAGACCCATGTGTTATTTTGACTATCGGGGGCTAGAATGAACACGACTCACTCCAAAAGGGCATCAAAACAAAGGTATATAATGACCTTCGTGGTCCGGATATCAATATCTGGATTGCAAATATCCGAAACGCGATCCGGCTGATGCGCGACACAAAAATACCACGTGACCCTGCCGGTTACAGGCAGTGGTCGAACGCGCATGTCCCGGAGTGAGAGTGTTCCATATAGACCCCTTTCAATGTTTACAAACATCGTTCTTGGCTGCAGAATGAAGGCACACTGCCATTCAGTTTGCCGATACGCGCAGTGCAAAAACGTTAGTTTTATTCAAAATTAATAAAAACATTCAGAACCCGAACCTTATAAATTTAATATAATCTGTTTGTTAGGCATGTTATCTGTTTGTGTGCCAAGCGGTTTGTGGCTAGGTGGTGTGGTTTTAGATATATTTCACTTTTTCTGTATGAAAATCGCTCACGGCCATTGACAATGCATTGAGTTTGCCGATACGCGCAGTACAAAACGTTAGTTTTATTCAAAATTAATAGAAATTCAGAAGTCGAACCTTATAAATGTAATATAATTTGTTTGTCAAGCATGTGATCTATTTGTGTGTGAAGCGGTTTGTTTCTAGGTACTGTGGTTTTAGAGATATTTCACTTTTTCTGTAAGAAGATTGCTCATGGGCATTGACAATGCACTGAGTTTGCTGATACACACAGTGCAAAACGTCAGTTTTATTCAAAATTAATAGAAATGCAGAACCATAACCTTAAATTTAATATAATCTGGTTGTTAAACATGTTATCTGTTTGTGTGCTAAGCAGTTTGTGCCTAGGTGGTGTGGTTTTAGAGATATTTCACTTTTTCTGTAGGAAGATTGATTACGGCCATTGACAATGCATTGAGTTTGCCGATACATGCAGTGCAAAATGTCTATTTTATTCAAAATTAATAGAAATGCAGAATCCTAACCTCATAAATTTAATATGATCTGTTCATTGAATTTGTTTTCTATGTGTGTTCCATGTGGTTTGTGTCTAGGTGGTGTGGTTTTAGGGATATGAAGATTGCTCATAGTTATTGAGTTTGCAGTGTGACCGTGTGCCATTCTGCAGCCAAGCAGCACGCGCACTGACCTAAATACCCATGATGACATCATATGAAATAGGTCTATATGGGGCAGGTTTCTGTGTCATACACCACGACGTCATCACCTACTGGAATCACAGCTCACCTGCCCCATAAAACAGGAAATGCAATAATGGTAGGTTTGGTGGGAGTGGCTATTTTTATTCACATGAATACAATCTTTCTTCAGCGCCGAGGCACATGTATAGACGGGATCACGGTTCTGACTGCGCCTGCGCTGAAAACGGCATTGGCAGCAAAGCAAATGTGAATGGCCATTGAGTTTGTCGATACGCGTAGGGAAAAACTTCGAATTTATTCAAAATGAATAGAAATACATAACAATTTGGCATAAACATGTATGCACACATGCAATATAATGATCTGATGAATATAGCTAAGACAAAAACTAGCCATAGTTAAACATTTTGAGCTAAGAAACATACAATTCCACACAAAACAATCAGTGATATCCACATCACCATTATTAATTCTTGTTCTAAATATTAAAATGCCAAATGTGTCAACATACACTTGTTTCAGAGAAATATATAACCAATATCTGATTAACCCTACTAATTTTCTAGTTCTACATATGTGATTAACCATAGGATATAAATAAAAACATTAATAAAATAAGTAAACCTGACTCTGGCTATGGCTCTAACACTAGTCTGAGTGCCCAGGTTTGTCTAAATCTAAATGCACATGGCATAAGATGTGCATATTATATTGATGTAAATGCAATGCTGGATAAAAGATTAATATTTTAATTTATTATATATATTTTTTTAGTTGGTATTCTATGTTTCAAACAAGAGCTGAGATGAGCTGACACTAGCACATTTCATAGCTGCACCCAGTGTATTAGCATGTGCCATATGCTTCTCGCATGTTTGTTTTGCTGTGACGCATCCCACAATGCACCGTGCCGCTGGAACGGTGATGTAGTCTATTCCTCCCGGTCACAGCCAATTTTGGATATTCTTTAATTAAAGGAACAAATTGTGAAGATATTAGGTACAAAGCCCTGTCATAACATTTAGCCAACTAAGTGGCTGTGTGTTGGGTATCCAGTCGGGAACAAGCATTCAGTGTGCATTCATATATGGAGGTGATGTTTTGAGTGGTTTTCTATGAAGAGTTAAACTTAATGGGAGCCGTCTTGGTGGAGTTAAATTTGTTTGTTGTTGTTTTACGTCCTAGCAACATCTAAGGTCATATCAGGACGGGTACCGACTTGTGACAGCGTGCACTCATGGCAACTTTATAGTGCTGCCCCACTGGGAAACTAGGCTACCAGTACCATGACCTGACATCCCACTCGGTCACATTATCCCGACACTGAGCCAACCAGCCCTTGCCCTACACTAATAATGCTGAGTGCCAGGCTACGAACCGATAAGTGTCAATTTGTAAGTCATTGGTTTGACTCGACCAGGATTCGAACCCACAAACTTATGGGTTCAGATCTCCCGATCTCCCAAAACAGGCTCTGCTCATTCGGCCACCCCGTCTGGGAGTGTAGTCACATTCTAAGGGCTTTGATTAATAACACCAAGTAGGGTGGATTAAACGCCTTGTTAACGCATGTGATTGTGGGGGGGGGGGGGGGGGGTGTAGTGGAGGAGGGGAAGCATATTGGAGAAAACCAGCTGGTTTGTTTGCTTGTCAATTTCTTCTACTTTTATAATTTAAAGACACCAACAATTCATTTAATCACCCTCTCGCCCCGCGAACAATTTGCGTGTAGGTTGGGTGTTATATATCTTTTCATCAGATTCTCCGAACGAAATAATGAGATAACGAGATTTACTTTTAAGGTATTTGAAATGTTTAAAGCTGCTTAATCTGATGATGACTGGACGCGGTGGCCGAATCGGCAGAGAGCAGGCTTCCCCTGTGGAAGGTCGGGAGTTCGATTCCCGGTCGAGTCAAACCAATAACTTACCAAATTAATACTTGTTGCTGACTAGCCTAGCACTTGGCATTATTACTAATACGGTTAGGGCAAGGACTGGTTGGCTCACTGTCAGGAAAATGTGAATGAGTGGGATTTTAGGTCATGATGCTGGCGGCCTGGTCTCCTAGTAGGGCAGCACTATAAAACCACTATGAGTGTGCACCGTCTGTCACAAGTTGGTACCCATCATGATATGGCCTGATATGTTGCCAGGACATAACCCTCTAACCAACCAACTTAATCTGATGAAACCGTAAAAACTTCAAAACCAAATCCCTAGATTTGATCCTACAGATTGCACTTAGATTACTGCCGCTGCCAGCAAACATTTATAAGGGAATACAATAAAAATCAAGTTATTTTAATAGAACGTGTTACTACTGAAGTCTATTAGGCCCAGTCTCACGGTGCACATCAACATTAATAGTAAATGTTTAAACAATTTTCTTACTACATCTCACAAAAAAGGAAAGCCATTTCGGATGACAGGTTCTGAAACACACAATACTGTTCCAAACTTGTTTTAAAGGGGGGTGGGTGGTCTGTAGTTGATGAAATTCATCCGATGAATATTTAACCTGAAATGCTTTCATCAACCAAATTCTTTCAAAGTCAAAGGCATTCCCTTTTTAAAAAAAAAAGGGGGGGGGGGTATTATTAGCTACAGTAAAAGAGAAAAAGGACAACACAAAGCTGTCATTTCACTTCTATCATCAAGAGAGCCGACGTCAAATCTGATTACGTATTTCCGGTTGTAATAAGCAGGCGGCCTGCTCTGACGGATGGCGCTTCTGTAACGTACCCCCCCCCACCCCCACCCCACACCCCCACACACACCGGTATGTCCGTGACGTGTATATGACGTTGAGGAATCGGCGCATGCGCTGTGGAGGGCTCAGTAGGTTGGTTATCTCTTTAATTGGCGTCAGGCTTGTCCACCAGAGCTAGGCGAACTATAACTAATGTAAATCTGTATACATCACTTGCTGGTGTGTATGATTCATATCCAACATGTGTGGTCGCTGCAGTTAACTGGCACTACTGCCGTTATTAAGACACATTTTATTCCGACTAATATTTCATTTCATTTGACTTTTGAGCGAACGGGAAATGAAATAGTCAGCCTTTCAGTTTCAGTTTCTACCATATTTTATATTTTTGCATAGATTTCTCATTTATTGAATTCAACGTTAACTTGATCATTTACTGTCCGGTAGATTGAAGTAAATTATAGAGTTATCCATCCAGTGATTTCAAGTCAAAAGAATACAAATCTAATTTTGACATGCACATTGAAAAGTAGGCTTTACATAGACTCCGGCTTTACAGAGACAGACCCAGGCTTTACATAGACTCCTTCTATATCTGAAAAACATACCACGAAATGGGTTATTTAAAGTCCAACCCGCTACTAGTGCTAGGTGGGGACTGTTCTGTCCACATCCAATAGCAGTCTTGAAAGATGTTTCTAAATACAATATGCTTGGCATGTTTAGAATATGAATTAATTGTTCAAATATACCGAATATTCCTGTAACGAATGCGTGATTAGCTCAGACGGCCAGAGCTTTAACTTAAGGGGATTGAGTGTTTGTTATTTGTGTGTATGGTTGGGTTCGATCTCTGTGTAGTCCTGGGTGTCATTTCTGTGTAGGGTTGAGTGCTATATCTGTGTATGGCTTAGTGCTATTTCTGTGTAGGTTGGGTGTTATTTCTGTGTAGGGTTGGGTGTTATTTGTGTGTAGGTTGGGTGTTATTTCTGTGTAGATTGGGTGTTATTTGTGTGTAGGTTGGGTGTTATTTGTGTGTAGGTTGGGTGTTATTTGTGTGTAGGTTGGGTGTTATTTGTGTGTAGATTGGGTGTTATTTGTGTGTAGGTTTGGTGCTATTTCTGTGTAGGTTGGGTGTTATTTCTGTGTAGGGTTGGGTGTTATTTGTGTGTAGGTTGGGTGTTATTTGTGTGTAGGTTGGGTGTTATTTGTGTGTAGGTTGGGTGTTATTTGTGTGTAGGTTGGGTGTTATTTGTGTGTAGGTTGGTGTTATTTGTGTGTAGGTTGGGTGTTATTTGTGTGTAGGTTGGGTGTTATTTGTGTGTAGGTTGGGTGTTATTTGTGTGTAGGTTGGGTGTTATTTGTGTGTAGGTTGGGTGTTATTTGTGTGTAGGTTGGGTGTTACTTGTGTGTAGAGTTGGGTGTTATTTGTGTGTAGGTTGGGTGTTATTTCTGTGTAGATTGGGTGTTATTTGTGTGTAGGTTGGGTGTTATTTCTGTGTAGATTGGGTGTTATTTGTGTGTAGGGTTGGGTCTTATTTCTGTGTAGGTTCGGTGTTATTTCTGTGTAGGGTTCGGTATTATTTCTGTGTAGGTTGGGTGTTATTTCTGTGTAGGTTGGGTGTTATTTCTGTGTAGGTTGGGTGTTATTTCTGTGTAGGGTTGGGTGTTATTTCTGTGTAGGTTGGGTGTTATTTGTGTGTAGATTGGGTGTTATTTGTGTGTAGGTTGGGTGTTATTTCTGTGTAGATTGGGTGTTATTTGTGTGTAGGGTTAGGTGTTATTTCTGTGTAGGTTTGGTGTTATTTCTGTGTAGGGTTGGGTGTTATTTCTGTGTAGGTTGGGTGTTATTTCTGTGTAGATTGGGTGTTATTTCTGTGTAGGTTGGGTGTTATTTTTGTGTAGGTTGGGTGTTATTTCTGTGTAGGGTTGGGTGTTATTTCTGTGTAGGTTTGGTGTTATTTGTGTGTGGGTTGGGTCTTATTTGTGTGTAGATTGGGTGTTATTTGTGTGTAGGTTGGGTGTTATTTGTGTGTAGGTTGGGTGTTATTTGTGTGTATGCTTGGGTTCTATCTCTGTGTAGTACTGGGTGTCATTTCTGTCTAGGTTGGGCATTATTTGTGTGTAGATTGGGTGTTATTTGTGTGTATGTGGGGTGTTATTTCTGTGTAGACTTGGTATTATTTGTGTGTAGGGTTGGGTGTTATTTCTGTGTAGGTTTGGTGTTATTTCTGTGTAGGTTCGGTGTTATTTCTGTGTAGGGTTGGGTGCTATTTCTGTGTAGATTGGGTGTTATTTCTGTGTAGGTTGGGTGTTATTTTTGTGTAGGTTGGGTGTTATTTGTGTGTAGGGTTGGGTGTTATTTCTGTGTAGGTTGGGTGTTATTTCTGTGTTGATTGGGTGTTATTTCTGTGTAGGTTGGGTGTTATTTGTGTGTAGGTTGGGTGTTATTTGTGTGTAGGGTTGGGTGTTATTTCTGTGTAGGTTGAGTGTTATTTCTGTGTAGGTTGGGTGTTATTTGTGTGTAGGGTTGGGTACCACTTCTGTGTAGGTTGGGTCTTATTTCTGTCTGGCCTGAACAGTCACAGCTTGAGTTCCAAATCCCCGCCCATCATCACCATCAACCCTAATTAACTTTAAAATGAGGATTAACAATTCCCATACAAGTAATTCTGTTTAAAACATCCAAACTATTAATACTTTCAAGTTACATCTAACCAAATGATTTCAGGTTGTGTTTTAACTGATTACTCTTACTAGTCGTAGGAAGTTCATTGTACCGAAGGAATTTGTTATTCATACAATTATCGCATTCTAATAACCGCATTTTAATAAGCTCATTAGCCAAATAAATGTTCTAATTGAACTTTCATTTACTTTTAAACAGATTTAATCTAGCAGTTAAAGTCGATTTAAAACTGCCCCCCCCCCTCTCCTCTTCGCCAACTCTTTTTTAACCCATTAATAATAATATCAGCTTCTCAGCCTTCCACGGGCAATATTTTACTAACCTTACTGAATCATACTGAATCTTAATTACCACCTACCTGAATAACATGGCTACTCAACGGCCATACGATCAAACAGAAAGTTGTAACTCCATTCCCTCCTTGTCATCTATTACCTCTTTGGGAACTTTGCATATTAAATTATGCATATATATTATATGCATATATATATACATACAGTAAAGCCTCTCTAAATCGACCGACCATGGGGCCGACTCTAAGTGGTCCATTTTGGGGAGGTGGTCAGTTTAGAGCATTAGAATATCCTTACAATGGTATTGTTGGGACCCAAATAAAGCGATCGATATATTGGAGTGGGCTATCTGTGGAGGGGTCAGTATAGGGAGATGCTACTGTATGTATGAATGTATATATATATATATATATATATATATATATATATATATAAATGGTATATATACATGTATATATATATACGTGCTATATATATACATGTATATATATATATATATATATATATATATATATATATATATATATGAATAAATATACATGTGTGTGTTATTTTCACGCATCTAGCGCATATTCTTCAGAGTGGGGTGACTTTTGCTGCCGATACATCGTTATGCAATCACCAACCATTTAAAGCTGCACAGTCCGATGGTTTTGAGTTTGTGTCATTTTCTGAGATAAATATATTAGATTGATGGGTATTATCTACCTTGCTTTAGTTTGAAGCAACTTTCATTTAAAATGGCTAACTTTGGAGATATTTGAAGTGCAAACATTCCAAATTAATTTTGGCAAGCATGCCAAAACTCTGACACCATAGGCTTCAGCGGTAACATATTGTATTAAATTGACTCAACATTCCCTTCTACGCGGTGACAGATGCTAAATAAGTGCATCAGTATCTAAGGTAGATATATATGATCAAATGTAGGTAATTGTTTTGGTTTTGAAAATGTGATGCTTTCATCAGACTATGTAACTTTAATCAGTCATAAGACTTAATACTGAAGAAACAATTGCAGGTAATTATAATCACCAATCAATTCAAGTTGTACAGTTAGATGGTTTTGAATTTCTGTATTTTTTCGGAGATAAATATTATTAGATCGATCACTAGTAACTTATTAGTATCTACTTTACATTAGTTCAAAGTTACTTTTATTTTAAATGGTAAACTTTTGAGAGATTTTGAGTGAAAACATGGAAAATTAGTTTTGGGAAGCTTGCCAAAACTCTGACAACATAGATTTTGCAGTAAGAGGTTCTGTTAAATTGACTTAGTATTGCCTTCTATGCAGAAACAAATGCTTAATAAGTGCATCAGTATCTAAGTTAGATATGTAAAATCAAATCTAGATAATTGGTTTGGTTCTGAAAATTTGATATTTCATTGGACTATGCAGCTTTCATCAATCAATCACAAAGAGTTAATATTGAAGAACGAATTGTATTATATATAGGTGTGTGTATGGAGCCGAGGCCAGGGGCCATATGCAGGAGTCGGTGGTATTCGGTGTTAGCGAGCCAAAACTCTGACACCATAGATTTTGCAGTAAGAGGTTTGGCTAAATTGACTTAGTATTGCCTTCTACGCAGAAACAAATGCTTAATAAGTGCATCAGTATCTAAGTTAGATATGTAAAATCAAATCTAGATAATTGATTTGGTTCTGAAAATTTGATATTTCATTGGACTATGCAGCTTTCATCAATCAATCACAAAGAGTTAATATTGAAGAACGAATTGCATTATATATAGGTGTGTGTATGGAGCCGAGGCCTGGACTGTACAGACGACAGGTGAAACAGCTGCAAGCCTTCATGATTCAACATCTCCGTTTGATCTTGAGGATAACCTGGAAGGACAAAGTGACAAACAAGGAAATACTCGATCGGACAGGGCTGTCCTCTATGGAAGATCTTCTGGTCAGAAAGAACCTCCGGTGGACTAGACACATGATGAGGATGTCAACAGACAGGCTACCAAAGCAGATTCTCTATTCTCAATTGCCTTCTGGTCAGAGAAAGAGAGGACACCCTCGTCTCCAGTTCAAGGATACTATCAAGAGAAACCTGAAGCTGAGAGAGAGACAGTAAGACAGACTCAGTGTCATCACTCTCACAGCAGAGAGCTGAATGGATAGCGGCAGTTAAGTAATGAAAGCAGTCTTTGTCGCATTGTGACCGACAGCATCATGATGTGTGTGCTATGTATACATATATAAGATTAAGAGCAATAACGTGCCTTCCTTATTATGCTCGCCAGATATGTGGAAGACGAGGGACTACTCACCCTTACATCGCGTTCTTGTCATACATCGATCCTTATCAACAGCATCACTATGACAGATAGTGTGAACGGAATGCTTAGGCATTATTAGTGAATATCGCACCGTGAAAGTACGGTCCAGCTTGACTGTTACCTGTTTACTTAAGGCATTCACCTAGATATCGAGTACAATTTGTGTGTGTTTTCAATTTCAATAAAGTCCAATTCAGAACATAATTCACCAGCACTCTGCACCTGCACCGAGTGTAAACAAACACTGGGTCTTTCACTTGTAGCTGGCGGGCGCTCCGTGCACCAGGCGGCCTATCTCATCTCATCTCATCTCATCTCATCTGCGACGTGGCCTTGTCTGTGTCTGCTGCCCTTATCTGTAACGTATCGGCACACGCTGCCCAGGAGCGTCCCGATGCGCCACCTAACGAGACGCCAAAGGCTGCTTGCTGCCTGCTGCACCTAGCCCGACAATCTCGGTTGGACCATGTTAATCGAGGATGAGGATTGATTAGCTTGTATGCACTTTTTTTCTGCACTGAGGCACTTTTTTTCTGACCACAACCCTTGAATATATATATATATATATATATATATATATATATATATATATATATATATATATATACAGTAAAGCCTCTCTAACCAAGACCACCTCCACAGATTGACAGCTCCCCTATATCGATCGTTTTATTTGGGTCCCAACAATACGATTGTAACGATATTCTAACTCCCTAAGCCAACCACCTCCCTAAATGGACCACTTAAAGCCAGTCTCCTGGACGGTCGATTTGGAGAGGTTATACTGTATATATAGACACACACTCGGCATGGATATATCATGTGCGAAATGAGCCTTTCACTTTAGTTCTTATTGATGACAGGGTCTCTCATTTTGGTTGAAAGATACCAGTATGGAAGATGAATATTAATAGTTGTTAATATTGATGGCTGGAGAATTATGTATATTATTATTACATGATTACAATAATATTTGAATGTTACTTTGTTAGTATTATGACCGCCATACCAGTCAGTGTGACTTTACACAGTGTTACAATTACAGGCATTTTTGTTGCGGTCATGGTGGTGGGGAGGGTAGAGGAATGAAATGTCAATCCCTCTCCACACAGACACAGACACATATCACACACGCGTCCAAAAGTGTTACAATGTCACTACAAACAGGGGAGGAGTAAAGGGATGAGGGAGACAATAACACATACACAAAAGAGACAATGTGTTCAGCTTGAGCCAGTTACTGAGTTAGAAAACTAGTTGTGTTACATAATTAAACATAATAGACACAAAACCATTGGTGGCCTTTTGAAAGGTTACTCAAATAATTGATTATTCCTGTAACCCCAGACTGTTTTTCTTCATGGTCCTCCCTTTCTCTCTCTTCTCCTTTTCCTCCTCTTGGTCCTCCTTGTTCTTCTTCCTATTATCTTTATTCTTCCTCATCTATTTCTGCCTCGTCTTCTTCATTTTCTTCTTCTTTTTCTACTTCAAAGAATGAGTTTATCTCTGAAAGAATTACATATTTCCCCCAGATTAACTGCAATACAACTTTACAAGGTATGAATTGTGTTACCTCTAAAAAATAAAAGTAAGTTTTTCCTGAGGGACCGGCGGAACTAGGGACACATGTATGCAGGCCTCTGCCTAGTGCTAGCACTGAGACCATTTGCTTCTGTAGTTTTCCTAAGTATATAATGTACTTGTACGTACAGGAGGAAAACAAGTATTTTGTTCTGTATCGACTTTCTCCGTGCCTTGCTCTCTCTATTACTGATGACCCTCCGCCCCCTCCCCTAACCCCCCCCCCCCCCCCCCCCCCCCCCACCACCACCACCACCACCACCACCACCACCACCACGCATGTCTCATCCTACCTACCACTAGTACCAGTCCTCACCTGTATTTATACTTCAACGCTCTTAATATACAAATATTACCCACCCCTGGATTACGTCACAGCGCCCCTGTGGTATTAGTTCTCGAGCTGCCCCCATTGACTGGCTATAACTTATAAGGGGGGAGTGGGGGTCAGAACGAGGCTGCGCGTCCTGCCCGCTGCGCGCGCACCGAGTTGTTTTGAATTAAACCGTTATCGCAGTGAGCCGTATGGCTTACCGCCGGACGCCGGCCCCAAACGTCCATGAAGATAAACTTTGTTCAAAAACCACAGGAGGAAACCCAACCCCTCTCCGTGGGAGCTAATTAACGATATTTAGCAAATTACCGCCATGTGTGGCCACCCGGACGGGAGAGGCGGGAGGGAGGGAGCCATAGTAAAAAAAAAAATTTGAATAAAAAGAGGAAATTGTTGTTAATTGTGTATTTTCTTAATGACAACATTCCTCAATCAAAGGGGCACAACAATCACGACAGCATAAGCAGTCTTTGCCGTCGGGCAGCCAAGCTGATATTTACTAGATCTTTAAATGGTGCTGATATTACAGTGATAATGGTTTCTGTGTAGTGATATCTATTGCAATGCCTCGTTTACTGCTCTGTTCTGATCTTTTTAAAAGCTGGTACCAGGCAGGCCGGTATGACTGATAACAGTTTTTTGGTATATTGCAGTGGTTGGTTATGTGAGAAATACAGTGGATCTTCAAGCTAAATAATTAAAGGTTCAAAGTTAAAGTAATTAACTAGCCGTTTTATCGCCGTAATAACTAATATAAGTTCCTTTAGACCTCTGGAATGTCAACCTAAGGCAATACTCATTCTCGAGCCTTAAGCCCCATATTCGGCAATAAATACTTGAAGCCGCATAAAAGCATAAAAGATTAAACTTTTCAAACGCAAAACAATGTCTAGATCTGCTCGTACATGTCCAACTTAGAAACTGGACAATTTAATAGAACCTGTTTGTTACTGCTGAAGCCAATTGGGTCAGGGATTTGACAAGCATGCCAACATTAATTTGGGTGGTTTCAACCTCAAATCATTTAAAAGTAAAGATACTTGAAAGTAACGTAAAGTAGATTATAACGACCGATCTAATTATTTATCTCAGAAAAAGTCAGAAAATCTAAATCATTGGACTATGGAACTTTAATAATAATATTGCCATTTTGATTTGGCGGAAATAAGTTTGTTTCATTGTCATGAGGATGAGTCTGGGGATGGCACAGGGCGCCCTCTTTTGACAATCTTTGCTCGAGCCCTCTGGGGCCGCGCCCTCTTCGGGGCCCCCCTCTGGCGACGCCCTTTGTCAGCCCGCTCTTGTAGTGATCTGCTTCGTCAAATACTCAGTGAACATAAAGCCATGAAGCCTCCCGTCTACCCACCCGGACAAACCCCCTGAGTGGCTCCAAGTCCAACTAGCAGCCATCCCCAGTGGAGCTGGAAGGGTTCGCCGAGGTGTATAGGCCACGTGGGCTTGCACCCGGCAGGTCCCGGCATTCCCCGTCTCCCTTCCGGCGTGAAGGGCCCAGCGTCCGCTTAATGAGGTCAAGGTCATTATTCCCAGGGTCACGCCTCTGTGCCCGTCATCGCACGCTGTCGGTCAGGACGCGGCCATTTCCCTGAGAGGACGCACGTGACCAACGTTGCCTGGTGGAAGGAAGCACGCCATGCGAGGCGCTCAGTAGGCGCCACTCGGGAATCACCGGTCGTGGGTTCGGAGGAAATTCACCGAGGTCTCAGAATCGTGAAGGAACTGAGCGTCTGGTTCCCGAGCGACAGGTAGTGGGGATCAACTTCACATGCAGTCAAACCAATGACCTCAACTTTGACCGCAGGCTTCCCCTGTGGAAGGTCGGGAGTTTGAATCCCAGCCGAGTCAAACCAATAACTTACATAACTTGTCGCTACCTAGCTTGTGATTCGGCATTACTAGGATAGGGCAAGGAGAAATGGAATTGGGAAGACCAATTGTCCTTAATTAAAATTGCAGATAAGTGTGGGGTGGGAGCCGAAGAGGAACCAAACAAACCCCAAAGTACTAAGTAGTAGCAACCTGGTGTAATCACCTGCCAACCTGCACCAGGGGTGGACAGGTGGCGTTGGTTACGAAGGAATGGGGTTGTTTGTTGGGGCTTTACGTCTTAGCAACATCTATAATCATATCAGGAAGAGTACTGACTTGTGACAGTGCGCACTTTATAGTGCTGGAAGATCAGGCCGCCGGCATCATGACCCAATATCCCACTCAGCCACATTATCCTGATACCAAGGTAGCCAGTCCTTGTTCTCTGTTAGTAATGCCGAGCACGAGGCTAAGTCGTGACAAGTATCAATGTTCTAAGCCTTTGGCCTCACTGGACCGGGCATCGAACTCCCGACCGCAACGGAAGCCTGCGCTCTACCGATTCAGCCAACACGCCAGTCTACTCTCGCCCGGCGCGAACGGAGGGGTGATGGTTGGGGTTGGGAGGAGTGGCACCCAGGATGGGTGGGCTTCTGGTAAGGTGGGTCTGGGCAGGCTGGAGAGTGCGTGTGGTGTTAGGAGCATGCGCTGAGTTATGGAGCGCCATCTGTGGCGATAATTAAACCCTGGCCTTAATTACCCCTTAACGAGGAGCGGGCTGCAGGTGGACTGAACGCGGTGGGTGTGGCGGCGAGCGGGGCGGGCGCAGCGAGTGGAGGGAAGGGCCAGGGGGGGTGGGGGGGGGGGGGGGGGGGGGGGGGGTGTGCAGTGCCTGGCGGCGCAGGGTGGGCCGAGTGGAGGAGCAGGCCGGCGAACGAACGGGGCAAGTGGCCGGGGCAGGCGGGCGGGGCAGGTGGGCGGGGCACGGATGGGGGGGGGGGGGAGGGGGGCACTGCCGGGCAAATCGCGGTCCTGCCCTGCCCTGCCCTGCCCTGCCCTGCCCTGCCCTGCCCTGCCCTGCCCTGCCCTGCCCTGCCCTGCCCTGCCCTGCCCTGCCCTGCCCTGCCCTGCCCTGCCCTGTCCTGTCCTATCCTGTCCTTTCCTTCCTCTCCTGTCCTGTCCTGGACAAGCACCAGCATAAAGGTATAAGATTAAGATTGCCCTCCGCCTATTCTCCCGTAATATTTGTGTTTGCTTCATTAGTAGGGGTTTTATACCTAGCAACATATATGGTCATATGATGACGGCGATATTATACCAGCATACCACTGTCACGAGAGCAATCTTAAAGCTGCATAGTCCGATGAAGCGTCAAATTTTCAAAACAAAAACATTCACCTAGATTTTATTCTACATATCTAACTTAGATATTGGTGCACTTATTAAACATTTGTTGCCACACAGAAGGGCATACTGAGTCAATTTAACAACTTGTTAGCAATGTTACTGCATAAGCCTATGGTGAGAGTTTTGGCATGCTTGCCAAAATCAATTTAGGATGTTTGCACTTCAAATATCTCAAAAGTTAGCCATTCAAAATGAAAGTTACTTCAAACTAAAAAGCAAGGTAGGTTCTAAAAAAATATAACAACCAATTAAATATATTTATCTCAGAAAAATGGCAGACATTCAAAACCATCGGACTATGCAACTTTAAACTAGTATATATAATGTTGCCGCCCTGCTAGTAGAAGACTGTTATTAAGGAATGTAATGTTTGTTGTGTTTAATGTTATACCCCTGTCACACTACGATGTAACGAGCCAACGTGAGCCTAACGTGACGATTTTTCGTCATTACGTTGCCGTACGTTGGGTTACGTTATGATGATGTCATAATGACGTTAGAGTGATGTCGAGCTACGTCATGTTACGTCGTGTTACGTCGGCGCGCGTCGAGGTTTTGAACCTGTTCAAAACTTTCGACGTATCTCGACGTGAAGCCGTTATGTCGGGATGACATGACAATGACATTAGGTAGACGTTCCACGATCGTTATAGCAGCGTAAATGACGTTAGAGTCACGTTATGTCACATCAGACCGACGGCCCGGGTGGGAGCAACGTGTGGGCAGCGTTTTGCACGTTACGGTCACGTTACGGTCACGTTACGGTCATGTTACGGTCATGTTACGGTCACGTTACGGTCACGGTTACGGTCACGTTACGGTCACGTTATGGTCACGTTACGGTCATGTTACGGTCACGTTACGGTCACGTTACGGTCACCGTTACGGTCACGTTACGGTCACGTTACGGTCACGTTACGGTGGCGTTACGGTCACGTTATGTCCACGTCGCACCCGTTACGGCGACGTTACGCTCACGTTACACTAACGCCCGGTCACGTCGCCAATTACCCCTCCCCCTAACGTTGTCACGTTACAGCTAAGGTCACGACGTACACCGACGTTACTTTCACGTTACGCTCACGTCCACAATTTGCATATTACGCCCATAACGTCGACGTAATATAATTATTTTCACGTTCTGCCTACGCTGACGTAGTCACGTCGTAGTGTGACAGGGCCTTTACATTAATAAATGTCTTCAACAAGTCTGTCATGTGTGAACAATTTGTCCATGTTCAAACTGTTGTTTTGTCCGTTGTGACTGTTCCTCTGATGAAAGTAGAAACTTACTAATATACACTACTATCGTTTTCTCGTTCTACGTCAGGACAGCGTTGGTCTGGATGCAGCGTTTCCGTTGCAGACAGATAGTTGTATTGTATTAATCACAAGCCGGTGTCGCAGTTTCAGCGCCCGGTCAATTTCAGCTGCCTGTCAGTTTCAGGCGCATGTGTCAAAATCTAACATCATCGTCACTAACCTTATAAATTTAATATAATGTTTTTGGTAAAGATGTTTTCTACATGTGTACAAAGCAATTTGTTTCTAGGTGGTGTGATTTTAGAGATATATCACTTTTCATGTATTTCCTGTATGAAGATTGTTAGCGACCATTGACAATGCCTTGAGTTTGATGGTACGCGCAGTGCAAAACCTTAGTTTTATTCAAAATTAATACAAATCAAGAACCCTAACCTTATAAATTTAATACAGTCTTTTTGGTAAAGATGTTTTCTATATGTGTACCAAGCGATTTGTTAATGTGGTGTAGTTTTAGAGATATTTCACTTTTGCTGTATTTTCTGTATGAAGATTGCTCACGACCATTGACAATGCCTTGAGTTTGAGTCTATACGGGCGGTGGAAACTGACCGGGCGCTGAAACTGCGACACCGGCTCGCACCGGGGCTCGGGGGTGAAGGTGGCGGATGGAGCACCCAGTTCCTGTCCCGGTAGTTCCCCGCCCCGGCCCTTCCCCGGCTCATCCCCGCCCCTTTACTTCCCCGCCCCGGCACTGCCCCGCCCCGCTCGCCCGCACTACCAGGCCATTATGAGTGAATGACTCACACAGCTAGCCGCTGAGAATTATCGCCGGACCATCTTTTGTCAACGCCCACTTTGATTCGCTCCAGATGCCGTTACACACGTGATAACAGACTGCGCCGACGGGTGCACGTCAAACCGAACCGGGGCGTTCCGAATGATGCGCGCTGGGTACCAACTGAAACCTTTAAAAAAAAATTAAAATCTTCATTTTATCACTTCTTTTTTTTTAAACCGAAGGAATAGTTTAGACCTACTTAAGTGTGTTGGTCTTTTTCTGTTTAAACAAATAAAACTAATTTTCCCTCGCCACCCCCATATGGTTTTCGCTACACGCACAATACATCTATTCCAAGTGATGTGGGTTCCTCTTCCTATATGCATTTACATTACAGGAACATCCAATTGTGTGACCAGACGGGATGGCCGAATGAGTTAGAGCATCCGTCTCCCGTGTTGGTAGATCGTGGGTTCGGACCCTGGTCGAGTCAAACCAATGACTTAAAAATTGATACTTGTTGCCTCCTAGCCTGGCGCTCGGCATTATTAGGATAGGGCAAGGACTGTCAGGATAATGTGACTGAGTGGGATATCAGATCATAGTGCTGGTGGCTTGATCTGCCAGTGGGGCAGCACTATAAAGTCGCCATGAGTGCACACTATCACAAGTCGGTACCCATCCAGATATGACCTTAGATGTTGAAAGGACGTAAAACAACAAACAACAACAAATCCAATTGTGTAACGGTTGTGTTAACTTTTCCGCCGTCCTAACTAATCGCAAGTCGCGTCAAAAACTCTGATGTAAGTGTAATATTGCTCTCAATAGAAATTGGGTCAACAGGGTTAGCCATGTGGATGTGTCTTCAACAGGAAAATTAGCATCCTCAGTAAGGTTGTCCTGACATGGCAGCTGTCATCTCATTAGAGGGCCAGTCACAATCAAATGAAACGAATTCAGTTTGTGTGTCAAAAGATCAGGGACGCATGTCAATGGATAACTGATCACATGGTCGCAGATGGCATGTAGCACTGTAAACTAGACATATCCACTTAATTAACTGAATACCATAATTCTAACTAATCTTACTTTCCATATGTCCCGGTCACATACACATTAGTGGACGTAGTTGAACGTAGGTGAACATAGTGGAGGCTAACGTGGGTCAAACGTGGTGTAAATACGTTAAACTAAGTTGAAATACGTTAAGGTACGGCAGGCTTTGGTATGGATAAATATGTTATGGTATGGATAAATACAGTACCGTACAAATAAATAGGTTATGGTACAGATGCCCGTATGTTCAACTACGTTAGCCTTCACTACGTTCACCTACGTCCACTAACGGCTATGTGACCAGGGCTTTGTCCAAGTATGCTAGAGCATGCTAGAGTATTCTAGAGTATCCTAGAGTACCCTAGAATACATTAGCGTCACAGATGCAAATTCAGCCTCTAACGTAGCACTCTTTTGAACATGTCCAGAAATTAAATTGGATCTCATGGCTCACCCAAGTTATTACCAAGTTAACATCATGGACAAGTATGGATGCCGGTACTTTCAACTACGTTCAACTACATTAGCCTCCACTGCATTCAACTACGTCCACTAACGTGTATGTGACCGGAGCATTTTAGAGTGGTCAGAACGAGAATCACTTAGATATTGCACCCCTACGGAGCTGTTTAGTTATGCATATGTGTTCATCGCCTTAACCCAGTCAAGCTTGACATGGTCCGGCGAGTGTAGATAATATATACAGTAGGACGTCCTCTCCGTCAGAAAGCACATGTACCACATTGGAAACACCACGCCTGTTCTCTTCACATCCAAGCACTGAAGTTGAAGCAGTGTTGAGACTTATCAGTACTTGGATGGATGACCACGTGTGAATTGGAGGTGGCATAAACATTTTAATACAGGTTTATGGCCTACCACATAAGTAGTGGCTAAGTAATAGCCCTGTCACACTGCGATGTATCTCGCCAGTGTGCCGCCAATGCGCAAACTCACTTTTAATCATCGAGACACATCAAACTTTTCGGCATCAGCGCAACGTATTGGTAGCGTGTGGCCGACATTGTGGTAAAAGTTTGGCATGCCGTCCTGATATGGCCTTAGATGTTGGTAGGACATAAAACAACAAAAAGCAACCATTTGGTGCAACGTGTGGTAACGAGCCTCACGCGTGCGGGGCATGTGCATAAAGTTCGCATAACGATCTTCCAGTGCATTTAACGTATTTTGACGCGCCCCTAACGTCGCCATAATGTTAGCACCCGCGTGTTGTCGCATGTCCAAAGTTTTGTGCAAGCATAAAACTTTGCCGATACCCTGACACACGTCGCCGACTGTCGTCGTCCATCAACGAAATCCAATGCGCGCCTAACGCATGCCTAATGCACGCGTAACGCTTCCAGACATCTCCCGATGTTTCGCCAAAAACTGACACACATTGACGCGCGTTGGCGAGTAATGTCGTAATGTGACAGCACCATTAGAGATCTTTAGCTTGAACCTCTTGTGGTGGGTGTGAGCAACACTGAAAGGAATACTACTACTAGACGTACTGTTGGGACATGAAATTCACATTTAGGAGAATATCTCCCAATCAGCAGTCATCATGAGCAGGAGTTGCACGTACAGGAGGACCAACGACATCCGGCCATGTGGATACACTAGTAATACCCATAACAGTCTGCCGCCATATTGCACTAATGCAGGTGGCAACAGGTTGTGCAGATGCATTAATAATAATATAGGTTCCGTCCTGCTTTGTCGGTTGCATCAATACAGGTGGCAAGATGCTGGAGGGGTTGCATTAGTACAGGTGGCAACATGTTGTGGGGAGGCATTAATGCAGGTGGCGTAATGCAGGTGGTGTCCGGCTGCGGATATATATATATATATATATATATATATATATATATATATATAGACAGAGAGAGAGAGAGAGAGTATATGGATAGTGATAAACCCTTTATCGCGTGTAATAAGCTCTGTAGTGCCCCCCCCCCCCTTGGCTTGGGTGGGGGGGGGGGTCTGCCTTCCCCCCCCCCTCCTTGGGGTGGGGTTCCCCACTCGCCTGCTAGCATTTGTATACATGCAGGTGACGTCATTTAAAAAAGACGACGCACAAAAACAACCAAAAACACCAAGAACAAAACTTTCCACGAAGTGTCAAAGCGAGTCCACCAGCTCGGCTGCCTTGACACAGTGCCAGCAGGCAGTGGTGGAGTCGCACCAGCTCAGCTGCCTTGACATAGTGCCAGCAGGCAGTGGTGGAGTCGCACCAGCTCAGCTGCCTTGACATAGTGCCAGCAGGCAGTGGTGGAGTCGCACCAGCTCGGCTGCCTTGACATAGTGCCAGCAGGCAGTGGTGGAGTCGCACCAGCTCGGCTGCCTTGACATAGTGCCAGCAGGCAGTGGTGGAGTCGCACCAGCTCGGCTGCCTTGACACAGTGCCAGCAGGCAGTGGTGGAGTCGCGGGCAGCCAGACGGCGTCCCCTCGTGGCGGGCGCGCGGTGCTGGCCCGCCCCTGGGGAGCTCGCCCTCCCCTGTAACACCCGCCTAATGTTTACATTGCTCGCGCCCCACTCTCGTGATTTATCGTCATTTATCGTGATTGATCGCGGCGAAAATGTTTGCCTTGTGAACGATTCTAGCAGCCGTGAAAACACGAGGTGCAGGCATCATCTGACACGAGATCTTAACACGGCACTTTATTGAATACTCACCGTGTCGTTATGGTTGCATAGACCCATCGTCTGACACTTGATGGTAACACAGGACTTTATTGAATACTCACTGTGTCGCTATGGTCACATAGCCCCATTGGCTGACACGTGATGATGTCACAGGACTTCATTGAATATGCACCGTGTCACTATGGTTGCATAGACCCATCGCCTGACATGTGATGATAACACAGGACTTTATTGAATACTCACCGTGTTGATACGGTTACATAGACCCATTGTCTGACATGTGATGATGTCACCGGACTTTATTGAATACTCACCGTGTCGATACGGTTACATAGACCCATTGTCTGACATGTGATAATGACACAGGGCTTATGGAATACTCACCATGTCATTATGGTTACATAGACCCATCGTCTGACACGTGATGATGTCACAGGACTTTATTGAATACTCACCGTGTCGATATTGTTGCATAGCCCCATTGCCTGACATGTGATGATAACGCAGGAATTTATTGAATACTCACCATGTCATTACGGTTACATAGACCCATCGTCTGAGACGTGATGATGTCACAGGACTTTATTGAATATGCACCGTGTCACTATGGTTGCATAGACCCATCGCCTGACATGTGATGATAACACAGGACTTTCTTGAATACTCACTGTGTCGCTATGGTCACATAGCCCCATTGTCTGACATATGATAATGACACAGGACTTATGGAATACTCACCATGTCATTATGGTTACATAGACCCATCGTCTGATACATGATGATGACATGGCACTTTATAAGTTGATTGAATACTCATTATGTCGTTATGGTTGCAGTTAAATATGGTCCTCATTGCATAATGTGAATAACATAATGAGTTATGCGAACCGACCGGCCATCTATTGTTTCCATCCTCATAATCTAATATAATGTAGTTAAACATGGTCCTCATTACACAATGTGAATAACCTGCGTTACCTGGTCCAATATCCACATCAGATTATACTGATGTCAAAAGGACATTCAGTTCAATTTTGAAATTGGACTTCCATTCGTCATCTATTTAAACGAATTCAACACAAACATGATACATGGTGAAAAAAATATATCTAGGTCCACCCTGCACAAGCCTGAACATGCACCGAGAGCGGGAACTAAAAGCACTGACGGATAGTGCCTCAGTGCCCCAGACAGGAGAGAGGGTGTTGGACTGAATATATATAACCTGGTTTGAATCCTTGACCAGCAGCCTTTAAACAAAATTTAATTTATTTGTTTAAAGATTTTGTTTTAATTCAATAAATTATTTACAAATCAACAAAGTCACTAATAATAAATCAATAAGCATACTCATTTCTAATTCTGACATCGCGTACGGCGGACATCCACCACTATGTAGACATCACATCTACAGTCTACATCGGTATCTGCCATCCTTTCCATGTTTACATTACTCATTTATGATGTTGGGTTGACATCGGTCTCTGATGTGACCCTGACGCAGGCAATGATATAGGAACGGTAGCGGAATGACGTCACACTATGGGCTGGGGGAGTAATACTACGTCAGTAGACTTGGGTAATACCCATTAATACGTAGTTATAAGATTAGAAGAAGGCGCCTGTTTATTTCGCAGATCCATAAACCAGAGAAAGAAGAGGAATCGATTCATATCAGTCAATATCGTATTGAAAGCACCGATTATCATACAATCACCGAAGTAAGCAATGTTGAGTCGCATCAATAGTTGGATGAGCGAGCACTTTAGAATAAATATGAGGTGCAACAGACATCCTGATACAGTCTTGTAGCCTATCACATCAGTATTGGATAAGTACTAGTTGAGCCTCAGCAATACTTGGATGAGTGACCATTTGGGAATATGAGGCGCTACAGCCAACTACTAGTACTAGTACTTAGTAGTACTACTCTTGTAGTGAATAAGTCATAGTTCGGCGGTTCTGACTGGCACAGATAACGCCACTGCTGGAAGCGTGGTAATTGTTAACAACTTTCTTTTCTTGGCAATGTATTCATTCTCCGAACAACGTTTTTCTTAGCATCGATACACTGGTCTTCCGGACACAGCTGGTAAGTTATACCATACACGTTATTTTTTTAAAGAAAAATCTTTTATTACAATAAATAAAGAAGAAAATTAATGTGAACATGTCGGTTTCTGACAAATATGATGATTTAACTCAAGTGTAACCACATAGGAGTAGTCATGAACCGATACCTTAGCGATTAGGTATTTGTTTTGGGAGTTATCGATTAAAAAACTAACTACACGCCATTTATAATCTGACTGCGGTTGTCATGCAGGTTATATATCATGTACAGTCATAGTAAGCAATGAGGTAATGAGGGGGTTTATCTTTTTTTTAAACTGTTTGAAGTGCCCACAGTCCATCCAGTAACCTATCCTTCCTCTCTCACAATACAATTGTCTCTGTCCACACATAACACGGAGCGTCCAAACAACAGTCGACTTGACAGGGACGTAGCGTTCACTCACCGGAAGTTCACTCACCCGAAGTTGCTCCCTTGTATTTTGACCTCTCTGGTGTACATGAACCATCACGGTCGGTGAAGAGTTGGTGCCTGGGGGCCGGGCGTGCATTGGTGGCTAATTTGTTAGTGCGTGGGAGCCGCGCGTGCATTAGTGGCAAAGTTGTTAGTGCGTGGTGCCCGCGCGTGCATTGATGGCTAATTTGTTATGCGTGGTGGCCCTAATGATGGCGCGGACGTGATAAGCGGAGGGGACTGGGGCGGGTGGGGTGGGGGGATGAGGGAGAGCTCGGGTAATCTGTGTACTCCTGACATTGTAGGCCGAGACCTTATCTACACACATGGCCCTGGATTCTGCTGTAGGCTGTCATGTAAGGGGCTGGGGAGCTGATTGTGTGCGTTGGCGGGGTCGATGGCACGCCCACCACCCCCCATCACACCCCCACCCTCCACAACTATCACTACACCACATACTCATCTACTCACCCTCCCCACTAATCCACGCAGCCTACTCCATCCCCACCCCACGACTCCTCACGTACTCCTGACCCCCACCCTCATGCCACACTCTGACGCCAGCCCACCCACAATCCACACTATGCAATCGCGTAGCCCATCCCCACTCCAATCCACCTTGCTACTCCCGCCGACCCACCATCCCACCCCTAACCTCACATCGCCACCCCATCTATCCGTCGTACTCCACCCCCACCCCACATCCCAACTACTTCCTCCACCCGGCCCCACCTAGATCCTACGCCCCCCTCCCACAATCCAATGCCTCCTCGCTACGCCCACCAATTCACCATCATCGGCCTCTACTCGACGCCCACCCCACAATCCACCATCTACTCATCCGCAGCACATCAATCCCCACTCCCTACTGCCTCCGCCAGCCGCACAATCCCACACCCTACTCGGCCCCCACCCCAGAGATCCACACTCTACTCCACCCTGCACCGCACAATCAATGCCGACTCCTGCCCCACCCCAATCCGCTCTCCACTGCACGCCTCCACACCAAGCCACACCTACTGCCTATCCCCACAGTATCCACACTTACTCCACCCCCTCCCACCATCCATGCACTCTAGAGTAGCATCCACCACACCCCACTATGCCACTGACCCCTACGCCTGCCCCCACCACTTAGCCAGGTTCGCGATCGGCCACCCCACCCACAAACTTGCTCACACCCTACTCGACCTTCCACCTCACAATCTCGCACTACTCGCGACGGCACCTCCACACTCCACACCTACTTGCATCATCGCGTCGCCTACTCCCCACCTATTTGCCACATCCGACGCCATCCCCTCCCCTACTATGCCCCATCCGTCTACTCCACTCCCCTACCCGCACACTCCACGAACTACTCCTCCCCCTCCACTATTTCCGCTACTTACGTCGCCCCCACCCTACACTCTTGCATCACCGCAGACTCCATCCCACCCACATTGCCTCTGCACTTCTCCATGACCCCTCCCACAATCTAGCCCAACGCGGGTAGCTCCTACCACTCATACCCCAATCTCGCACTCTATCCGTTCGCCTCCACCTCACACTCAATGCTAGCTACGCGTCGCCCACCCCAAATCCACATCTACTCCACCCCCACGCCACCATCCCCTCCATCTTGCCTACATCCAGCCGAATACCACATCCTACTTGCGGTCACGCGTCGCACAATCACCGCTCTCCTCCACCCATCCCCAGCTCCAGAGTCCTACTCCACCCCTCCCCACATCCTCGCATCTCTCCGTCGTCTCCACCACCCCACTTTCTCATCCTACTGCCAGTGTCCCCACCCACAAATCCCTCATTGCTACCTCGAGCCGCCACCCACATTCCCTCAATGCCCTACTGCAGCGTCGCCTTGACCCTACAATCATGCCACACGCGTGCCTCACACTCCCACTCCTGACCATCACTACCCTTCTCATCCCCACCCCATCAACTACTACCCCACACCACAAGCAACTGCCTCCCCCCCACCCCCACATACCTCGACTCCACCCCCACCCCACAATCCACACCCTACTCCACCCCCACCCACAATCACCCTACTCCACCCTCACCCACCATCCACACTTACTCACCCACCCACAATCCACACCCTACTCCACCCCCACCCACAATCCACACTCTACTCCTCCCACCCCACAATCCCACACTCTACTCCACCCCCACCCCACAATCCACATCTCTACTCCACCCCCACCCCACAATCCACACCTACTCCCACCCCACACCTACAATCCACACCCTACTCCACCCCACCCCACAATCCACACTCCTACTCCACCCCCACCACATCCACACTTACTCACCCCCACCCCACAATCCCCACCCTACTCCACCCCACCCCACATCCACACCCTACTCCACCCCCACCCACAATCCACACCCTACTCCACCCCACCCCACAATCCACACCCTACTCCACCCCCACCCCACAATCCACACCCTACTCCACCCCCACCCCACAATCCACACTCTACTCCACCCCCACCCCACAATCCACATCCTACTCCACCCCCACCCCACAATCCACACCCTACTCCATCCCCACCCCACAATCCACACTCTACTCCACCCCCACCCCACAATCCACACTCTACTCCACCCCACCCCCACAATCCACACCCCACTCCGCCCTACACCAAGAACGACTCCACACCTCACGCTACGTACCCTACCCCACCCACATCACACCCCACCCCACGTTCACCATACTCCACAACACCCATACTCCACCCCCACACCCCACACCCCTCACAGAACACACCCGCATCCTTGTCCCGTGGGAGTACACTGTAACCTGGCCCACAACATGTAAACAGAATGTGATGAGCATATTAAGGTGTGACCGGTCCACAAATTAGCGAATGTTGATTCTGTGTCGAATTAAGAGTGTATCCATAATGACATCACCCAACACCCTTCCTTCAAAACAAACACAAATCACATAGAAAAGTAAACAACCAAATGCAAGAATCCGATCAATTCCTACAAAACCCCCACTATTTATAACCATTCACAACGCCACCTATCGGTTCACCACTGCATTAGTGACACCACCTGTTTGACGCACGCTTGTAGGTTGGAGGTTGCCTGTTTTATAGTTATGAAAGTGTAGCAATGTGCGCGTTTCGTCGCTGGTGATATCCGTTGTCTCTTCAGCTACTCGTGTCGCATTTCCACTTCGTACATTCTGCTTCTATTTACATGAGTGAAAGATCATATTCACCTAGCTGATTTCGGCGACTTTTGGCAATTTGCGATTTGTGTTATTTCTCAAATGTTATAAGATGTTTGATATATTCTAATATAATCTACGTGTTTTCTCCAACTGTCACTTAAAATCACAAACTGTCAGGAATATCTTAATCATTCAATTGAGTGACGTGAAAATTGCGAAAGATACCGCATAAGGTTAGCGTTGTAAAAAGTCTCACAAGAATACTGTCATGTTGAATGAAATAACTGTAGTTAGTAAAATATCATATTTCACTTTTAGAACATTAAGAAGACCAGTGCAGTCTAAAATTCCCCGGCTTAATCTTGGCTCTGGCTGAGAGCGACTAAAACTTTATCAGCCATGAGTTGAAAAGCAATAAGCAACCATGTACGTATGTATAATATATAGATATAATATATGCAGACCTCAAAATGAATTCATTCGCCTGCGTCAACGTCTGGTCTTTGTACACTACTTAGGCTCGGGTTTGCGGAGGGCTCCCTGTACTGTTCCTGACGCGGGGGCTGTAAAACTGCCGGTACGAAGTTGCCCGCACACCCGGGGCCCGGGGGCCGGGAGTCTGGACCTGAGGCCCGGCGGGCGGCCCCTTCAGCTGTGCGTCCCGGCCCCCCCCCCCCACCCCACCCGTTCTCCCCGCCCTACCGCCCGCCAGCTCGTGGCCCGGCATTCCCATCGGAACATACCGGCACCCCTGGCCGCTTCTCCGCGTCGCCGCGCGCCCTTTCCCATCGCCGACTCCCCCGGCTCCGTCTAATTAATATCGCGTCGGCCCCGCTGCGCGCTCAGCCCGGCGGGCGATGGAACGCGTATCCGGTGTCGGGAGATGCCTTTCCCGGACGGCGGGGCGAGTGGAGAGTGCTGAGGGTGGGAGGGTGTTGGAGGGTGGGGGTGGGGGTGGTGGGAGGACGACCGCCCGGATGCGTGTCGAGAGCGGCCCGGGAGGGTGAAATGAAAGCGAGGGTGACGAGGAGGTGGGGAGGAGGTGGAGAAGGGTGGGGAGAGGGTGTGAAAAGGGTGAGGAGTTAGGTGGGGAAAGGGTGAGGAGAGGATGAGGAGAGGGTAGGCTGAGTGTGAGGAGAGGGTGGAGGAAGGGTGGGGAGCAGGTGGGAAGAGGGTGAGGAAAGTGAGGAGAGGGTGAAGGGAGGGTGGGGTGAGGGTGGGAAGAGGGTGAGGAAAGTGAGGAGAGGGTGAAGAGAGGTTGGGGTGAGGGTGAGGAGAGGGTGGGAAGAGGGTGAGGAAAGTGAAGAGAGGGTGAAGGTGAGGGTGGATGAGGGTGGGAAGAGGGTGAGGAAAGTGAAGAGAGGGTGAAGAGAGGGTGGGGTGAATGTGGGAAGAGGGTGAGGAAAGTGAGGAGAGAGTGAAGAGAGGGTGAAGGGAGGGTGGGGTGAGGGTGGGAAGAGGGTGAGGAAAGTGAGGAGAGGGTGAAGAGAGGTTGGGGTGAGGAGAGGGTGGGAAGAGGGTGAGGAAAGTGAAGAGAGGGTGGGGTGAGGAGAGGGTGGGGAGAATGAGGAAAATGAGAAGAGGGTGAGGAAAGTGAGGAGAGGGTGGGGAGAGGGTGGAGAGAGGGTGAGGATAGGCTGAAGATAGGGCGAAGAGAGGGTGAAGAGTGGAGAAGACCCATCCAGGTTACACGTGGCCACTGAGTCGACTTAACAAATCTACATACATTCAAGCAATAATTATCCCATTCATTACACTATTGATATGATGAGATTTAAACATAGGCGGATATAGACAAACGGTAAACACATTAATCTGTTCTATCCATGAATAAAGTGTGTATGTCTGAATACGAAACTATTCAGTGGAGTTGCGTGGTCAAATGTACGGAAAGTCAGCTCTTTCTTTTGATTGTGGTGTTTTTCTTTATTTAATATTTTACTAGTATCCCGTGTGTATAATATTTATTGTAATAACCGGAATTGTGTGGTATGTATGTAGAGAAGGAAGTGGCCACATTGCATCATTATATTGCTATTCTGGTGCGTCAGGTTGAGTTTCCTCTCTACTTTCTAAATTACACCACTTGCCCCCAGAAGTTGTGCCCACTTAGTTGATCCAACAAGCGCAGACCAAACAAGTCCGTGCTGACGGGTCTTCCTCGATGCACTGCGCATGATTATGGGATATCTGGAAATGATTGAGAAACTTGGGAACGGGTAGGAGGGGAGAAGGGGACGTGTGGGGAAGGGAAGGAGAAAAGGGGAGAAGGGGAAGAAGATGAAGGGGAAGAAGGAAGAGAAGGAGAAGAAAGAGAAGGAGAAAGAAAAGGAGAAGAAGAAAAAGAAGAAGAAGCGGAACAAGCGGGGAAATCGGGGGGGGGGGGATGGAACAAGCAGGACAATCGGAACAATCGGAGCAAGTGGAACAAGCAGATCATGCGGAACAAGCTGAACGAGAACGAGAACCAGGAGTATGAAGAGGACGAGGTGATGTCAAGATGAGGGCGAGAAGGAGCAGGAGGAGAAGGAAGGAGAGGAGCGAACAAACAAATAGAGGAAGAGGATGGAAAATGAAGCGTGCGGCGGGGTATGTTGGGGGAGCAGGGTGAAAGGAAGGCGGCCAGGCCGGACGGAGAAGCCATCAGCGGAGGGAGCGGGGAGGGAGGCCGTGCTGCGGGGCATGTCGACAGTGTGACGTACGATGGCGTGTTGCGCAATCAGACGTCCTGTCAATATCCCACCAGCTACAAGAGTTATGCTCAATTGACCTTTTCCGCGAAGCATGCACGGTGAGCTGCTCTCCACATTAGTTCCTACACTGCCGTCAGAGGGCAGGTTGGTGGTGGAAATGAGGCACGACGAGGTGTGGAGGCACACACGATGCTCATCCGACTGTGCCCGGGCTGGAGAGTGTTGGGGACAAAATGACTGCAGCCAGCAAATATCAACCATAGCCACACTCCGAACAGACTGTCCTTTACAACACGATTGGTGGGTTACAACACCATTTGTGGGTTACAACACCATTGGTAGGTTACAACACCAATGGTAGGTTACAACACCATTGGTGGGTTACAACACCAGTGGTAGGTATTTTTTTCTACTTTTTTGAAGAAGAGTTTCCCCTTTTGGTGGTGGTGGGTGAACTACTTATCATTACTTGAAGCACACATTTCCCTACGGATAAAACAGACTGTGCTCATCAATACACATATGATGTATTCCACCCCTCAGTTGTAAAGCTCTACATAACCTTCCAGTGATTTGGGAGATCAGGGGATCCGAACCCATGGGTTAGTGGGTTCGAACTCTGGTCGAGTCAAAACAATGACTTGAAAATGTATACTTGTCACTTCCTAGCCAGGCGCTCGGCATTATTAGGATAGGACAAGGACTGGTTAGCCCAGTGGCAGGATAATGTGACTGAGTGGGATATAAGGTCATGGTGCTGGTGACTTGGTCTTCCAGTGGACACCACTATAAAGTCGCCACGATTGTGCACTGTCACAAGTCGGTACCCGTCCTGATATGACCTTGGATATTGCTAGGATGTAAAACAACAACAAACAACACCACATCTTCCAGTGATGTTTACACGGTTGTACAAGTTCTTTCTCATAGCCCAGCATGAATAAGGGAGAGAATGATGAGGTGAGGACACTCGGCCAATGGTTGAGCATTAGTAGCTTCATAACATTCTCGGAGTGTGGAGTGTGGGGTCTAGGGAGTAGGGAGTGGGGAGTAGGGAGTGAGGAACGGAGTGTGAGGAGTGGAGTGTGGGGAGTGGAGTGTGGGAATGGAGTGTGGTGAATGGAAAATGGAGTGTCGGATTAGGGAGTGAGGAAGGGAGTGTGGGGAGTGGGGAATGGAGTGTGGGGAATGGAGTGTGCCGTGTGGGGAATGGAGTATGGGGAATGGAGTTGGGGAATGGAGTTGGGGAATGGAGTGGGGAGTGTTGGGAATGGAGGATTGGGAGTGGGGGGTGGAGTGTGGTGAGTGGAGTGATGGGAATGGAGTGTGAAGTGTGGGGAGTAGGGAGTGGGGAATGGAGTGTGTGGAGTGGAGTGTGGGGAGTGGAGTGTAGGGAATGGGGAATGGAGTGTGGGGAATGGAGTGTGGGGAGTGGACTAGGAGAGTGGAGTGTTCGGAGTAGAGTGTGGGAAGTGGGGAGTAGAGTGGACCGTGGGACCTGTGGAGTCGGGACTGTAGATTGGGGAGTTGGGAGTTGGGTCGGAGAGTTGGGAGTGAGGAGAGAGGCGCAGGGAGTGGGGAATGTAGTGTAGAGAGTGGACTTTGGTACGTGGTGAGTTTGGGCTGGGGAATGTAGTGTAGAGAGTGGACCGTGGTGAGTGGTGAGTTGGGGGTGGGGAATGTGGTGTAGAGAGTGGACTGTGGTGAGTGGTGAGTTTGGGGGTGGGGAATGTGGTGTAGAGAGTGGACTGCGGTGAGTGGGTGAGTTGGGGGTGGGGAATGTAGTGTAGAGAGTGGACTTTGGTACATGGTGAGTTGGGGGGTGGGGAATGTAGTGTAGAGAGTGGACTTTGGTACGTGGTGAGTTTGGGGTGGGGAATGTAGTGTAGAGAGTGGACCGTGGTGAGTGGTGAGTTGGGGGTGGGGAATGTGGTGTAGAGAGTGGACTGCGGTGAGTGGTGAGTTGGGGGTGGGGAATGTAGTGTAGAGAGTGGACTGTGGTACGTGGTGAGTTGGGGGTGGGGAAGTCTGTGTAGAGAGTGGACCATGGTGAGTGGTGAGTTGGGGATGGGGAAGGCTGTGTACAGAGTGGACTGTGGTGAGTGGTGAGTTGGGGGTGGGGAATGCTGTGTACAGAGTGGACTGTGGTGAGTGGTGAGTTGGGGGTGGGGAATGCTGTGTACAGAGTGGACTGTGGTGAGTGGTGAATTGGGGGTGGGGAATGTAGTGTAGAGAGTGGACTGTGTGAGTGGGAGTTGGGGGAATGACAGAGTGCGTGAGTTGGGGGTGGGGAATGTAGTGTAGAGAGTGGACTGTGGTGAGTGGTGAATTGGGGGTGGGGAATGTAGTGTAGAGAGTGGACTGTGGTATGTTGTGAGTTGGGGGTGGCGAATGCTGTGTAGAGAGTGGACGTGGTGAGTGGTGAGTTGGGGGGGGGGGGGGCTGAGAAGCGGGAAGCATCTCTATTTAGCTGAACACTAACAAAGACAGTGAGCATCCATTGGACACCTGACGGTATTTTTAACTCGGTACTCTCGACGCATCATTTAGACTTAGTGTCTCAATGGTGAAGAGTGCAACTGTTGATGAGAACAGAAGGGAGGTAGGTGAACAATTATGCATGGAGGAGTTAGATGCACATGCAAGCACCAATTCGGACCTTAAAGTAAACATCGGAATGTGTAGCCATATAAACATGCTAACGTGTGAACATGTGGACATGTAACTATATAAACGTGTAAACATCAAAATATGGGAACGTATCATGCACCATGTGAAAATATAAACATATGAATATACAGACATACATATATATGTAAACATGTGAATATACAGACACACATATGTATATATGTAAACATGTAAATATATGAACATGGAAACATATTAGCATGGAAACACATCAGCTCGGAAACATGTGAACTTGGAAACATGATGCAACGTGAATGTTAAATATGCAAACATTATGTAAAGAAATAAACATGTGAACATATAAACATGTAAACAATGGAATATGTAAACTCCATTAACTAAACATGCTGGAGCGTATTATAAAGGCATACACGTAAATTACAGAATATAATTAAATAAAAGCATGCACTACGTATTATATTATTACAGCTAATATATTAAGAATACACTTTGTATATTTTAATAGTACTGGGCTGATTAATTAATATATTATATATGCTACGTTAGTCATGTTTGTATAGGTTGTCTACACGCCTTGACATTAACATGTGTCGGACCTCCTTCCTTGAGTATTGTTGCTGCTCACCTTGCTCGTATTCACCATCCCCTTTCATCTCCGCCCCTCTCACCCCTCTCACCCCTCTCACCCCTCTCACCTCCACCCCCCCCCCTCATCCCCTCCCCCCCACACACCGCTCCTCAACCCTCCCCCATCATCACCCAACACACACACACCTCTCCTCAACCCTCCCCCATCATCCCCCAACACACACACCTCTCATCAACCCTCCCCCATCACCGCACACACTTTTCTCAACTCCTCCCCCCTCCAAGACATACCTCCACTCGGCTATCCCTCACTCCCTTTCACACACCTCCCCTCCAGCCCCCTTACCCCCAAACACACCTGCCCACCAAACCACACTATCCCCCCAGCACAAACCTTCCACCCCAACACAAACCTTCCACCTCCAACACAAACCTTACACCCCAACACAAACCGTCCACCCCCAAAACAAACCTTACACCTACATCCCCAACACAACCCTTCTACCCCGACACAAACCTTCCACCCCCAACAAAAGCCTTCCACCTCCACCCAATCACAAGCCTTCCACCCCAACACAAACCTTCCACCTCCAACACAACCCTTACACCCCCAACACAAACCTTCTACCCCCTACACAAACATTCCACACGCAACACAAACCTTCCGCACCCAACACAAACCGTCCACCCCCAACACAAGCCTTCCACCTCCACCCCAACACAAGCCTTCCACCCCAACAGAAACCTTCCACCTACAACACACACCTTCCACCCCAACACAAACCTTCCACCTCCAACATAAACCTTACACCTCCAACACAAACCTTCTACCCCCAACACAAACATTCCACACCTAACACAAACCTTCCGCACCCAACACAAACCGTCCACCTCCACCCCAACACAAACCTTCCACCCCCCAACACAAACCTTCAACACCGACACAAACCTTCCGAAAGTATCTCCCCGCCATACATGCGCGCATTCCCACCACAACCTACACTACCAGTACCACAGGGCCTGGAGAAGCAGCTATGACTAGTATGAGTATGAGCGCAGCCTGGCAATGGATAGCTGAGTAACTGGGTATCTGAGTAGGTTGCTAGGTAAGTAGCCGGGTAGGTAGGTGAGTATGTGGGTAGGTGAGTAGGTGAGTAGGTAGGTAGGTGGGGAGGTAGGCAGGTGCCCCGGGGGCGGGTGCCGTGGCGCCCCGTTATTCACGGGGTGGTCGAGGTCACCTCCCGCCGGCGGGAACCTGAGTGGCGGCGGCTCCGGGCTGTCTGCCCGCCGCCACGCCGGGCCGCGCGGGGTCCCTCCGGTCTATGCCGGGGTGCGTCCCGGCGCGCCATGCCACGCCGCCCGGCCTCACCCGGCCTCACCAGGCCTCACCGGGCCACGCCGCCGGGGTACGCCGGGGCGCGCTGCCGGGCCACCGGGGCAGGCGGGAGGGATAGATGGATGGCCGGGCCGGCGGCGGGATGATGTGTCGACGATGCCGGTATGCCGCTTGGTGGAATGTGGGGCGGCGGCAGGTGAGGTGGCGGGCCCTGGAGGCGGCGGCTAGCAGCGGAGGTTGGCGGGCGGTGAGCGGTGAGCGGCGGCTAGCGGCGAAGGTTGGCGGGCGGTGAGCGGCGAGCGGTGGCGGGTGGTGGCGGAGGTTGGCGGGTGGCGGGCGGCGGGCGGCGGGCGGCGGGCGGCGGGCGGCGGGGAGAAGTATGCGGCGTTTTGTCTGGCGCATTAACTACGGGGAGGCAGCGGCGCCAGTTGTGAAGTAATGGGGTTTCGGATCAACGACCATGTCAGCCAGGGAAGGCAGGCGCGGCCCGGGAGATGACAGCCAGTATGCGCCACCATAAATAAAGCAACACCCAGTTAAAGCTGCATAGTCCGATGGTTTTGGGTTTCTGTCATTTTCTGAGATAATCATACTAGGTTGTTCATCATAATCTACCTTACTTTAGTTTGAAGTAACTTTTATTTTAAATTGCCAACTTTTGAGATATTTGAAATGGAAACGTGGTAAATTAATTTTGGGAAGCTTGCCAAAACTATCACCATAGGCTTCTGCAGTAACAGGTTCTATTAATTGACTCAGTATCTGCTTATAGGTGATGACAAATGTTTAATAAGTGCACCAGCATCTAAGTTAGATATGTAGAATCAAATCTAGATAATTGTTTTGGTTTTGAAAATGTTATGTTTTCATCGGACTATGCAGCTTTAACAATAATGAACAAACATGTGGAGGCAGATAACTGAGTAAAGCTGGAAATAGTAACTTTATGTTCAATTGAAAGCTCTACATCAATCGTGTATGATTGTTTATTTATGTGCATGTGTATGTTTATGACAGTGTCTGTGTTAATGCTAATATATCTCAGACGGGATGGCCGAATGAGTTAGAGCGCCCGACTCCCGTGCTGGTAGATCGTGGGGTCGTGGGTTCGAACCCTGGTCGAGTCAAACCAATGAATTAAAAATTGATACTTGTTGCTTCCTAGCCATGCGCTCGGCATTATTAGGACAGGGCAAGGACTGGTGTGCTCACTGTCAGGATAATGTGACTGAGTGGGAAACCAGGTCATGGTGCCGGCAGCCTGGTTTCCCAGTGGGACAGCACTATAAAGTCGCCATGAGTGTGCACTGTCACAAGTCGGTACCCATGCTGATATGACCTTAGATGTTGCTAGGACGTAAAACAACAACAAATAAACAAACATGTATATACACATGCATGCGTTTATCTGTATGTCTCTGTGTGTGTTTGTGAGCGAGATGGTGTTTGTATTGTATAAGTGTGTATGTGTCTATGTACGTGTGCATGCCTGTCTGTATGTGTATGCATGTCAGTGTGTTGTGTCTGTACATGTATGTGTAGTTGTGGTTATATGTGAATATGAATGTGTCTATGTTAGTGATTGTAATCGGATGTGTGTGTACATGTGTATGTATGTGTACTTGTACATGTATGTGTAGTTATAGTTATATGTGGCTATGAATGTGGCTATGTTAGTGATTGTAATCGGATGTATGTGCATGTGTCTCTATGTGTGCTTGTGCATGTAGGTGTATTTGTGTTTATATGTGGTTATGAATGTGGCTATGTTAGCGATTGTAATCGGATGTGGGTGTACATGTGTATGTATGTGTACTTGTACATGTATGCATAGTTGTGGTTATATGTGGCTAGTATTAACGTGTCTATGTTAGTGATTGTATTCGGATGTATGTGCATGTGTCTGTATGTGTGCTTGTGCATGTAGGTGTAGTTGTGTTTATATGTGGCTATGAATGTGTCTATGTTTGTGATTGTAATCGGATGTATGTGCATGTGTCTGTATGTTTGTTTGTAAATGTATGTGTAGTTGTGGTCATATGTGATTATGAATGTGGCTATGTTAGCGATTGTAATCGGATGTGTGTACATGTGTGTCTATGTGTGCTTGTAAAGTTGTAGATGTATGTGTAGTTGTGGTTATATGTGGTTATGAATGTGTCTATGTTCCTTGTTAGTGATTGTAATCGGATGTGTGTACATGTGTGTGTATGTGTGCTTGTAGATGTATGTGTAGTTGTGGTTATATGTGGTTATGAATGTGTCTATGTTAGTGATTGTAATCGCATGTGTGTACATGTGTCTATGTGTGCTTGTAGATGTATGTGTAGTTGTGGTTATATGTGGTTATGAATGTGTCTATGTTACTTGTTAGTGATTGTAATCGGATGTGTGTACTGTGTGTGTATGTGTGCTTGTAGATGTATGTGTAGTTGTGGTTATATGTGGTTATGAATGTGTCTATGTTCCTTGTTAGTGATTGTAAGCGGATGTGTGTACTGTGTGTGTATGTGTGCTTGTAGATGTATGTGTAGTTGTGGTTATATGTGGTTATGAATGTGTCTATGTTACTTGTTAGTGATTGTAATCGGATGTGTGTACTGTGTGTGTATGTGTGCTTGTAGCTGTATGTGTAGTACTAGTTGTGGTTATATGTGGATATGAATGTGTCTATATTAGTGATTGTAATTGCTGTGTATCTACGTGTCTGTGTGTGACTGTCTGCTTGTGTATGTGTCTTATCTACTAATACTATATTTTCTGTTAGTAGTTCTATGTGCCTGTGTTGTTATGTGTGTACCAGCGCGGAAACAAAGCGGGGGGGGGGGGGTATTGACAGTGAGTAATTGTGTTTTTATTTCAGATCAGCAACAAAATGCCCGCCGACATTTATCTCACAAAACAAACTGTTACCATAACAACTACCAACAACAAAGGCGAAACTATACCAGAATAAGCATATAACCAACTGACCAGGCAGAACTTGTGCAAAGGAGAAATTAGGGAAGTTCCCAACATGTCGCGAATCTCGTCTATGTGTGGCCGACAGGAGAGCCGCCAATCGCCGGTGTCGGCAGGCGTCTGTCGGGCATTGTGGGTAATGTGGGCATTGTAGACATTGTGAGCTCTGTGCTGGGATTGGGGTGACACAGCTGTAAGTACAGTATAGGTGTCTTTATCTGTGTACAATTCATGACCCACATACACACAACCTCCAACTGAACTATGTGTACATCTCATAAACACTGCCATCATACGATGTCATGACCCATATACACACAACCTCCAACTAAACTATGTGTACATCTCATAAACACTGCCGTCAGTCACATGATGTCACAACCCACATACACAAACACTGCTGTCGCATGATGTCACAACCCACATACACACAACCTCCAACTAAACTATGTGTACATCTCACAAACACGGCCATCACACAAAGTCATGACCCACATACACACAACCTCCAACTAAACTATGTGTACATCTCACAAACACGGCCATCACACAAAGTCATGACCCACATACACACAACCTCCAACTAAACTATGTGTACATCTCACAAACACGGCCATCACACAAAGTCATGACCCACATACACACAACCTCCAACTAAACTATGTGTACATCTCACAAACACGGCCATCACACAAAGTCATGACCCACATACACACAACCTCCAACTAAACTATGTGTACATCTCATGAACACTGCCATCACACGACGTCACGACCCATATTTGCTAACATATCCGATCATGCCTAGAAATCTCTGCACCGCAGGTCTATCTGTGGGGTGTGGCATGTCCAAAATAGCTTGTACTCTGTCCGCATTTGGTTTTAACCCTTGTTCAGTGATTAAATGGCCTACATAATTCACACTTGATTGACATATTTTTGTTTTTCGTGGGTTTAACTTAAGATTTGTTTCCCTGGCGTGTAACAGTACTGCTTCTAGTCTCTTATTGTGTTCTTCTATAGTCTTACCATGTATTAAAATGTCATCTGATATTACATGTACACCGTCTAGATTTTGTAACAATTTGTTTATTTCTTGTACAAAAATGTCTCCTGCTGTTTTTATACCGAATAGTAAACGTGCATATCGGAACCTATCCCAGGGAGTATTAAACGTACATAATTTGGAACTGTCTTCATCTAATTCTATTTGCCAGTACCCGCTGTTTGCATCCAAAACAGAAAAATATTTGGCCCCATGTATTTGGGCTACTACCTCTTCTACTGTACGAAGAGGATAAGGGCCTCGTAAGATGGTTTTATTTAATTTTGTGGGGTCTAGGCAAACTCTGATTTTCCCTGGTTTCCATACAATTGTTATGGAGCTTACCCATGGGTCGGTTCCTCGACCTTTATTATGACACCTAAATTTACCATCCGTCTTAATTCTTTTTGTACATCTTCAGTAATAGCAATAGGTATTCTACGTGGTGGATCTATTACAGGTGGTACATTTACATCGATGTGAATTTTTGCATTGGCTTTTATTAAGCCTAATCCTTCAAAAACATCTGAATATTTAGTTACCATGTCTTGTGCTAACTTGCTTGCTGTTGAAAGGTGCCCATTAATGTTGCATTAGTCAGATGAAAGCATCACATTCTAACAACCAGAACCCCCATCTAGATTGTATCCTACATATCCAACTTACTTATAATGGATGGGTTGCTGCATAGGGTGTACTAAAGCTAGGATTCCATATACGCATAATGCGTAATGCATTATGCGTTACGCGTTATGCGTTATGCGAATGCCAGCATTCCATATACGCGTAATGCGTATTGCGTTATGCGTTATGCGTTATGCAGTGAAGTATATAAAAAGTGTGTGTGACTCTGTGTCTCTGTGTGTGTGTCTCTATGTGTGTGTCAGTGTGTCCTCCGCGTGTCTGTGTGTGTGTCTCTGTCTGTGTCTGTGTGTGTGTGACTCTGTGTCTCTGTGTGTGTCTCTATGTGTGTGTCTGTGTCTCTGTGTCTCTGACAAAGAGACACACACAGACACATATACACACAGAGACACACACAGAGACACACACAGACACAGATACACACACAGAGACACACACAGAGACACAGAGACACAACACAGAGACACACACATCCACACACACACATACACACACACAGACACACACAGAGACACACACAGAGACACACACAGACACAGACACACACACACAAACACACACACACAAACACAGAGACACACACAGATACACACACACAGACACACACAGAGACACACACAGAGACACACACACACAGACACACACACAGAGACACACACACAGACACACACACAGACACACACACAGACACAGAGACACACATACAGAGACACAGATACACACACAGAGACACACACAGAGACACACACACAGAGAATGGGACGGTCCAAACATGGCTCAGTTTAGCTTGCTTCGAGGGATGTTAGGACCGTCCCAAATATGAAGACTGCTTCCTAACAGGTCCGCTGCATAAACCTACATGTTTGCCCCTGTCCCATTCTTCATATTTCTCATGAAGACTGCTTCCTAACAGGTCCGCCGCATAAACCTACATGTTTGCACCGTCCCATTCTTCATTCTCATGAAGACCGTTCTTTACCATTAAGTCCTAACTAGCACCATAAGTCCCATCCCCGAACCTACAGTTTGCACCGTCCCATACTCATTCTCATGAAGACCGTAAATTATCAGTCGCCTCCTCCAGCCTTATATCAATGGACAAATGCGACTGATGCTTTTCTGTTCGCACCACCTTGTCCCGGCTGTCCGTAATTATCAGTCGCCTCCTCCAACCTTATATCAATGGACAAATGCGACTGATGCTTTTCTATTCGCACTGCCTTTACGCATTACGCATTACGCACCGATCGCTACATGGAGCGATCAGGATAATGGATTTCTGACGCATTCGCATTCGCATTACGCATTACGCGTGTATGGAATGTAGCTCATAGGTTTCAAGGCATTTCGATTTTTGTCGCATTCGCATTACGCATTACGCGAATATGGAATGCAGGCTTTAGTCAATTGAATAGAAGTTAGAACAGGTTACTAATACTACTGAAGCCCATGGTGTCAGAATCTCAGCTACGAAGGGCCGTTCATACATGGATTTCCTTTTATATCTATTTCTCTCAATTAATCTTTCGTTAAACAAATTAGTACTTTTCCTATTTGTTTTTTGTTCTCTTCATTAATATTTTTAATATATATATTGTTTTAAAGAGTATATATTTTTTAATGTGTCACTACATACACCACTATTTTGTATTCCTAAAGCATTGTTTTTCTAAGTATTTCTTATTCGATGTTATTAGTACAGTGTCCAGTAAATCTGCTTTGTCGATAAGGCAATGGATAAGTCTCCAGTAGGTTTTGCGTAGAGGTTGTGACCTCCTCTCCCTCCGTGCTACCCACCACTCCACACACACATACTGCCTGCCACCCCCTCTCCCCGATTCACGCCCGCCGCCGCCCGCCACCCGCCGCCCGCCGCCCGCCGCCCGCCGCCCGCCGCCCGCCGCCTCGACGCTGATCGGGTGCTGGAGAAAGTCAGACGGAGACCGACGTAATCCCGGCAAAGTCTCGCCTGAAGTGCTTGAGCGACGCGAGATAAGGTGGGCGATAATACCGTCAGTTACTGCACGAGTCGACACCAGGGTGCAGCACTGGTGGCGGAACACTAACAACTCTCACTGCAATTCGTTCAAACCAGGAGCAGCAACTTTGTTATTGTGTGGGTTATTCGTCCTGACAACATGTAATATTATATATCAGGACAGGTACTGAATTGTGAAGGTGCGCAATCATGACGACTTTATAGTGCTGTCCCAATGAAATACTGTGCAAAAGGAACCATGATCTTATTCTTACACGAAGCCAAGCAGTTATCGCCCTATCAGGGTAACAAGCAATACCTATCAATTTCGTAAGCCTTTGGTTTGAATCGGCCGGGAATTGATCCCATGACCTCCCATACAGAAAGCATGTGCATAAGCCATCTCGCCGGGCTAATATGACACACAAAACAAACAAGCCAAAAGAAGGTGGGGGGGGGGGGCGACAAGCACAGCATTATGTAAAACTTCTGCCTATGTTATCAGTGAATACACATTAGATTGCCCATACAGGTGATGTAAAGTGATCTTCATCGAAATAGAAAGTGAATAAAATAGAACCACTAAATCAATTACTTATGAAGTAGAATATTCCACTGGCCTTCTGCATATTCTACTTCCTAGTTTAGTATTTACAGATGCCTGTTTAGGGAGTGCGCCAAGCGGACACGCTGAATGAGTTAACGATGAAAAACAACATTCAAATTCCCTTAGAACTGCATATGCGATTTATGGACTGCTGAAATGGTCGGTAAACTGTTAGTGAGTTAGGTGCTTGGTTACTGAGTGAGTTAGTTAACCACGCGTGCGGCGGGCGATAATAGAGAAGCTGCCTCGTAAGAGCTGCCAGTCGCCCATTGTGGTAATCCCTTTATCGGCGCGCCGGCGCACTGATAGTCTTGGGTTCCCGCCCCGTTCGCCTTAATCCGCATGCGCCGGTCAAGTCGGCCTCGGCCTGGTTTGGTGCCGAGTGCGTCTTCCTCCTCCTTTTCCACCTCCTGCTGTATTTGTGTGTTCTCCTTCCATACCACTCTCCCTCATACTTATCCTGCGTCTCTGATTTCTCATCTTCCTCCCTGTTCCTCCCTGTTCCCACTCTTTCTCCATGTTCCCTCTTCCTCCCAGCCCCTTGACTTTGTGGGTGGTTCGTAACCTTAACGGTTCCAGGCTGCAGGACTGCAGCAATAGAAAACGGCCCTGATAAATCGGTCCATTTTTTATTTTAGGATGAAAAGTTAACTTCAATGGGGAAGGTTCTAGAAGCAGGAGGGGTGAGGGGTTCTTTACAACAATAACAACAAGTCATTGGAGCGGTACCGGTTCATTCTGGTCCGATTGTAGATATGCACTCAGTGTCCAGTCACAGATGGGTTAGGAGGATGTGAGGGGGAAAGTTGGGATCTGCAACAAGAAGGTGAGACAGCGAAAAAGGCCCCACCCAAGCAAGTAACTCCCTTTATCAGGGGGGAGTAAGCCCGGGAGGAGAAAAAAGAACAGATAGAAGAGGTGTGGACGAGGTGGAGTCGGGAGAGCTCCCGCTCTTTCTCTTCTTCCCTCTTCCTCCTTCCCATCTTCTTCTTTCTTCCTCCCTCTTCCCCTCTTCCTCATCCATTCCTCTTCTTACGTTTCCTTCCTCTTCTTTCCCCTTCCTTTCTTTCCTCTCTTAATCTCCTCATCCCTCTTCCCCCATCAGCCCTCCTCCCCTCCTCCCTATCTCCTCCTCCTCATGCCCTCCCTTTCCCGTCCTCCTCTCCTCCTCACACCCCTGTCCACATTCTCCCTTGTTCTCCTGCCCCCTCTTCCTTTCACCCACCTCCCTCTCCTTCTCCTCTCCTTCCCTCCTTCTCCTGCTCCTCATATCCTCCCCTATTCCCCCCTCCTACCCGTTTATCAGTTTCACTCTCGCTCTCTTCCTGCTACAACACCTTCTTTTACCACATCACTCCACCCAGTGCTCTCTATTATGCTTTCCTCCTTTCACTGCCTCGTTCTCCTTCTCCCATCCCTTCTCCCCCTCTGCCCCTCTGCCCCCCCCCCCTCTCCCTCTCTCGCTCTGTCTCGCCTTACCTCTCCTACTCTTTCTTGGTCAGATTCACCGTCTGTCAATCTTACTAACTGTTCTTTCTGATTCATTCTCACTCTCGTTCGGTCCTCCTTTCCCCCTCTCCCACCCTCCCTCTCTCCATATTTATCTTTCTCTCCCTATCCCATCCTCTTTTTGTTTTCCATGCCGGTGAAGTATTAATAGAACACGCTTGAATAATTATGACATTCTCTAGGAGATTATTTGAAATACTGTCGAGCTAGTTTTACGAAATATATTCTGTCCACCCCTATTTATGGCCACCATATCTGTGCTGGGGGTTCACCTCTCACCTCCATTGCTGGTCTCATTCCGCCTATCTCACCTTCACACAGGTGGACACTGTAGATCTCTCGCTGTTTCACCCTCGACATGCACACACATATATATTAATGTATAGTATATGGTATATAAACTATTTGATTCCATTGCTAAGTATTATTGATAATACATTTTCCGTTGTAGTGTGGCATCCACCGCAATGCCTGGTGATCTGCACGTGTTGTATGCCTTGCAGATTCTGCACATGTCGCACATATATATATATATATATATTGGATATATACATTGCATATATATTAAATATATTGCATATATTGAATATATATTGCATACGTATATTGCACACACTTATATATTACATATATATATATATATATATATAAAGCAACCAACAATCAATCAATCAAAAGCATAGATTGCATATATTGCAAATATTGCAAGTATTGCATCGTGGGGGTGATGAAAATGTGAAATATTGCGTCTAGAGCGGGACTCGAACCCACATCTGTTTGCATTCCGGGCCAGTCTGCTAACCATTATACCACCTAGGCTCCCTGATATCACCATACTACCCACGCCTACCTGTCTATGCGGCTTCTTGCCTGAGAGGTCAGTGCAGACCACCACACATGTATTGCATGTATTGAATGTATTGCATGTATTGCATGTATTGCATGTATTGCATGTATTGCATGTATTGCATGTATTGCATGTATTGCATGTATTGCATGTATTGTGTGTATTGTGTGTATTGTGTGTATTGCATGTATTGTGTGTATTGCATGTATTGTGTGTATTGTGTGTATTGCATGTATTGTATGTATTGTGTGTATTGTGTGTATTGTGTGTATTGCATGTATTGTGTGTATTGTGTGTATTGCATGTATTGCATGTATTGTGTGTATTGCATGTGTTGCGTGTATTGTGTGTATTGTGTGTATTGCATGTATTGCGTGTATTGTGTGTATTGCATTATTGTGTGTATTGCATGTGTTGCATATGTTGCATGTGCTGTATGTGTTGCATGTATTGCATGTATTGGGTGTATTGCATGTATTGCATGTATTGTATGTATTGTATGTATTGCAGGTATTGTGTGTATCGTGTGTATTGCATGTTTTCATGTATTGCATGTATTGCATGTATTGTGTGTATTTCATGTATTGTGTTATTGCGTATATTGTGTATATTGCATGTTTTCATTTATTGCATGTATTGTGTGTATTATGTGTATTGTGTGTATTGTGTGTATTGTGTGTATTGCATGTTTTTATGTATTGCATGTATTGCTTTATTGCGTGTATTGTGTGTATTGCATGGATTGCATGTATTGCATTATTGCATGTATTGCAATTGTGTTATTGCTTATATTGTGTGTATTGCATGTTTTCAATGTATTGTGTGTATTGTGTGTATTGTGTATATTGCATGTATTGCATGTATTGCATGTATTGCATGTATTGTGTGCATAACATGCATTGTGTATATTGCATGTATTGCATGTATTGCATGTATTGTGTGTATAGCATGTATTGCATGTTTTCAATGTATTGTGTGTATTGCGTGTATTGTGTCTATTGTGTATATTGCATGTATTGCATGTATTGTGTGCATAGCATGCATTGTGTATATTGCATGTATTGCATGTATTGCATGTATTGTGTGTATAGCATGTATTGCATGTTTTCATGTATTGCATGTATTGTGTGTATTGTGTGTATTGCATGCATTGTGTATATTGCATGTATTGCATGCATTGCGTGTATTGCATGTATTGCATGTATTGCGTGTATTGCATGTATTGCATGTATTGCATGTATTGCATGTTTTCATGTATTGCATGTATTGTGTTGTGTGTATTGTGTGTATTGCATGTATTGCATGTATTGCATGTATTGCATGTATTGCATGTATTGCATGCATTGTATGTATTGTGTGTATTGTGTGTAATGCATGTATTCCATATATTCATGTATTCATGTATTGCATGTATTGCATGTAGTTCACATATTGCATGTATTGCATGTATTGCATGTATTGCATGTATTGCATGTATTGCACATTTTGCATGTTGTGGTGATATAGAAGGTGGCCTCTCATTGAAAGACACTCACCGAAACAAAGTCAATTCATGCATTGAAAAACAGTTCACACATGGCAGAGGATCGCCGATCACAGAGGTCGGTACATACATACTAGTATAATTTGGAACATATGAAACATGAGTTGAGCAGATTTTCAAATTAAAATAAGGTAGATTATAACAATCAATTTAATATATTTATTCCAGAAAATGGCAGAAACTCGAAGCCATCGGACTATGCACCTTTAATCAACGCCTGTGATGTAGAACTATTGTGCAGAGCTGCCGTGTGCTTCACCTCCACACTGACACTGACAGGGCTTGGTGGGAAGCAAAGCTAAGAATCTCAGAGGTGACGTATAGACGGGCACGAAGGCAATTTCCGGTTCATCCTCCAGGCAATTGGCGGGTGCGGGTGAGGAGTCGGATTGCGGGGCTTATCTGTCGGGTCGGCCGGCGGTGTGGACTGGAGGAGGGCGGGGGATGGAGGGGGGAGGAGGAGAGGAGACGGATGAGGCGGATTGGAGGGGAGAGAGAGGGGAGGAGGGACGGGGGAGGGAGAAGGGGAGGGAGGGGGAAGAGGGGAGAGGACAGGAAGGGGGGGGGGGAGGGAGAGGAGAGGGAGGGGGAAGGGGTGAGAGGAGAGGGGGGGAAGGGGGAGAGGAGAGGAAGGGGAAGAGGGGAGAGGAGAGGGGGATAGAGGGGAGAGGAGAGGGAGGGGAGGGGAGGTAGAAGGGGTGGAGGGGGAGAGATAGGAGGGAATAAGGGAGGACAGGGAGGAGAGAGAAGAAGGGTGTGGGAGGAGGGGTAACTGCAGGAGGGGGGAGAGGAGGGGGAGAGGAGGGGGAGAGAGGGAGGAGGAGGGTTTGATGGTGCCTGAATGACTGCCTGATTGTGGTTTATATCCGAGCAACATTTAAGGTCATAACAGGACGGGTACCGACATGCTGAGCGACTCGTCCATTCCATCCGGTCTAATGGGTCATGTGGGTGGTGTTGACTCGTGAGGCTGGCAAGGTTAGGGCGGGGCTAACTTAGTCAAACCAAACACGTGCAATATTGGTGTTTGTCACTCACTACCTTGGCTGATTCTCGGCATCACTAGTACTAGTAATAGCACCACGACAGGCCCGGACACCGGAAGTGTCAGGATAATGTGATCGGGTAGGATTATGTGTCATTGCGCCCTAAGGGTGAGGCAACACTATAAAGTTATCACAATTGCATGACACTGTCACTTGTCCGAGGTTGACATCATTATCGCTGTTATGTTGATTGTCATCTTAGAGCAGGAATACCACTCCTACTCCTAGTCGCGTTGCCTTATTTTTGCTTTGACATCGGCAGTTTCGAGGATAGAAACGGAAGGGTAAGGGATGGGTGGCCAGATGGATGGGCTATTAGACGGAGGGCTGGTGTTTGGGGGGCGCCAGGCAGCGACAGTCACCATGCAGTCGGTGACGTGAATATGTGGAGGTCGCAATGAGCGAGCCGTGTTAAATAGCTTGATGCATTTTGGGTGGAAGCATTGCACAGGTGAAACGAGGGGATGAGGGGCCGCGACTGGTGGGAGGCCGGCCGCTGAGGAATGAGGTAGGATGGAATGGAATGGGGACGGATGGGAAATGAAGAGGCCGACTGAGGAAGATGCCGAGAAGGCGCATAGGTGTCGGGCACAGAGGGAGGCGGGAGGCGGAGGGCGGGGCTGGGGGCGGAGGCGGGGGACGGGAAGCGGGGACGAAGAGGGGGACGGGGTGGGCGGGAGGGCGGGGGTGCAGGAGTGCAGAGGCCCCTTGATGAGTTGGCGTCGGGCATCGGGGGCCGGCGCCGGCCCCGCCCCCGTCCCGGGGAGACCACCCAGCGTTGCCGCCCCGCTCCCCGGGGTAGCGCCAATTTGCCCCGACACCCTGCGCCCGGAGCCCCTCCCCCTCCCAGCCCGGCCCCGCCTCACCTCGGCACCGGCTCCGGGCGCGATAACGCCCGAATTAAACGCCGCGGGGCCGGGATCACGCCCGAATTAACGCCGGGGATAAGCCGGCGTTCAGCGTCGCGGATAATCCGCCCACCACTCAGCGCGTTCATGTGTGCGCGTCGCACTCTCGTCGGCGCGACTACTAACATCCGACACGACACGCAGACGCGCCGTGTGAGCCGGGAGGGAGTCCCGGGGTCCCTGCCCCCCGCCGCCTGCACGCGCTCCGTCTCCCCGCCTACACCCTGACGCGTCCCGGGGGAAACCCTTTTAGGAAGAGCGCCAGCTTCCGATAAGGCTCCCCCCCCCCTCTCCCGCACCTCCCCATCATACCCTCCCCCGGACACATACAGGGACCGATCTCAAACTGTAGTGCGCCGGAGATAGTTTCGGAGATGCCCCACCCCTCATCACCACCCCTACACAAACCCCAACCCTCTCTTGGCTGGTCTTCACGGGTTCTCCGAGGTGCAAAGTAAAAGCACCGGAGGCTCACACCGCGCCCCGCCTGTAGTGCAGCGCCGGCCCGCTAGAAGGCGTGGTGGGTGGAGGCTAAGGCAGTGGGTGGTAATGGGGGCGGGGCTGAGGCGGGGTTGGGGAGGGGAGTGGAGGAGGGCGGGGAGCATGCGGGACCTGCCCGTCCACCCGAGTTATTCTCTGCAGCGCACCCGAGCTTGTATCAAAGGCCCGGCATCCCCCTCCCCACCTCCGTCCTTCTCCCCTCCCCTCCCTCCAACCCCCCCAACCCCCCTCCACAGAAGGTATCAGCATCAAACGGCAGCAGTGCGACACCTCCCATGTACCACCCCATTCCTCCCACCTACCCATTAGCCCCATATCCCACCCACTCTGCACTCGGGGTGCGCAGGCGCACAGCCTCAGAAGCCGCACCGGATGTCTGGCGTTCCGGAAGTGAATGGGCGGAAATACCGAGTGCGTCGTTGCTAATGCAGATCCGAATTAAATCTCGACCGCCGCTGTGACTTCCCACTGCCGCCCGCCGGCCACGCGCCGCCGCCCCTCTCCTGCATTCAGTCGGTCATTTATTCATTAATTCATACACTCACGCACGCACTCACGCACTCACTCAAGCACACACTCACTCACGCACTCACTCAATCACACACTCACTCACTCACGCACTCACTCAAGCACACACTCACTCACGCATTCACTCACGCACTCACTGATTCACGCACTCACTCACGCATGCACGCACTCACTCACGCACTCACTCAAGCACACACTCACTCACGCATTCACTCACTTACTCACTCACTCACCCACTCACTCACGCACGCCTGCGCTCACTCATGCACTCACTCACGCACACACTCATGCACTCCTTCAAGCACACACTCACTCACGCACTCACTCACGCATTCACTCACTTACTCACTCACTTACTCACTCACCCACTCGCTCACGCACGCATGTGCTCACTCAAGCACACACTCACGCACTCACTCAAGCACAAACTCACTCATGCACTCACTTACTCACTGACTTACTCACTCACTCACCCACTCACTCACACATGCATGCATTCACTCAAACATGCACTCACGCAGTCACTCACGCACTCACTCAAGCACGCACTCACTCATGCAGTCACTCACTCACTCACCCACTCACTCACTCAGGCACTCACTCAAGCACGCACTCACGCACTCACTCACTTACTCAGCCACTCACTCACTCACCCACTCACGCACTCACCCACTCACGCACTCTCTCACCTAGTCACGCTAGGACGGGTGTCACGAAATATGTGTGCCCCCCCCCCCCTAGAAAATAGGCGACCGATGATTCTTTTTCGAAATAAAATCGCCCCCAGAGATTATATTTCGAAATAAAACTTCCTCCTCCCCTCCCTTCCCCTTCCCCCCTCCCTTCCCCCTCCTCCCTCCCTCTCCTCCCCTCCCCCCATCTCCCTACTGCACTCCCGTCCTCCGCCTCCACCTCCCTCATCTCTCCTCCCCCACCCCCTTCTCCATTCGCACCCCCCCCCCTTCTCTCCCCCCATCTCCTCCTCCCCCTCCCCCTTTTTTACTTTAAAATAAAATTGTCAGGATTATGTTTCGAAATGAACTCGTCCCCGGAGATTTTATTTTGAAATAAAAGCACAGATATATTTGTATACTTCCATATATATTATATACACAGAAGTGCCGTTGAACCTTTTAAGGGGGGGTGGAATATTTTAATGGTGATGTTTCATTTCGTGCGCCGGGGTGATTATATCTCAATGGGAAAGGTTTTATTTCAAAATAAATTCGTAGTGGGGAGGAGAAAACTTTGACGGGGCGATTCTATTTAGTGACACTGGCAGCGCGGGCGGCAACCTCAGGATCCACGACCCGCCGCCTGTCGGCCCGGCTTGCTGCCTTTCGACCCGGTGTGGCGGTTTCAGCGTGTTCCCGTGCTCAGCCGTCTCCATCGCTTCTGCGCATGCGTCAGAATCTAATAAACATGGCCGTAATCGATTAACACAACCCGGGCGACTCGGGTCATCCGAGTGGTCAGAATTTCAAATAGAACACGGCGAGTGGAGTCGACAAATACACGTGCCGTGTGCAAAAAAAGAATAACTTAGATTAATGAAATGGAACTATAGCTAAACTAGGCCATCATAAAATACTTTAAATCCTATTTTGCTGTAGTTTTATCGGTTATTAAAAAAAAAAGAAAAAATTGTCCACCCGAGCGCGGAGAAGCGTATTCGATTATTCGACCCGAGTTTGTAGGATGTGCGCATGCGCATATAAGTGTCTCGGGTGACCCGAGTTGATGCGAAATCCGCGCATGCGCAGAAGCGATGGAGACGGCTGAGCACGGGAACACGCTGAAACCGCCACACCGGCCTCCCCCAGCAAGAGACCCCCGGCTTCCCTGTGGTGGTTTCAGCGGGTTCCCGTGCTCAGAGGTGTCCCTCGCTTCTGCGCTGCTTCTGCGCATGCGCAGTTTTCGCATCAACGGGCCGTAATCGATTAACACGACCCGGGCGACTCGGGTCATCCGAGTCGTCAGAAATTCAAATAGAACACGGCGAGTGGAGTCGACAAATACACGTGCCATGTGCATAAAAAGAATAACTTAGATTAATTAAATGGAAATATAGGTAAACTGGGCCATCATAAAATACTTTAAATCCTATTTTGCTGTATTTTTATCGGTTATTAAAAAAAAAAAAAAAGATTGTCCACCCGAGCGCGGAGAAGCGTATTCGATTATTCGACCCGAATTTGTAGGCTGTGCGCATGCGCCAATAAGTGGCTCAGGTGACCCGAGTTGATGCGAAATCCGCGCATGCGCAGAAGCAGCGCAGAAGCGAGGGACACCTCTGAGCACGGGAACCCGCTGAAACCACCACACCGGGTGGGGCGCCGACGTTGCCGGGCGCTGAGGGGCCCGATTGCCTCATTCGTCAACTGTCGGGTACTTATCGTGCCGCCCCGGGCCCCTCTCGCCATCTCTCGCCTGCTACCCGAGAACCGACGACGACAATCACAATGATGAAGCTCTCACATCTATAGCGGACATTCCTCCAGCAGTCCCCCTCGATCCCCATCCCAACTTATTTCTTCTTTCAGTCCGTGTGTTCGTGTGTTCGTGTGTCCATCTGTCCGCCTGTCCGTGTGCCATCTGTCCGTCTGTCTGTCCATCCTTCCGTCCTTCCGTCTTTCCGCTTTTCCGTCTTTCCGTCCAGACAGCTTGCAATGTTTACACGTGTGATTTCCGGTGCCGCGCTTCTTGGTATCTAGAAGAACCACTGATAATTTGTATTTAGCTCAACGTGAAACTTAGCGCAAATAGATGTGCGTTGGTGCGTGAGGGGTGGGTGTGTGAGTGCTTATGCCCGGCACACACCTCCTGTATACGACCTAAAACTGCACGTTTCAAGATTAAGTTTTGGTTTTAGTCGTTAGGTGTGCGCCCCTGTAGCACACCAGAGCATTGCGATTCGCGACTTAAAACTCAGTTTTCGTGCTTAAAACGCGAATCGCAAGACATTCGAAAAATGAATCGGCCAGTTTTACATCGCAAAACGTGACGGGTCGGGTTGTGAAACTCAGTCAGTTTTAGCGTGTGAATCGTATACGGGAGGTGTGTGTCGGGCATAAGGTGCATGAGTGCTTAGGCGCATAGATGTGTGGGTATGTGAGGTAACCATTAATATGTCAATTCCGAGGCTATGTTGGCTGCCCTAGTTACATATCGATCTCTGTCGGTACACATGTACAATGCGTTCCACTTGAGTTACTCAGGTACGCAAATGAGCACTGGATTGGGGGAGACGAATACGGATGTTCCAAGATGGCGACGTAGGGACCCAACAGTCTGGAAGTGAAATTTCCCTTGATCTACAATGTCTTCCTAGGTCATCAGGGGGCGCCACGATCCTTAGTTGCTTATACCTCCCCATATAACTCACCACCTGCCGAGAAACACTAACATACTAAAATGCTATATTACTTAGTATTTTATATTATATTTCATAATGAACAAATCATAAATGATATATTAACTAAGTCAATCCCGATATTGGTTGATTGTTGGGTTGGACCTTTACGTCCTCGCAACATCTAAGGTCATATCCAGAAGTAGTTAACTGAATAATAATGCTAATACCATTATGATATTGATACTAAAAATAAAGTCAATAAAAAGAAATAACGGTAATAAAACAAACAATATGCTCCTACTGATAACAACAATAATACTGGCTATTAGAACTATTAAAATGCCGTTCTTGTCTCTTCAGTGGGTTCCCATATCTCATTAACGGCGATTGGTCCGATTTGTAATTGTCTTATCGACACTGGCTATCTGCCCCGGCGCTGGGTCGCCGTTAATTCCCGGCTCTACAAGTCCGACATAATCTTATCGCCCCAAATCGTCCACTCCACCACGGGCACTGACAGCGGAGGTGGGGGGGTGCAGCTGGCAGTGATACCCCCCCCCCCCCCACACACACACACACTCACTCAGCCAACCCTAGCCGATTACCCACTCTCACACCCACACCCACCCAGTCACACAAGTCCTGTATCAGTGTATGGGTAGTCAAGGCACTGAGCTGCTCAACCAACGCGCGGTATCTGACACCTAGGTATTAGGTGTGTCAGTATGCCACGGGGATAGTTAGCCTTACTATAGGTGTGTTAGAGTATGTGTGTCAGTGTGTGTATTGGGTGGGAGTCAATCACTGCTAGATTAGATATCGTAATTGGAGTGTTTACATAGGCAGGCTTGAATCACTCTCCAACCCGAGCATCAGGATGTATAAAAATGAGCATAACATATCTCCAGCACATTCATCATTGCCATACACCATTCCATTACTAACATATATGATCAAAGGAAATGTGTAAATAACTGTCACCACGCTGTACCGGAAGATCAGTTCTTGGTGCTGACATGATGCATTCTGATGAATATAACATATTATTCTTTTCTAAATGACATTCTCTCTATTATGCATATATATGCTATATAATTCCTTATGTGAATGGAAATAACAAGTACTCACATGGTTTATTGCACAATGACTATGTCGTGCACTACTACTGTTACTACTAGTTGCAGTTAGTTATCCATCACACTAGCGCCGCCTGGAGTAGCCTCCTTGTACCATCATTGACTCGCCAGCTGCTCAGAATGGTCCAATAATCAGTAATTATATATACTGACACTGGTCAACATCCGTGGGAGGTGAGGTGGGCCGAGATGGCGCCAGCGGAAAGCGTTGTATCTTACAGAAGATAGCAATAATAATAAGTAATATTCCCTTTGAATCTTTATACTCGCATGAAACGTTAGACATCAGATATAGAACATATTTATATATATATTTATATATTTATATATTTATATATTATATATTTATATATTTATATATTTATATATTTATATATTTATATATTTATATATTTATATACTTATATACTTATATATTTATATATTTATATATTTATATATTTATATATTTATATATTTATATATTTATATATTTATACATTTATACAATTATGCATTTACGCATTTACGTGTTTACGCATTTACGTGTTTACACGTTAACACATTTACACATTTACACATTTACACATGTACACATGTACACATGTACACATTGATACATTGATACTTTGATACATTGATACATTGATACATTGATACATTTATACATTTATACATTGATACATTGATACATTTATACATTTATACATTTATACATTTATACATTTATACATTTATACATGCAGCGATACATGTTTAATACGCACACCAGGATCTAAGTTGGAAACATAGGGTCAAATGTAGGTAATGTTTTGATTCTCAAAATGTTATGCTTTCATCAGACTATGCAACATTCCTTATTACTATGCATCATTCCTTATTACTATGCATCATTCCTTATTACTATGCATCATTCCTTATTACTATGCATCATTCCTTATTACTATGCATCATTCCTTATTACTATGCAGCATTCCTTATTACTATTCACCATTCCTTATTACTATGCAGCATTCCTTATTACTATTCACCATTCCTTATTATTATGCAGCATTCCTTATTACTATGCACCATTCCTTATTACTATGCAGCATTCCTTATTACTATTCACCATTCCTTATTACTATGCATCATTCCTTATTTCTATGCAGCATTCCTTATTACTATTCACCATTCCTTATTACTATGCATCATTCCTTATTACTATGCATCATTCCTTATTACTATGCAGCATTCCTTATTACTATTCACCATTCCTTATTACTATGCAGCATTCCTTATTACTATGCACCATTCCTTATTACTATGCACCATTCCTTATTACCATGCAGCACACACCTTGTATTATTAATTCATTCTATAACAAATTAGAAGACATGACAGACATATTGGATTGGGCCTAAGACTCTGGATGACCCTTGAGACCTACCGTTACATTTTATTGAGCAAAATCCGAGGCGGAATGGACAGATAGTAGAGGGGTGAGGAGCCACCTGAACGGCAGGAGGGTTTGTTTGTTTGTTGTTGTTTTACCCTAGTAAAATCTAAGGTCAGAGCTGCTTGGAAGCTCTCCATGCTGCACCCCAGCCTCCAGTAACCCAACCTACAAAAGAACACATCAAAGGAGGTTACAGGAATAGACTTTTAGTAGGTGGCAAGAAGAATAGAATAATAACAAAGCAGAATTACAAACATGAATAATATTTGCATAATTACTTTATACCCCACATATTACTTGAAAGTATAAATTCAGGCAAAATAGAGCAAGTGGGATGACATCTTCGCAGCTGCACACTAGCATCCCGAGACCCTATTGACGTGGCTAGTTGCAGTCCCAGTCGGTGTCCAGGTTGCACGAGCTATCATCCTGTGCTAGCCCACATCAGTTGGTTAGGGAAATACATATAAGTACAGAAGTGAACCAATCAATACTTCATCCAGCACTTCATCCAAAATAATATTTGCATAATAACTTATATGCGACGACACGGTGAGTATTATTGGAAACTACGTAGTTCTCACACAGCCCACCAGGGGGGATAGACAGAGAGAGAGAGAGGGCTGCGGACACAAGCTGAGACTCCATCCTGGTGGGAGATGACCTTCTGTATAGAAGACGAGCGAGCTGCTTAAAGGGAACATGATTAAGGCCGCCTCACATTAAACGTCAATTTGTCTTACCTTGTCGACTTATTACTGTGCGGACTTTAGAGTGTTGTCTCACTGGGGTATCGACCTGCCGGTGTGGCAGTAAATCGCAAACCCCTGGAAATTGCACACCCCGGGGTTTGCGATTTACTAGGAAATCACAAACCCCCCCTGGAAATCGCAAACCCCCCTGTGTTTTGGGACTGATTCGGGCCAAATCTATTCAATGCGACCATATTTAACAGAATTAAATACTCAAATCGTGAAATTTCATTAAATTAACCCTAAATTCGAAGCGTTATTAAGGCTACCGCCGTAACGGCGGAGATATTAGCAGTAGGGTAAAATACGCCGTGATGTGTGCTGCGGCAATGCTATGTCTATGGGGAGCATTTATTTTTGTAAAATAAATAAAAAAACTTTCATCGAATCGATTAAAAATATCTCAATGCGCGATTGAAGAGGAAGATCTGAGGTATTTAATTTAACCTAAGAGCAATTTTATCTGAAAGTATTAAAAACAGAGATAATAGTGAAAGTTGGGATATTCTGAGTGTCAGTGCCAGTGTTAGCCTTACCAGATCATGGTAAGGCTAACACTCAGAATGGGGGGTTTGCGATCTCCAGGGGGGATATGCGATTTCCTAGGAAATCGCAAACCCCCCATGCCCATATATGGCATGGGGGTTTGCGATTTCCTAGGAAATCACAAGTGGGGGTTTGCGATTTACAGGGTTTGCGATTTCCTGCTACACCGGCACCATATGGCCCAATGTTTCACTCCCTCCTCAAACTGAACTAATCATTACCTTAATCAAAGTAATTAAAGTTGCATACTTCGATGGTGTTTTGGAATTTCTCTCTTTTTTTTTAGATAAATACATTAGATTGATCATTATGATCTACTTTACTTTAGTTTGAATTAACTTTAATTTAAGGAGCTAACTTTGGATATGTTTGAAGTGAAAACATGCCAAATTAATTTAGGCAAGAATGCTGAAATTCTGAGACCTATACAGTAACATCTTTTATTATATTAGCTTAGTAGCCCCTCATATGCAGCAACAAATGCTTAATAAGTACACCAACCGCTAAGTTGGGTATGTAGGTCAACTCTAGATAAGCGTTTTAGTGTAGAAAATGTAGTGGTTAAAGTTGTATCGGATTATGCAGCTTTTACTAATAGACACCACGCTAGTTACTGACACATATTAATTTTGTAAGTCATTGACTTGACTCGGCAAGGGTTTGAACCCACAACTTCTCAAATGAGAGGCGCGGGCTCCACTCTTTCACTGACCGCGTCTGGTGAAAGGGCTTCAAATTCACTATTAACATTAGTGGTTTTAATATATGAGTATATTATTGCATTAATGACAGACAGTACAAGATGTGGTAGCCCAATTGACAGACCACAGGTTTCCCCTCTCGGAGGTTGGGAGTCAAACCAATGACTTGCAAAATTGATATCTGTCGCTACCTAGCCTGGATGGCGCTTGGCATTACTTGGATTGGGCAAGGACTGGTTAGTTCGGTATCAAGATAATGTGACTGAGGGATATATCGGGTCATGGTGAAAACAGCCTGATCTCCCTGTAGGGCAGCACCATAAAGTTGCCATGAGTGCGCCCTGTCAGAAATCAGTACCTATCCTGATATTACCATAGATGTTGCTAGGATGTAATACCTCAACAAACTCAAACTCAACTCATTAGTGACAGTCAAAAACACTCGTGAATAGCTGGATGCTGAAGGAATTTACTGGTCACCTTCTTCCTCACCAATCGAGCATTGTTTTTAGAATCAGTACCCCAAACGCCGATCAATGAACTTCGAGACAAATTGTCTTACAAGGTAAGTCAGACTTGAGACACCTCTCCTCCCTCCCCCACTACGATTCTATTATACACAAACGAGGCTCACAGCAGCCAAACCGAGGCAGCCTGCACCAATGGGCGGCTTATCCCACGTGGTATGGAATAATCATAGTGCCGTATATCAATCACTTACTCTGACCATCTCCGATATAGCCGTCAACCCCCCGACGGGCGGGTTACCCTCCATCCACCCTGGAGGCCCTGATTAAAAAGAACCCCTCCAGCACCACTGAGGTCACCCCCCCCCCCCACCACCACCACCGACCCTCAAACCCACACCCAGAAGGCCTGGGATTGGATTGAGGTGAGGGTGAGAGGAGTGTGTGTGGTGGTTGGTGTGTGTGTGTGGATGGGGCAGTTCTAATCGCAACTGTGGAGATGTTCCTCCCTCACACTGACCCCCCCCCCCCCAGCCCCCACCCCCATCTGCTTCCTCACTCACCACTCCAATGCATTTGGCTCCTTGTGCATATCTAACAATGCTCACCACCCTCTGACGACCAACATACTCTTAAAGGTCAGCGAACACGAGCAAACCAATTTCACATATTCACAAGGAACATGCCCCAATATTAAAGTTGCACATTCCGCTGGTTGTGGAGTTTTCCCCACCCAGACAAGTGTATTGGGTTGGCCATTGTAACATACGCCATTTTAGTGTGAAATGCCCTTTATGATAACTGGATCAATTTGAAACTATTTGAAATGGTAGCAGAATACAAATATTTTGGAGGTACTATGGTTACCTTTTTTTCGCTGAGCAGCGTAGTACAGGAGCATCAGACTTGGAGCTATACTGGCAGCTAACAGAATATAATCCGATGAAACCAAATCATTGTCTAAACCAAAGCACTTGCTTCTATTTGATCCTACATGTCAAACTTAGATGATTGTACACTTATCACACTTTGTTTGCTGCCTATGAATAATTAAGTCAAGAACCTGTCACTGCTGCAACTTGTACAACCCTAGGTGTTCAAGATTTCAGTGTGGAAACTAAAATTATTTGTTCATGGCTTCACTTCAAATAATGACAAAGTTAATGATATTCAAAAACTGTTATCCCAAGGTAAAAATAAAGTAATTCATAATGATCAACCTAGTATAATTATTTGAACAAGATGGCAGAAGCTCAAATCTATTGGTCAATGCAACTTTTAGATACAGTCAATATTCATGCAATAATTACGTGACCAGATCTATTAAGCATCTCACACGAGTGAATGGGTCGTCTTAATGCAGGGGTAGGGGCAGTAACAACGACTGTCAGTTTTAGGGGCGCTATGACTGGAAGACTAGTGGAAGCCTGTGCAGTTGATATTGGCACTAGAGTATTGGGGTCATGTTCAAGAAGGGCTGGCTCCTTTCCTGTTGGTCAGTTGCCACTTAGAGGTCTACGCTTAGAATTGCCACCGATTCTTGCCAAATGGAATTTCATAACAAACAATCGCTTGGCGCGTGGTGTTTTCTTTTGGCTCTGTTGAATTGCATTAGAGCTACATAGTGAATATGTTCAACACCACGTGGCACACATTGGTTGTCCTCCTCTGCGCTTCTCTCCAGAACAAAAAAAAAAAAAACACATGACGTTTACGTTTCAATATCAAAGTGCGCAGAAATTGTAATCCGGTGAAGGAATGGACTCAGTTCAACCCCAGCACAGCCCCAGTAAGTCCACTCAACCAACACCAACCCTAAGCCAGCACTAACACATCCCCAGCACAGCCCCAACGCAGCCCCAACATAGTCCTACCCAGCCCTAACCCAGCCCTAAACTAGCTGCAACCCAGCCCATACACATCCCCAACACAAACACCACACAACCCCAATATAGCTATAACTCAGCCGTAGCCCAGCAGTAACCCAGCCCTAACCCATCCATAGCCCAGCCCTAACCCATCCCTATCCCATCCCTAACCCGGCCCTAACCCAGCCGTAACCCAGGTGTAGCCCAGCCGTAGTCCATCCCTAACCCAGCCCTAACCCAGCCCTAACCCAGCCGTACCCCAGGCCTAACCCAGCCCTAACCCAGCACTAACACATCCCCAGCACAGCCCCAACATAGTCCTACCCAGCCCATACCAAGCCCTAACCCAGCCGCAACCCAGCCCATACACATCCCCAACACAAACACCACACAACCCCAATATAGCTATAACCCAGCCCTAACCCAACCCTAACCCAGCACTAACACATCGCCAGCACAGCCTCAACATAGTCCTACCCAGCCCTAACCCAGCCTTTACTTAGCCTTAACCCAGCCCATACACATCCCCAACACAAACACCACACAACCCCAATATAGCTATAACCCAGCCGTAGCCCAGCACTAACCCAGCCTTAACCCAGCCCTAACCCAGCCATAGCCCAGCCATAACCCAGCCCTAACCCATCCCTAACCTGGCCCTAACCCAGCCCTAACCCAGCCGTAGCCCAGCCCTAACCCAACCCTAACCCAGCCCATACTCAGCCCTAACCCAGCCGTAGCCCAGGCCTAATCCAGCCCTAACCCAGCCCCAACCCAGCACTAACACATCCCCAGCGCAGCCCCAACACAGCCCCAACACAGCCCCAACACAGCCCCAACACAGCCCCAACATAGTCCTACCCAGCCCTAACACTGCCCTAACACTGCCCCAACACAACACCAACACAACACCAACACAACACCAACACAACACCAACGCAACACCAACGCAACACAACACCAACACAACACCAACACAACACCAACACAACACCAACACCAACACAACACCAACACCAACACCAACACATCACCAACACAACACCAAAACAACACCAACACAACACCAACACAACACCAGCACAACACCAACACAACAACACCACCAACACCAATACCAACACAATACCAATACAGCTCCAACACAGCCCCAACACAACACCAACACAACACCAACACAGCACCAACACAACACCAGCACAACACCAACACAACAACAACACACCAACACAACACCAACACAGCCCCAACACAGCTCCAACACAGCCCCAACACAACACCAACACAGCTCTAACACAGCTCCAGCACAGCCCCAATGCAGCCGAACACAGCCCGAACACAGCTCCAACACAGCCCCAACACAGCCCCAAAACCACCCCTACACAGCCCTAACACCAGCTCTAACCCAGCCCTCTCCACTAGTCGCTGTGGTGGAAGACGCACCCACAAATACGTGGAATGCCTGTGCCGCCCCACTCCCTCCTCGTGTAGGAAGCATTCAGAGGCCCCAGCCACCGACAAGCAACACCGCAGTGTCTCTACACCGGGGATATTTGGGTAATAATATTTCCCTCGGGTGTCCCGTCGCCACCCGGTGTTTTCACACACAACACGCGCAAGTGGCCGGGTCGGCGGCAGGGTCGGCGGGCGAGCGGGTCGGGGCGGGTCGGGGTGGGTCGGGGCGGGTCGGGGCGGGTCGGCGGGCGAGTGGGTCGGGGCGGGTCGGCGGGCCGGTCGTGGCAGCTCTGAGCGCCCAAATGTCATGTTTTTACACAGGCACCAATAGGCGGCAGGAAGATGCATGTGGACTCCAGCGGCACCTCGGCGGTTCAGCCTGGAGGCACCCCAGCGGCACCCTCAAGAGGCACTGCCATGAAGAACTCCAGTGGAACCCCCAGGAGGCACTGTCATGAAGAACCCCAGCGGCACCCTCAAGAGGCACTGCCATGAAGAACTCCAGCAGAACCCCCGGGAGGCACTGCCATGAAGAACCCCAGCGGCACCCTCAGGAGGCACTGCCATGAAGAAAGCCAGTGCCACTCTCAGGAGGCACTGCGATGAAGAACCCCAGTGGCACTCTCAGGAGCCACCACCATGAAACACCCCAGTGGCACCTTCAGGAGGCACAGCCATGAAGAACCCTAATGGCACCCTCAGGAGGCACAGCCATAAAGAACCCTAGTGGCACCCTCAGGAGGCATAGCCATAAATAACCCTAGCGGCACCCCCAGGAGGCACCACCATGAATAACCCCATTGGCACCTTCAGGAGGCACTGTCATGAAGAACACCAGTGACACCCTCAGTTCGGTTTGGAGGAACCACTTTGAGGGACCCCAAAAGGACCCCTGAAAGGACATCAAGAAGAAGCGCGAGTGGGACCCAAAGTGTTTGTGAGGCCCATCATGGGTCCATCTGGGGACCCTTGTAGACCATGAGGGTCCTTCCCGGCGTCAGTCTGGGGTTACATCCAGGGTCCATCTGGGTCTGTCTTGGATACCCTCCAGGGTCCTACAAGCGTCCCCGGTGATCCTCCTGAGTTCCCTCCATGGTCCTCTTATGGTTAGCTATTAGGGTTAGGTTTTTTTTGGGGGTATCTCTCTATGGGTTTATCTCCGAGGGGTCCCTTTGGGATCCCTCCAGAGTGCCTCCCGTGGGGTGCCTCCTGGGGGGTGCCTCCTGGGGGGTGTCTCAAGGGAGTTGCCTCCTGGGCACCCCAGCGGAACCCTCAGGAGGGACTGTCATGAAGAACCCCAGCGGTACCCTGGGAGGCAATGCCATAAAGAACCCCATCGGCACCTTCAGGAGGCAATGCCACAAAGAACTCAGCGGGAAGCTTCCCAGAGGGGTGTCTCCGGAGGGTGCCGCTGGAGGTGTGACTGGAGTGCCTCCCGGGGGGGGGGGGGTGTCGCTGGAGGTGTGACCGGGGTGCCTCCCGTGGGGGGGGGGGGGGTGCCGAGACAGTGGTATGTGTGGCTGTTTGTAGATGTTGTAGAGGTGGATAGTGTAGAGTGCAAGGATGGCACTTGTTGATGGTGTGAAGATGTACTGCGGAAACAATCACATATACAGACATCCACATAATTCCTTGCAATGGTTGGTTGCTTGCTTGTTGGAGATTTACATCCTGGCAACATCTAAGGTCATATCAGGATGGGTGCCAACTTGTGACACTGTGCGCTCATGGCGACTTTATAGTGTTGTCCCACCAGGCCACCATCACCATGACCTCATATCCCACTCAGTCACATTATCCTGACACTGAGCCAACAAGTCCTAGCCCTATCCTAATAATGCTGAGTGCCTGGCTAGGAAGTGAAAAGTATCAAATTTTATTTTATTGGTTTGACTCGACCAGGGTTCAAACCCGTGGGTTCGAATCCCACGATCTACCAAAGCAGGAGACGGACGCCCAATTCATTAGGCATCCCATCCCGTCTGGTGATCCCTGCAATGTAAAAACTGTTTAATGTAATATATCTGTGTTATATACAAGTTACCATGGCTAATGTAAGGACTGATGGACACATGCATGACAACATTGGAGGCACGCTGGCCAACTAGCCGCTAGTAACACACACAAACTCATAAGCGCGCAGCAAAAGACGTTTAGGACTATCAGGGTGGGCTTACTGCAATTCTCTTTGAAGAAACCCAGTAAAAATAACACCCAACCATTAAATAATATCAAAAGAACGTTTGAAGTCTAGCCTACATGGTTATTTTTCTAGAGCACAAGCTCAGAAATACATCTCTTTTTGGAGGGTTGGGGCTTGTTTTTATTTCTTTTTGTCTTTTTATCCCCTTGGACCATTCACATGTTTGATATCACACACACACTTCCAAGCTGTCTGCTCTGGCGTCTTGTCCATCTGTCAGTTGACTTGTGTACTCATCTTTTTAACACAGTGAAGACGCCGCCTGCATTCATGTATCCCCGCAACAGGACACCACCTGCATTAATGTATCCCTGCAATGGGATGCCCCGCTATTAATGTATCCATACAATGGGACATCACCTGCATTATTGAATCCCTGCAATGGGACCTCACCTGCATTAATCTATTCCTGCAATGGAATGAACGCCACCTGCATTCATGCATCCCTGCAACGGGATGCCCCCTGCATTAATGTATCCCTACAATGGGGCATCACCTGCATTATTGAATCCCTGCAATGGGACGTCACCTGCATTAATCTATCCCTGCAATGGAATGCCACCTGCATTAATGTATCCCTGCAATGGGAAGCCACCTGCAATCATGCACCCCTGCAATGGGATGCCACCTGCATTAGTGTATCCCTGCAATGGAATGCCACCTGCATTAATGTATCCCTGAAATGGGATGTCATCTGCATTAATGTATCCCTGCAATGGGATGCCACCTCCATTAGTGTATCCCTGCAATGGAATGCCACCTGCATTAATGTATCCCTGCAATGGAATGCCACCTGCATTAATGTATCCCTGCAATGGGAAGCCACCTGCAATCATGCACCCCTGCAATGGGATGCCACCTGCAGTAATGTATCCCTGCAATGGGATGTCACCTGAAGTAATGCATACCTGCAATGGGAGACCACCTGCATTAATGTATCCCTGCAATGAGAAGCCACCTGCATTAATGTACCCCTGCAATGGGATGCCACCTGCATTCACGCATCCCTGCAATTGGATGCCACCTGCATTAATGGATCCATGGAATGGGATGCCACCTCCATTAGTGTATCACTGCAATGGAATGCCACCTGCATGCATGCATCCCTGCAATGGAATGCCACCTGCATTAATGCATCCCTGCAATGGGATACCACCTGCATTAATGTATCCCTGCAATAGGACACCACCTGCCTTAATGTATCCATGCAATGGGAGACCACCTGCATTAATGTATCCCTGCAATGAGAAGCCACCTGCATTAATGTACCCCTGCAATGGGATGCCACCTGCATTCACGCATCCCTGCAATTGGATGCCACCTGCATTAATGGATCCATGCAATGGGATGCCACCTCCATTAGTGTATCACTGCAATGGAATGCCACCTGCATGCATGCATCCCTGCAATGGAATGCCACCTGCATTAATGCATCCCTGCAATGGGATACCACCTGCATTAATGTATCCCTGCAATAGGACACCACCTGCCTTAATGTATCCATGCAATGGGAGACCACCTGCATTAATGTATCCCTGCAATGGGATGCCACCTGCATTCACGCATCCCTGCAATTGGATGCCACCTGCATTAATGTATCCATGCAATGGGATGCCACCTCCATTAGTGTATCCCTGCAATGGAATGCCACCTGCATGCATGCATGCATCCCTGCAATGGAATGCCACCTGCATTAATGCATCCCTGCAATGGGACACCACCTGCATTAATGTATCCCTGCAATGGGACGCCACCTGCATTAACGTATCCTTACAGCAGGATGCGACATGTTATGTGTTAATGCAGCCCTGCAGCAGCACACCACGTAAATCACATACATGCCTCCAGCAAGACATCATCTGCCTTATGTATCCCTGCACCAGGACATCCTTGATGCAGGATGCCACCTGCATTAATGCATAGCTGCATCATCAAAACGAACTGTATACAAACATATGGTAGATAGTCAGTTATATAGGCATTTATATACAATAAATTTCATGTCGATCTCAGATGTGCTATTCTATTTGACGCTTAATTGGAATCTAATTAGTTTCAATTATAACCTCTACTGGTGTGCTGCGCGACGCGGTGGCTGAATCAGTAATACTAATACTAGTAATAGTGCATGCTTCCTGTGCGGCAGATCGAGAGTTCGAATTCCGGCTGAATCAAACCAATGACTTACACAGTTTAAACAACCGAGCCTGGTGTCTGGCATCAATGGGATAGAACAAGGACTGGCTAGCTCAGTATCGGGATAATATCTCTGAGTGGAAAATTGGGTCATGGTGCTGGCGGCCGGGTCTCCCGATGAGACAGCACAGTAAGAGCTCTATGAGTGCACACCATCAGAAGTCAGTCAGTACCCATCCTGATATGACCTTATATGTTGCCAGGACATAAAACCCCAACAAGCAAACAATGCAGTGTGTGCGTGCTGGCAAAGAATCCAACTCGGTAAGATTTATTGAGAAGAAGAATGTAAATTAGTCAGACATTTACTTTATGCCTAGTACACACCTCCCGTATAGGATTCGTGCACTAAAACTCGCGACTCGACCCGACCCGCTTAAAACTGAAAACGGGCCGATTCGTTTTTCGAATCGCGGCGAATCGCAATCGTAAACGGCCGCTTTTAGCACTAAAAACTGAGTTTTATGCACGAATCGCAATCGCTAGGTGTGCGCGGGGGGCGCACACCTAGCGATTTTTGTGCGCGAAACGGGCAGTTTTCGATCGTAAACGGGAGGTGTGCGTGCACAAACGGTAGGTGTGTACCAGGCATTAGTCAGTTGCTTAGGTCAATATTTTGGTTTCAGACACTTTAGAAGGATTAGGCCGTTGTTGATGTGAAAACCCTCCAGTTCGCTTAGTTTTCCGCAACAGCTACCCCCCCCCCCCCTTCCCTTACTTGTGCCTAAAACCAATATCAGGCAATAACCTATCAAATTGCATGACTTTTGTTTGACTCGCGCCTGTTGACTCGCGGATTAATTCCCGCACTCGGCACGAAGCCCCTCTTCTATCTACCCGGTCGGCCACCACTCGTCCTTTCGGATCCTGGAGGAACTGGGGTGGGGTTGGGGGGTGGAGGCGCACAAGATATCCATGAAATGGGTGTTTGTTTTGAGGGTCGGCGCGCCGATAGTTTGGTCTGCGCGCTCTGGCTGACGCCAGCCCGACTCCCGATCGGCCGAACATCAACAAGCCCCACAGCGACGAGTTGTCACTCGGCTGTTTGAAATCTAAACAGCCCCACATCTCATATTCCCCTTAATCTGCTGCCTCACGTTTTCAGAAAGTGTCACACACACGCTCCTCACACACACACACACACACACTATTCACACATACACATATATGCGCGCCAACAACACACCCACGCCGTGATGCCATGGGCCACGAGTTGCGGTTTGGTTGTCTGTACTCCGGGAGTCGCGGGAACACGAGCGGGGAGGCGACATCTTAGAGCGTCGGGGAGCAATTTCGGCGAATGTCAGATAGTGTCGGGGAGAGTCAAGGACTTCCACAGACCGTTGGGGAATGTTGGGGGGAGAGTTGGAAATCCGGGGAGTGTCGACGAAGAATTGAACAGTGTCGTTACTTAGCGTAGTCTGAGCAATAGCGGACACTGCCATGCAGTGTCGGGCAGTCTGGGTGTGTTTGGAGGATGGACTTGAGGATGGGGAGGAGGAAGGACCATCACCATTGCCAGTTCGGCAAAGATAGTTATATAAACAAATAACACTGCCTCGGCAAACTGGTCTTTAAGTAAGCCGTAATAACAAACTATACTTGCATACCACCATACCCTGGCCATACTCAGCTCTCTCTCTCCTTCTTCCCCCTCTCCCTATCTCGTCTCCCTCTCTTTCTCCTTCTCTCGCCTGCATTATGCGAGTATACATCGGGAGTATCAACGTATTGTTGTAACACGACCCGAGCCCGGTGGCGCCCCCACTCGGGCAACTCCGACTCGACCAGGCTGGCGACTACCACCTTCGCTATATCATGTATGCACATTTCCTATAGTATAAATAGCGTTATGTATATATATCGATACATGTAGTATCAACAATCCCACTGCCGACTGACCGGCACTCAGCTATTTTGGCCAGTTGCCTGCGGTCCAGGCCCACTTGCCCTACTTCTCAGCTCGTAGCAGGCTGCCCAGATTGCTCCAACAATTCCTCAGAACCATAGAACACATCAAGTATTTGTAGAGAACCATAGAACACATCAAGTAACTGTATCAGTTACCACCCAACCAAGTACAACCACAAGTCTCAATAATATTTGCATAACAACATCCATACTAATTAGATACCCGTAACCCTCTCGAACTACTCCAACAATTAATATAACCATAGAAGCATCAAGTATCTGTATCGGTTAATACCTCACCAGCTATAACCGTCAGTCTCAATAATATTCGCATAAATAATAGTTATACTACACATAAATTCATATAATATATAGATAGATATATAAATATGGTAATTAGATAGATACATAAATACACAGGTACATATATACATAGCTACATCGATACATAGATAGATAGACAGACATACAGATATATAGATAGTTAGAGAGATAGCTAGTTAGATAGATAGATATATATAGATAGATATATAGATAGATAAATAGATAGATAGATACATAGATAGATAGATAGATAGATAGATAGATAGATAGATTGATTTAACAAATTGACATCCACTATAGTCACCCACCATATTTCGATAAAACTAGATATCAGAAAGGCTTGTTTGGTGGCATATTTGGTTATGCCTTGAAATGTACAGTTAAACCTCTTTAACCAACCATCTCCACATATCGCCCACTCCCCTATTTGGTTTGCTTTATTTGGGTCCCAAACGATTGTCCATACAATACCATTGAAATGAAATGAAAAACTCCCTAAACCGATCACCTCCCAAAATGGACCTTTAAAATTGGCCCCATGGTTGGTTGAGTTAGAGAGGTTTTACTGTATTTATCATATCAGCTACTACATACACAGATGAACGTTTGACAGCTATTGACAGTCACTGACAAACTTATCAGCTGGGCTGTACGATGAGTGCTCAACCTCGGCCACCAACCCTAGTCTCCCCGGTGTAACGATTTCAACTTCCCCCCCTTCCCAAGTCCCCCCCCCCCCCCGGGAATCTGAAAACGTTTTTACCTTCCCTCCGGGGAAATTAAAAACGTTTTCAGATTCCTGGGGGGGAACTTAAAAACAGTTTTCAGATTCCTCCCCCTATTTTCAAATTCCCCCCTCCGGGAATTTAAAATTGTTTAAAAAACTTTAAAAAACGTTTTAAATTTCAGACCTATAATATTTTTTTCTTAACCATCTTGGAGACTTTTTGTGTCATTTGTGGTTAAATATGTTTTATTGTACTAGTAATAATTTCCATTATGCTATTCTCTCTATATTATAATATTTGTCATGAAAAATAATAAAAAATAACAAAAAATAACAAAAATAAAGAAAATTTCCCAAAAATGGGGGGGGGGGGGGAGGGGGAAAGTTAAAACGAGGGAGGGAACTTGAAAACGTTTTCAAATTCCCCTGGGAGGAATTTGAAAACGTTTTCAAGTTCCCGGGGGGGGGGGGGGGGAACTTGAATATGGGGGGAATTTGAAATCTTTACAGGCACCAAACCCCTCACAGAAGACTGGCCAACATTTCAATTTAATGCTTCATAATCTGATAAAAGTATCATATGTTCTAAGCCCAAACACTTATCTAGATTTGATCCTACATGCCCAGCTTAGTTACTGGTGCACTTGGTAAGCATTTGTTTCCCCAGAGAAGGAAACTCTAAATCAATTAAATAGAACATATTACTGCTGAAGCATATCGCATGGAGATCATAACAATCCTGAGAGGATACCTTTGAATGTCAGCATTTCTTTTCCATTTAAATTGTCTTAGATATATGTCCACATTTAATTCATCAATTAAGACATAGAAATTTGCAAGGTAATTTCTAATTTGCATAATTTCTAATTTCACTACCCATGATATGCAATATGAATGGACAATGCTGTTGTAAATATATGTATTCCTCTGAAATAAGAACTAAATATTCGGAATTGTCTTCCACCAAAATAAAATATGCGTTTTGGCGGAATGATCGCGATTCTGCACAGAACGCCGGATTTAGAGCCTGTAAATTGGAATGGTTCCGCTGAAATTGGAATGGTTCCGCTGAAATTGGAATGGTTCCGCTGAAATTGGAATGGTTCCGCTGAAATTAGAATGGTTCCGCTGAAATTGGATTGGTGGGCAGGTCTGATGTCGGGCAGTAACTGCTTAAACTTAAAGCTGCATAGTCCGATAAAAGCATCACATTTTCAATACTAGAATATTGCTTTAGATTTGAATCTACATATCTAGCTTAGGCACTGATAGTGATACACTTATTAAGCATTTGTCACCACATAGAACTTAGAAGGCAACACTGAAGCAATTTAATAGAAGCCGTTACTGCAGAAGAAGCCTATGGTGTAAGGAGTTTGGGCGTGATACCTAAATCAAATTTGACATATTTACACTTCTAATATCACAAAAGTTAGCTATTTATATCAAAGGTTACTTCAAACTTAAGGTAGATTTTAACAATCACATTAATCTCAAAATAATGACAGAAAATCAAAGCCATCGGATTATGCAACTATAAAGTATTCAGTGTCTTTATTTAGGAAATTTAGCTAATTTAGGGTGACTTAGTGGTGGCCATTTTGGATGTATATCCACCATCTTGGACTGAGATCATTCCATTCAAAGGTAGAGTTGACAAGAATTCTGAAATAAACTTGATGTTTTCATCGGACTCATCATCATCATGCTGTCAGTCGCAATGCGACAAAGACTGCTTTTATTTCTTAACCGCCGCTATTTCGTGCGGTTGTGCATTTCATAAAAGCTGCTTGCAAAGTGTTGAAGTGCTGCTGGCTTTTGCAAGTTACTAGCAGCACTCTCTCGGGGAGCAAATAGAGGTTTCACACTGGCAAGAACACATCAAGGCAGGCGCAAACTATTTGTCCCTGCAGTAGCTGGCCGGGAGATGTTGGGAGTTCCCTTCATCACCGCCCTTAATGCTGCCATGGAAGCATGGTTTTCGGTTAGGGTTTGCTCCCTTAGCCTTTGGTTCTATCAATAACCTATACCACAAGGCAGTGGTTTATAACTTTGCAAGGCAGGGGCGTCAAACTCCCTGAGGTATTTTAGCAGATAGGTACTACATTACCCGCATTCCCACATATCGGACTATGCAGCCTTAATATCGCCCGCTGACTCTGGACACGGTGGATACGGGGACCAGCGAATTCACAGGCGAATCAACCCTTCGGATATCCTGTTTTGACACGTAATATTCTGAAAAGCAAATGTTTGCCTTTGTTAGACGATACACGTGAGCCCGGCCCGTAGCCCGGCGTGTAATTGGCTGAAAAGCAGTTATTTGAGCACCCTTTATCTAGCTCCAGATACCAGCCTTATTTGCTATTATTATAACAGACTACCGGTAACTGGAATCGCAGACTTCCAAACTAACTCTCTTCCCCCCCCCCCCCCCCCCACCCACCCCCCCCGCCGACCGGCGACACCCCACGTCAACTCCCCCCCCCCCCCACCCCCCCAACAGCGTACCCACCCTCTCCCTGCGCCGCCACACTCACGGCTTGCAAATTAGTCACGTGTCTGAAAAGGGGCGACATGAAAATGACACATAATAGCCATGAGACAATCATGTAGTTGAGGTTTGATGTGGTTGGTTGTTTGCTGTTGTTTGACTCCTAGCAACATCTGAGGTCATATCAGGACGGATACTGACTTGTGACAGTGCGCGCTCATGGCGACTTTATAGTGCTTCCCCATTGGGAAACCAGGCCATTTTAGTTTGAAGCAACTTTTATTTCATAGGGAACCATGGCGATAATTTGAGGGAAAACAGGTTAAACTAATTTGTGTGTGCATACTGAAAGGTCGAGTGTAATAGCATTAAACAGAACATCAAATCACAGGAAATGTTTAATGTATGTAGGAGTACCTAAGGTCTCTTTGTTGAATCAAATCTGGGTAAGTGCTTTGGTTACAAAATGTGATGCCTGTAATGGATTATGTGGCACTACTGTGATGCAAATGTCAATATTTTACTGGGAAAAGTGCTGCAGGAATACAATAGAATATATGTATGCATGTCTGTTCAGCATTAATTGAAAGCTTAATGGAAGCTTCACATTTTCAAAACCAAAACAATTATCTAAATGTGATTCTACATATCTAACTTTGGTGCTGATGTTCATTAAGCATGTGTTGCCAGATAGAAGGGAATCCTGAGTCAATGTAATACTCATAGAAGATTTTATTGTAGAAGCCTATGGTGGCATGCTCACCAAAATTAATTTAGCCTGTTTGCACTTCAAATATCTCAAAAGGTAGCCATATAATTAAAGGTTACTTCAAAGTAAATTAAGGTAGGTTATAAATATAACAATCACAATACTATATTTATTTAAGAAAATGGCAGACATTCAAAACCATCGGACTCTGCATATTTAAGAAACTGCCTATGAAAATTTGTAATAATTGCATTCCTGTATTTATTTAGTCTCCTCTTGATTAGTGAAGACGACACCGTCTGCCAACTCTATTGAGCAGAGCTTATTTACACACCATTCCTTATGCCTGGTACACACCTACCGTATACGATTCGCGCACTAAAACTCGCGACTCGACCCGACCCGCTTAAAACTGAAAATGGGCCGATTCATTTTTCCAATCGCGAATCGCAATCGTAATCGTCCCGTTTTAGCCCTAAAACTGAGTTTTTAGTCGCGAATCGCAATTGCTAGGTGTGCGCAGGGAGCGCACACCTAGCGATTTTTGTGCACGAAACTGGCAGTTTTAGATCGTATACGGTAGGTGGGTGCGCACAAACGGTAGGTGTGTACTAGGCATAAGACGATAATTCAGTAGGACGATGAAATCAAGAAATTAGATGAAGGTAGCAGAGTAGTCACACAGCCTTTATAGTGTTGTTGTTTATGTAGGGTTTATCTGTGTAAATCTACTTTAGCCAGTTAGGCGATAAGCTTTTAAGACCCCTGATTAGATAAAGACTACATGAAATGAAAACGTCACATATGACCAGATTAAATATATTTATTAAGCTAACAATGTCTCAGAGCAAAAATACCCGAAACCACCGGCACTGCGATATTGTATAATTTTGAAAATATATGACCTCTATAGAGAAATGCATCAGTCTTTCAGATATGCTTGACTGGTTCTAGTAAAGTGCTATATTCTGATGCTATATTCTGATGAAAGAACAACATTTTAGAAACAAAGAACATGCCTACATTTGATCTGATTTTTCCAACTGGTGGACTCATTAAACATTTATTGCTAGGTACAAGGAATATTAAGTGAATTTAATAGAGCCTATTGCTACTGGAAGTCATGGAAGTCTATAGGTCTATTTCATGTGACGTGGACAGGGGATTAGTTCAGTGCGCGCGCAGCTTGGCTGCAGGACAACACTGCAAACTCAATGGCTATGAGAAATCTTCATACAGAAAAAGTGAAATATACCTCTAAAACCACACCACATAGAAATAAACCGCTTGCCACACATATAGAAAACATATTTTGCACTGTGCGTATTGGCAAACTCAATGATTGTCAATGGCCATGAGTAATCTTCAGACAGAAAAAGTGAAATAGCTCTAAACTTACACCACCTAGAAACAAACCACTTGGAACACCTATAGCAAACTATTCAACGAACAGATTGTATTAAATTTATACGGTTAGGGTTCTGCATTTCTCTTAATTTTGAATAAAATTGACGTTTTGAACTGCGAGTATAGGCAAGCTCAATAAGTCAATTCATTGTCAATGGCAGTGAGCAATCTTCATATAGAAAAAGTGAAATATCTCTAAAAGTACACCACTTAGAAAGATACCGTTTGGTACACATATAGAAAACGTGTTCAACAATTAGATTATATTAAATTTATACGGTTAGGGTTCTGAATTTCTATTAATTTTGAATAAAACTGAAAAAGTGAAATATTAAAAATGTGGTGCTCTCTGTGGTGGAGTGGTTAGAGTGTCTAGAGTGTTTTTCTAGGTCGATCTCCTAATCTGAAGGTCGGTCGTTCGATTCCCCATGCCCCCACCTCTGCCAATTTGGATTTCCACCGCTGTGTATAACTTACAGCGACATCAAAGGCCAGTCGCTTTCATACCATGTCTATGTGGTGTGGGAGGTTAAAAATCCCTTGTGTCGGTAAAATTGTAGACTCAGGCTTTCTATCGACAAACTGTCTAATGGTGAAAACAAGTCTATTCAGACTTATCCATGATAGGCAGTATCAATCTTCAAGAAAAAAAACTAAAAAACTACAACACCTAGAAACAACCAACTTGGAACACATATAGAAAACATATTCAAAGAACAAATTATATTAAAAATATAAGGTTAGAGTCTTCTGCATTTCTATTAATTTTGAATATAACTGACGTTTTGCAGTGAGCGTTTCGGCAAACTCAATGGCAGTGTGCCTTCATTCTGCAGCCATACACGATGTTAGTAAACATTGAAATAGGTCTATGATGCCATCATAATGTGATCTGTGACCCCCTGAGCCGCCTCGACGACAGTGCTAGCAACACCAGGATTCTAGAAGCTGACCCTGAGGGTTTGCTCTGCTGTAGGGCTAAACTTTTTCATACTCTATTCTCTTACAGAAAGGTCTCAGCTGAGAAGGGAGCAAAAGAGCTTTCAGGAGCAGTTCTATGCACCAAACTCGACAACAACAAGGGCCGTCCAAGTCAAGAGATACTTGGCCTTTGTGGAGACTTTTAGTTCTACTCGTGCTCCTGTTCCATGTTCGGATGAGCAAGTCGCCCTGTACGCAACTTGGCTCTCCCGCTCGATGAAGTATAGCTCAATCACTAATTACCTGAGCGGGTTAAACTATTTTCTAAAACAGACTGGGGCTCAGCCAATTGACTACAACAGTTTCATTATATCTTCTACTCTGAGCGGTATTAAGCGGGTCAAGGGGGATGCCCCACGTCGGGCCAGGCCCCTGCTTCCTTCTATGATGAGGAAGATATTTGCTATGCTGTGCTCGTCCACGGGCCATACATCGTGGAGAGCGGCTATACTTGTTTCCTTTTGAGCCCTTCTGCGGAAGGCGCAGGTCACCCTCTCGGACTCAACGCTTCGGAGGGGGGATTTCAAAATTTTTGACTGGGCCATGGTCATAACGATTAGGAAAAGTAAGACTATTCAGTTCGCTGAGAGACTATTGGAAGTCCCCGTTGCTCGATGTGCCGATCCAGGGATGTGCGCAGTCCACTGGGTTGAACTGCACTTCTCCCAGCTTCCCGCTGGACCCGGAGAGGAAGCATTCAGGCTTCCTGATGGGTCGGGCGGCTCTATGCCAATGACATATGCTATTTACCAGCAGACTCTAAAGACCTTTGCAGCAAGGGCAGGTATTGATTGCGACGACTTATCATCACATTCACTTTGCCGAGGTGGCTGCACCTTTAGCCTTATGTGGGGCCACGGTAGAGGAAATTAAGGTACGGGGGGACTGGGCATCCGACACAGTTTACGCATATCTTAAAACCCCCTTATCTGTCCGGATTATGGACGACATGAGGGTGGCAGTCACCTTGTGCTCCGAGACGGCTTGATTGGTTTGGGTGGGAGTCGTGCGGCTCCCTTTGGCATTTATCGCTCAGCCCGGAGTCGAATAAACGAACCAACCCAATCTGCTGTCTCTCTCTTCAATTCGTTGGGGAGGCTTATATTATATATAATCTATTATATAAACGCTCGGAGAATTATTTATTATTTATTAGTGTCGATTCTACTCGACTGAATATTGGCCAATCGCCGTCGTCCGCTGTCCCCTGCTGCGTTGCTGCGGCGCTCGATGCGGCCCGATCTGGTTTGAATCGTCACTTGCCTCCCGTTTTTTGCTTTTGTATTAGGTAGGGCATTTATCGCTCAGCCCGGGGTCGAATAAAGGAACCAACCCAATCTGCTGTCTCTCTCTTCAATTCGTAGGGGAGGCTTATACATATATATACATATATATACATACACATATATATACATATGCATATATATATATACATACATATATGTACATATATATACGGATAGTGATAATCCCATTATCGCATGTAATAAGCTCTGGAGTCCCTGCCCCCCCCCCCTTCCCCCCACTCATGGGGTCGGTGGGGGTCCAGTGTCGCAGTTTCAGTTCCCAGCAGTTTCAGTTCCCACAATTGCTTCTGCGCATGCGTCAACATCTAACGGCATCGTCTGCGCATTGTCAATGGTCGTGAGCAATCTTCACACATAAAAAGTGAAATATCTCTAAAACCAAACCAGCTAGAAACAAATCGCTTGGTACACATATAGAAAACATGTTTACCAACACAATTATATTAAATTGATATGGTTAGGGTTCTGGATTTCTATTAATTTTGAATAATGTTTTGCACTGCGCGTACCACCAAACTCAACGCATTGTCAATGGTCATGAGCAATCTTCATGCAGAAAAAGTTACATATCTCTAAAACCACACCACCTAGAAACAAATCGCTTAGTACACATATAGAAAACATGTTTACCGAAAAGATTATATTAAATTTATAAGGTTAGTCACACTGACACTATAGTGACAGCGATTTGCGGTGATCGGCGATGGTTTAAATCAGGCTAATGTTGACACATGTGCAGACAATGCTTTGACGCATGCGCAGAAGCAATTGTGGGAACTTCAACTGCTGGGAACTTCAACTGCGACACCGGTCCTCCTCGCCGGGCCCCTGCACAGGGCGCCACATGCCACTCGCCCCCCCCCCCCCCCTCCCCCCCTTTCCCCCACTCATGGGCCTCGGAAGTTTTTGGATGTGGCTTTCCCACCTTCCGGGAAGCACCACCACACCACGTCGCGCCCACATGCCGCTCTCCACCAGGTTCTGTGCCGCCTGCGCGGAACCTCACACTGGCCCGACCGGTGACGACTGCAGACGCAGTAACGGGGTTGGGCAAGCGAACATGGCCGACCTGTGCCACGTCAACTGGAGGAGATTGAAGCAGAGGTTGAGGCTATGAGCATCCAGGGGCGCAACAGCGCTCCCAGAGACAAGAGTGTGGCACGCCGTAGCAGCCGTGATGAGAGCGGGACACGCCGCAGTGACCGGGACAGGAAAGGCAGCCGGGACAAGAGCGGGACACGCCGCTGCAGACGTGACACCAGATGCCGGGGCGGTTCGAGGTCACCGGAGTCAGGAGACTCGGTGCGCTCCGGAGAGGAGGCGGTGGAGGCATGGACTGCCCGCGACTCCAAGCATCGCTCCCATCAGAGGAGGAAGAATTCGTCCCACCGCCACCACCACTGCCACTCGCACAGCAGCAGCAGTAGGTCCAGAAGTTCAAGCCACAATTGGCAGCTCCGCCGTAAGTACAGCCTTAAGAACTATTCTGACAAGGGTTTGAAAGATTTGATGCTGCACGACATAGTGCTCGCTAACTTAAAGTGGGCAGTGGCTTCTAAAACCATGTCAGCTTCAGACAAAGACGGGGTGATGAAGCATGTCGGTTATATGGTTATGAAGGCCTCGATGGATTCATACCCGAACAAGGCCTACCAGGGCTATGATAAGGACATACAACGTATCGCTATCACCAAGGGGATGCGCGCATTTGTCGGTGGGAACATGGATGTCTCACTGGAACACTTTGCAGCTGAGAAGCATACACACCATTCACCGGCAAGGCTAGGAGCTTACCCGGCCAGGCGTAGGCTGGGTAGATGTAGGGGACCGTGTGATACCTGGAACAGCACGGCTAGCTGCAACAAAGGTGCAGGCTGTGAGGATCATCACAACTGCCGGCATTGCTGGGATCCGGCCCATTGGGGCGCGGATTGCAAGGACCGGGGCTCAAACGCCTTTAAGCCCGCCAGGCGATAGCAGCCAGCCCCGCCGTGTGACCAGCCGGCAGCCAGGCTTGATGCGGCGGTCAGCCTGGGTGGGGAGGTGGTCACGGGGGCAGAGCCCACTGCCAGTGAGCGCCCCATGCCGGTCGCTTGGGACTCTACCAATTGTGCGACCATTGCTACCGATAATGCCTATGTTGGCTCAAACTATTATGCTCCCGATAATGTTTGTGTTGATACTAGCTATGATGTATGTTATAATGTTGATCGCCATGATGTCCCATTCCCCATTGTGTCCACGGACATGAACATTCACACTGAATTTATTGATGTCGGCAATGTTGTTTGTAATGACGTGAGTTTCTATGATGTTTCTCTTTCCACTGTGCCAGTTGGCACCTCAGCTAACATTGACCATATTGATGCTAATTATGACGTTTATGAGGATGTGAGTTGCCATGATGTTCCCTTGCCCACAGTCCCAGCTGTATGTGGTGTCCACCCTGTCAGTAATGAAGCCCAGTGCGCTTATAGCAGCATTAATGCCTACGCAGTCAATAAGGACCGACGCCATACTCCGAGCAGGGGGGGGGGGCGACCCAGTGACAGCACCACCTCAGGTTCCTATCCCATTCCCCGCCATCAATCGGTTGCAGAGGAAAAATAGCCGGGTTCCCTTTCACGCCCACCAGCCAGTACAGGCGGTTGGGAAAAATAGTGACATCAGCCTCAACCCCAGCCGCATAGTAGGGGAAGACTCCCGCAGGGAGGGTAGCCCATGGCTTAGTTTTGTTTGTAAGGATGAGCTGTGCCCTCTACTGTGTGCCAGCAGTTGATGTTGGTGGGCTCGTCACCAGATTCACAGTCTATGACATGTTCGCTCATGGCGGGGGTGCCGTGGGCGAGCTCGGACCAGAAAAATCACGGAGGTGAATCTCGTGCTCCCGGCCCTCCCGGTGGTTGGAGTAGGTGGGGCGGGGAGGCATGCCAGCGGGGTAGTTGGCGGGGAAACCGAACTCCAGGATGTCGACCAGGTCGAGGTCCTGGTACCCTTGGAGCCGGTCTCGCCATGCCATTGTGTAGGCCTGAGTGGAGGGGGATGCGGGTGGCCAAAGAATTAGGGAGGCCCGCATGCCGGGGGCCGCGTAGACCCGAGTGAAGGTGGGTTAGCGAGCCCACGCCTCGCCGGAGGTGTGGGCCGGAGGTGTGGGGCCAGATGGCAAGGAGGGTGGGGCGGTAGTCATGGGGGGGGGGATCCACAGGAAGGGGCGGTGTGAGGATATCCTGGACGGCTGGATCGACCACATCAGCGACGGGCTCCCCGAGGTCACTGAGGGGGGGTAGGGTAGGAAGTGCGGTGAGGGGCCGGGAGAGGAGCGCCAAACTCGGCGGGGCAGGCAGGGGTGTGGAGGGCGAGGTGGGGAGGGGGGGTGGAAGCCGGCAGTTGGCCGGCGGCGTCTGGGGTGGCGGGGCTGTCTGGGGTGACATGGTCTGGGGTGACATGGTCTGGGGTAATGTCACTGGATGTGAGGCAACGCCCTGGCGGGGGCCGTGGCGGGGTTTGAGGGCCCCTGGTGGGCGGCGGCGGCATGTGGCCGGCAATGGCCCACCGCTGGAGGGATGGGGCTGCGGTCTCGGGGGGCCATGGGGCTGCTTCCGTCCAGGTGGGCAGTACGCCACCACCGGACTAAAAATCCGCCGAGGGGCTCCGTTTAGTGTAACACACTGCCTCACTGTGAGCCGGGAGGATGCGCCTGACGTTAGCGCAATAAGCGCAGACGTGGTGCTTCCGAGAAGCCTGGTCATCGTGGGCTGCGCCGGGACGTGCGAGGTCACATGAGGTGGGGCTCGCGGTTCCAGGCGGCGCAGGGAGTGCCGTATGCCTCCCGGGTGTAGGGTGTGCAGCCGTTGGCTTGGGAGGAGGAGCATGGCTGGGTTGCACGATGCCGGCGAGACGTTCCACAGAGTGTGCTGTGGCTTCCATAGTGGCCTCGGCCGAGGAGATCCAGTGCGCCGCCTCAGCATGGCAGCCCGAGGTGGAGGAGGTCGCGGAGGCGCTCTCGGGGGAGGTGTGCCCGGTGGGTCTCCTGGTTCCATGACAGCCAGCAGGTCGGCCTCGTCCACGAGCTATGGATGGCATGCTGTTGGTGAAAGGTTCTAGGCCCGCGAGAGTATGCGAGAGTTCGTCCGTGAGGCATGAGTGTAGGCCCGGGATACGTCAGGATAGATCAGGACACGCCAAAATAAAAAGGACGGGCAGGACAGCATGACGGGAGGAGAGCTGGAGGAAGAGTGGCTGGAGGCAGCTCTGGGCCCGGTTATAAGGGGAAGGAGCGGGGGGGGGGGGGGCGTGATGCAATGTCAACCATCAGGAGAGAGAAGGGTGGGCCTCCTCATCCGCCACAAATCACATGCAATGCAAGCATTACGACCAATGGGCTTGGGAGGAAGAAACAAAGTATACTCCTTCCCATCATTGTCCACAACTTTCTTGGACCTAGCCACCTCCTTCCCTGCATCAGTGCAGACTGCCTTGAAGACGTTCTTAAAACGTCTGTATGAGAGGAAATTGCTTGCCGCCATCAACAAGGCAATTCCTCCGTCCATCTGGCTGCACAATGAGGAGAACTTCTTCTCTGCCTGCATACGATTAGCAATGGGTGCAATGGCCATCAACGCTCCCAACACTGCCTTGTGCGGAGTGTGGAGCACCCCTTCAAATTTCTTGCGATCGTCATTGAGCTTGACAACACTGTGCATCTTCTTCACCACCGAGTCTGGGGATCCGTTTGATCCCCGTGAATTTTTCTCCCATCTTAGTAATCACCTCCACTGGGTTGAAGGTATTAAAGTCCCCTTTGATTGTCTCACGCATCATGGCAGTGGTGAGGACCTTCTTGGCCTTCTCCTGGCGGCATTTCTTATGGCCCTTCCCTCCGATCTTAGCGTACTTCCCTGTAAGCTGGGTGTCTGAGTCTGCCTCAGTCGTTGATGAGTCAGATGAAGAGTCTGAGGAAGAATCCTTCTTACTCTTATTTGTCTTCTTCTTCTTATTCTTTTTCCCCTTTACCATGGGCTTCTTTCGTGCCCAGGTGTATTCGTCCCCATCCGACAAACTCACTCCAGCCTTAGAGTGTTTCCTCTTTCTCACCGGGATCCTTTCCTGTGAGGAATCTTCCTCTAAAGAATCTTCTCCAGAGTAATCCTCCCACTCAGAATCTTCTGATTCCCGGATCTTCTTCTTTGTCTTCTGATGCAATCTCCTAGAGAGCATTTCCTCCAGCTTGGTCTGGAGAAGGTCTGTCAGACGCGCATCTAGGTCAGACAGGCCTGGTTCTGGCCCACTCAAGTCGTCAGAGCCCACTTGGTCAGGCGACCCTTTGACCTGCAGTTGCGGTGACGGCTCTTCATCATCCATAATCCAACTGGGAGCCTCCGTCTTACTACGCTTCGTAGCCATTGGAACCTTAAAACGATCGAAAAAACAAAAGTTAGGGAATGCTCAACCAAAATGTCACAAAGGGTTAGACAAAGCCCAAATTGTGCATCTACTGGTGTTGAAAAAATGTTCTTAATCCATTACAACACTGGTGTGAGAGAAAATTGTGAGTGTCGTAGGTTAATGGTAATGAAACTTAAACCAAACGAGGGTAGGGACCAGTGTAGCGGTAGCCCCCACACTCTCTATCCCATACACTTCTCCCTACTGTGGCATAATGTGCCAACAAGTTGGAGAAAATGCTATGAGATTCGGAGGTATGCCTAAGTAACACAATTTGGGGAATCTAATAAGAAACCCAGGAATAAATCCTCACAATGAGAATGGCTCCAACCACACATCTCTCCGATCGGCAACGGGTAGCTTAAACAAACAAAGAACAATGGCGACATCATTCTACCATTGTTCTAAGAATCTTAAAAGCACCAACAAAGACTTCATAAGTCTACAAAAAGTTCCAATCCTTAATAAAAAAACTGCGGTAACATACAATCCATCAATTTACCATAAAACAACACCAATAGTTACTCAGTGGTATGTCGTTTTAGGTAGAAAACTGCCAGAGCAACTCTACAAACGTCCTTCGGTTGTGAGTTGATTATCCTAATTGATGGACCCGGATGTGCTTCCTTCTCCCTGGGCTACCAGTAGCCAGAGGCTTAGTACGTAGGTAAAATATATATATATATAAATATATATATGCATACGTGTGTGTGTTTACCTATACCTAAGAAACCCCACCTAAATGTCCTGTTAAATCTCAATCTCACACCACACTACATGCACGGACCGACCCACCGCTCAGTGAAAATAACTTCCTGCCAAATAAACTCACACACAGTCAGTTGCTCCACTTCGGGTCGTGTATTTTATGTAATTTTATCGCGCGATTCACGACCTTTCACCCAAACGGGATGCGCAGATAACCGCGCATGCGCGTGGGCGCGCACGTGACAAGATACATGGAGCCCCCTGGCGACGGCTTGGCGCCAGCGCACAGGAAGCAGTCTGTGCCGTAAAGTCTCGACTTAGAGCGGGCATGTAAATAACGTAAGTTTATATATAATGGTATTGTCCATATATATGGCTCATACATTTGGGCTATAGGCATGGGCTATCTAATTTGTTATAAACAATACGCACTCACTATGTATTGCATTATTATTCCAGTATGCTTGTATCTCTACCATCTACTATTTCACCGCAGTTTTTACCACCACCGACCGCTACCTGAGTGACTTCCTGTTGATTTAAGTTGCATAGTCCGATGGTTTTGAGATTCTGTCATTTTTCTGAGATAAATATATTAGGTTGATTGTTATTATGCAATTCACTTTAGTTTGAAGTAACTTTTATTTTAAATGGCTAACTTTTGAGATTTTTTTAAGGCAAACAGGGAAAATTATTTTGGCAAGCACACCAACATTATTACATCATATGCTTCTGCAGTAACGGGTTCTATTATGGAAGAGAGGGAATGGAAGGTTAAAAAGTTCCAATATCATATTATACATAAGCTGACTAAAACAAGGTTAGAAAGTTCCAATATAATATTATAGATAGGCTGACTAAAACAAGGTTAAAAAGTTCCAATATAATATTATTGATAGGCTGACTTAAACAAGGTTAAAAAGTTCCAATATCATATTATAGCTAGGCTGACTAAAACAAGGCTAAAAAGATCCAATATAATATTATAGATAGGCTGACTAAAACAAGGTTAAAAAGTTCCAATATAATATTATAGATAGGCTGACTAAAACAAGGTTAAAAAGTTCCAATATCATATTATAGATAGGCTGACTAAAACAAGCTTAAAAAGTTCCAATATAATATTATACATAAGCTGACTAAAACAAGGTTAGAAAGTTCCAATATAATATTATAGATAGGCTGACTAAAACAAGGTTAAAAAGTTCCAATATAATATTATAGATAGGCTGACTAAAACAAGGTTAAAAAGTTCCAATATAATATTATAGATAGGCTGACTAAGACAATGTTAAAAAGTTCCAATATAATATTATACCTAAGCCAACTAAAACAAGGTTAAAAAGTTCCAATATAATATTATACATAAGCTGACTAAAACAAGGTTAGAAAGTTCCAATATAATATAGATAGGCTGACTAAAACAATGTTAAAAAGTTCCAATATAATATTATACCTAAGCCAACTAAAACAAGGTTAAACAGTTCCAATATAATATTATGGATAGGCTGACTAAAACAAGGTTAAAAAGTTCCAATATAATATTATAGATAGGCTGACTAATGCCTGGTACACACCTCCCATATACGATTCACGCGCTAAAACTGACTGCCCGACCCGACCCGACCCGACGCGTTTCCCGACTAAATCTGAAAACACGGACAACACACATATACCGACTGCTAAAACTGGGGCGCTCACATCTACCTCCGTTTCATGAGTTCCATTCCCCCCTCTTCCATTATTCCCTTTTCCATTCCCCTCTCTTCCATTCCCCCTCTTGTGTTCCCCCCTCCTGCGTTCCCCCTGTTGGGTTCCCCCCTCTTGTGTTCCCTCCTCTCTTCCATTCCCCCCTCTCCCATTCCCCCTCTTCCATTCCCCTCTCTTCCATTCCCACTCTTCCATTCCCTCCCCTTCTGTTCCCCTCTTGCAGTCCCCCTGTTGCGTTCCCCCCTGTTGCGTTCCTCCCTGTTGCGTTCCCCCCTGTTGCGTTCCCCCCTCTTGCGTTCCCCATCTTCCATTCCCCCTCTTCCATGGAAGGGGGGGAATGGAAGAGAGGGGAATGGAAGAGAGGGTATGGAAGAGAGGTGAATGGAAGAGAGGGAATGGAAGAGAGGGGAATGGAAGAGAGGGAATGGGAGAGGGAGGAATGGTGGAAGAGGCGGAATGCAACAGGGGGGAACGCACGAGGGGGAGGGGGAAATGGAAGAGAGGGAATGGAAGAGAGCGGAATGGAAGAGAGGGGAATGGAAGAGAGGGAATGGGAGATGGGGGAATGGAAGAGAGGGGAATGGAAGAGAGGGGAATGGAAGAGAGGGGGAATGGAAGAGAGTGAATGGGAGAGGGGGAAGGGAAGAGAGAGAGAATGGAAGAGAGGGGAATGGAATTGAGGGGAATGGAAGAGAGGGGAATGGAAGAGAGGGAAAGGAAGAGAGGGGAATGGAAATGGGGGAATGGAAGAGGAGGGAATGGAAGAGAGGGGAATGGAAAAGGGGGAATGGGGGGAATGGAAGACAGGGGGAATGGAAGATGGGGGGAATGGAAGATGCGGGAACGGAAAGAGGGGGCAATGGAAGAGAGGGAATGGGAGAGGGGGGAATGGAAGAGGGGGAATGGAAGAGGGGGAACGGAAGACGGGGGAACGCAAGAGGGGGGAACTCAAGAGGGGGGAACGTAACAGGGATGAACGCAACAGGGGGAACCCAACAGGGGGAACGCAACAGGGAGGAACGCAACAGGGGGGAACGGAAGGGGAGAGGGGAATGGAAGAGAGGGAATGGAAGAGAGAGGAATGGAAGAGGGGGAATGGAAGAGAGGGAATGGAAGAGAGGGGAATGGAAGAGAGGGGAATGGGAGAGGGGGAATGGGAGAGGGGGGAATGGAAGAGAGGGGAATGGAAGAGGGGGAATGGGAGAGGGGGAAGGGAAGAGAGAGAATGGAAGAGAGGGGAATGGAAGAGGGGGAATGGAGGACAGGGGGAATGGAAGATGGGGGGAATGGAAGATGGGGGAACGGAAGATGAGGGAACGGAAGACGGTGGAACGGAAGACGGGGGAACGGAAGACAGGGGAACAGAAGATGGGGGAATGGAAGAGGGGGGAATCGGGGGAATGGAAGATGGGGAATGGGGGAATGGAAGTGGGGGGAATGGGGGGAATGGAAGAGGGGGAAATGTGGGGAATGGAAAAAGGGGTAAGAGAATGGAAGTCTTGGACGGCAAACGGACGGTGGGTCTCACACATATACCGTATAAAGGCCCTGTCACACTACAACGTAACGACGTCAGCAAAGGGAGAACGTGAAGAATGTTGAATTTCTCGGCGTAGTATGCAGATTTGGGCACAAGTTGAACAGGGATGCAGCGTAGTTGACGAGAGAGTAATGTCAGTAAAGCGTAGTGATACCGTCATTCAACGAGAGAGGACCACGTCATTACGCTCACGGAATGTTATGAACGTTATTCCATCGCCAGAACTACGTTAAATGACGTTACATACATCATGACACATTGGCGAAACATTGAACATACGTTCTCCTGATGTTCTCCTGCCGTTCTCCTGACGTTCTCCTGACGTTCCCATTATGCCGCGTGGACGTTTCCACCGGGTTTAATGTGGGTCAACATAGTGGAACATAGTTGAACGTAGTGAGCAGCGTTTGACTAACGTCCGTTTAACATCATTGACGTTTGCCGAACGTGTACAGAACACACGGCAAGCATAAACCCTTACGTTCGATTTACGTCGAAAGTTTTGAACAGGTTCAAAACTTTGACGCGCGCCGACATAACACGACGTAACCTGACATAGCTTGACGTCAGTCTAACATCATTCTGACATCATCATAACGTAACCCAACATACGTCAACGTAATGACAAAACGTGATCACGTCAGGCTTACGTTTGCTCATTATGTCATAGTGTGACAGGGGTATTAGATACGACTGACTGCTCACATATACCGTTTCTTGAACGCCCGATTCGTTTTTTGAATGTCTTGCGATTCGAGTTTTAACCCCTAAAACTAAATTTTATACGCAAATCGGAAGCCTCAGGTGTGCTAGGGGGTCGCACAGCTAACGACTAAAACTCAAACTTAGTCGCGAAACGGGCAGTTTTAGATCGTATACGGGAGGTGTGTGCTGGGCATTAAACAAGGTTAAAAAGTTCCAATATCATATTATACATAAGCTGACTAAAACAAGGTTAGAAAGTTCCAATATAATATTATAGATAGGCTGACTAAAACAATGCTAAAAAGTTCCAATATAATATTATAGATAGGCTGACAAGGTTAAAAGGTTCCAATATAATATTATACATAAGCTGACTAAAACAATGTTAAAAAGTTCCAATATAATATTATACATAAGCTGACTAAAACAGTGTTAAAAAGTTCCAATATAATATTATAGATAGGCTGACTAAAACAATGCTAAACAGTTCCAATATAATATTATAGATAGGCTGACTAAAACAAGGTTAGAAAGTTCCTATATAATATTATACATAAGCTGACTAAAACAATGATAAAAAGTTCCAATATAATATTAGATAGGCTGACTAAAACTAGGCACAATGTTCCAACGAGATTAACCAGACGGAATGGCAGAATGAGTTAGAGCGCCCATCTCCTGTGCTTGGTAGATCGTGGGTTCGAACCCTGGTCGAGTCAAACCAATGACTTAAAAATTGATACTTGTCGCTTCCTAGCCAGGCACTCAGCATTATTAGGACAGGGCAAGGACTGGTGTGCTCAGTGTCAGGATAATGTGACTGAGTGGGGTACCAGGTCATGGTGCTGGCAGCCTGGTTTCCCAGTGGGACAGCACTATAAAATCGCCATGAGTGCACACTGTCAGAAGTCGGTACCCGTCCTGATATGACCTTAGATGTTGCTAGGATGTAAAACAACAACAAACAAACAAAATCCAACGAGATTACAGATAGGCTGGTTAGAAGAAGACACAATTTCCCGATAAATCATTGAAGATAGGTTGACTAAAACTAAGTCTAATAGGTTGTTTAATGTCAGATATACTTACTAGAACAACGCTTAATGTGCCGAAAAAGATTGAGTAGAACGGTACATAATGTACCAATAAGAGATTATGATAAAGATTCTGAGATTATGACAGGCTGACAAGAACTGGACCTCCTGTTCCAATCAATAAAAGATATTTATAGGTTATAGGTAGCTTGACTAGAACTAAGCCTAAAGTTCCCAAAAGAATGCCTACATAGGCTGCCTAGAACTAGGCATAATTTCCCAATAAATGAGTATGATAGAATGACTGGACGTAATGAGTAATGTTCCAGTTACTTCAATACTAAATAATGCATATGTTCTCTGTTGATAGCAGACAGTCTGATAGCTGTGGTGTCCCACGGGCCACCCCACACGATACTACTAAGACCCGGGCCGACCCATAGAGATCCCTCAGGCCGGCCCAACCCTCCACAGACAGCGCCGCCTAGTCCCCCCCCCGCCCCCCCCCCCCCCCCCCCCCCACACACACACCATAAACCAAACACCAAACCCACACACGCCCTGGAGAAGGAGGAGCTCCACCACACAACACGTGACTACCACAGCGCCCCCTCGTGTAACCAATCCGCCGCCCGCCAGGCGGCGCACACACGCCGCAGAGGGCCACCCGAGCAGTCGGCGGCCGGATATACTCAGTCTGCGACGGGGGAGCAGCTCACGGCTCGGTACGGGACACACTCAGTCGGTGACGGGAGAGCAGCTCCTGGCCTCGCATCTCATCTCCCAACACCATCACCGACACTGTGGTCATCGACATCACCTGTTGGCCGGAGGAGTCCCCTTGCATCCCGTGTGATTGACTGACTACACAGCAGCCAGACGGAAGCTGATGCTTGGCGAGCCTGGGTGCTATGCGACCACACAGCCCGCACGGAACGCAGGGAGAACTGGCGCAAACACAGACACATCGATACTCACACGGTGGATGGATAGATGCCTTCACTGCCTTCACTACCTGACTCACTATCAATATCACACTTGTATGGGCAGTGCACAGTGCTCTTCCGTCAGGTGAGTGAATTGGTCTCGCCCTTCGGCTTCAGGTCTGGCCTCATCGCTAGCATCAGCAACAAGTTCAACTGAGAAGCCTGGGCGGACGATACGGGCAGAAACTGGACCCAGGAGTGAGATAGAGAGATCGGGAGATAACAGAGTGGAAGACGGCGATAGCAGACCGGAAAGGCGGAGGACTAGAGTAGAGACCCTCGGGCGCGAGTGTTCTGTCGAGAGACCTGTTGGTGTTTTGACGTTACCCAGCTGACACAGACACAGCAGCAAGCACCGGGAGACAGGAACTCGCCACTATCGGGGCGGGGCCGGGTTAACACGGACGGTACGCCGAGGGGGTCGAGGTAGAGGTGGTAGAGGCGGGCGGCTATCTGGGCTGTCTCACGGCGTGTCCCCTATCTACCTGCCGATAAGCCGGACGGGCCGCCCGTGCCCGGGGCCCGGGGCCTGTCGCGCCGAGAGGAAGACGGGAGGTGCGGGATAACTAGGTCTACGGCAACGGGCCGGGGCTGACGGCCAGGTGTGTACAGGTATGTGTGTTTGTCGGACCGTATCAAACAGGGATATTTACACTTGTCAGTAATGAGTGGGTCTTGTCAGTGATTGGAGCGTGGGAATGAGCACAATCTACTATGGGAGTGGAAGTAGCATGGGTGTCTCTAAAGACTAATTACTAATGTGATTGCTATGTATAATATGTTACCTATAAAGGCTATATCTTAATAGTAAATAGGATATATCTATATTATACATATATTTAATATTACCGGTGTCTGTATAGACTATAGTAAATGGGATGTCTATATACATATATATATACATATATATATATATTATATATATATATATATGTATATATATATTATATATATATTATATATTATCTGTGTAGTATCATTATGCTCTTTTAAAGCCGCATAGTCCGATGAAGCATCAAATTTTCAAAACGAAAACAAGTATCTCAATTTGTATTACATTACGTATTTATTACACATCATTGTATATTCACATGATCAACATAGCTAGATATGTTAACACACGTATAATTATATATATTTCATATAATATAGGTACTATTTTGTGAGTAGCAGCATTATTGCTTGTATCAATGTATGTACACCGATGTTCCAGTATGCACGTATATATGATATATCCATGTTAATGATCTGAATAATAAGACTATATAATTATGTATAATAATGTGTACATAACCTTACATGTTTATCAATTACTGATGTGGTAGGCTTATGACTGACGAGTATTGTCAAAGACTGAAAGAGCAATGTTCAATATCATGTTGTTTACCTTCAGTGATCAGACGAGAACCATGCAGTGCCAGTGTCCCAATTTGATATGGCAATATTATATTAACTTTGATTTTCGTTTAGCTCGGTTAGCTACGGCTACCCTCTACTCTAGTTACTCTTGTCTTCAGGAATATCCCTATATGCATGCATATATATATACATTTTTTCAACTCAAAATTGTATGTAATTCTTTTCATATTTTGGATACTTTATAGACCAGAGAAAGAAAGCATTCCCAGTGTGTATGTACATATGTATGCATGTACATATCTATGTATGTACAGGGAAGGACAGTCACTTTTTTCCCCACTTGCCAATCGGGCAAGTGACTATATTTTCTACTTGCCCGAGTGGTAAAACTACTTTCTGAAGCCCAAGGAAGCCAATTGAGACTGAAATCTGCTACTGCAAATCAGAAAAATAGGTCACCGATAATTTCACCTGCCCGACCGAGTAATCTAGGTGGCCCGGGCAACCGGGCAGTCCTTATAAATTGTCATAGTCTTAAGCTAACATTCCATATATGCGGTATGGGGCATGCGGCATAGCTACCCATGCCGACCTCCTTTTGTGCTATATACAAAAACAAACAAAAACAAAAAAACATCATGCCATTTTGGTGTTTTTTTCTCCAAATTTGCATTCGGTCTATGGGTCGATCCATTTGCCGCATTCGCATTCACATTCGAGTTCGTATTCGCATTCGGATATATGGATGCACCAATGTTCATTTATATGCTTTTCCATTTTTTGTCGCATTCGCATACCGCATACCGCGTATATGAAATCTTAGCTTTACCTTGATGTTTACATAAATTATGTACATATGTATTTACATTATGTATGTACATTATGTATGTATGTATTTATGTAGCATATATAATATCATCAATCTGCAAACCATGTGTATATTATCAATTCATTAATTTTAGATTAAAACTTTTTGACTTTGTTTTTGGACAAAGAATAAGTTACGTTCAGATCATTATATGTACGTTTAAATATGTGGAGCTCCCCTTAGATTCTGGATATTCATGGATCTTAAACAGAGCATTTCCAATGTGTATATATAGATAGATAACATACCATGTAGAAATGAGAATCCAATATGTAAGTATCAAATAGATAGGCCTGAGTGTGAATGTAGTCAATAGGCCTGAGTGTGAATGTAGTCAATTTGCAACTGGCGTTGAACTCCATATTACAAGTGGTTCAGAATGATTAGTGGCCATATAATGATAGTTTTGATGATATGCAATAGCCTACGGCATATAAAAAAGAAGCGTATATTATTCTACATTATATTTATATATTGGATCGTTGTTAAATCCAGTGTTGTGTCTGCCAATTTATGATAACTGTTAGTAAACATAACAGATAATATATATAATATAATGTTAGTAAACATAACAGATAATATATATAATATAATGTTAGTAAACATAACAGATAATATATATAATATAATGTTAGTAAACATAACAGATAATATATATAATATAGGCTCGCTGTTGTAAGAATTAATTTATAACGTATCTATTGAATAAAGTGTCAAGCATATGTAATTCAGATACATGCACTATTGCTGCCGATCATTTATTAAAATTCACAAATGCATCAGGTATAGGCAAAAGACAGCCCCGATATGAATTATATATCACAAATATTTACTAATGCATCATGCATGTCCACTAACCATATCTATACAAACAGCGAATCATCTGTTGTATAATATAATTCTCAACGCCTCATAAAGTCATAGTCATATATAACCCATAAGCAACACAAACACAACGCCACCCTTGATAATTGATAACCATCTGTTTACAACTCCACACCGTCTAGTAAATTCATTTGTGCGCATACAAGCACGTGGTGTTTCATCTGATATACAGTGATAATTGAGACAGTTGTTTTCAGACGCACCACGCATAAAGAAACGACAGCCATACTGTGTAAGTGGAGTGTCCCCCTCTTCTCCTGCCCACCCCGGCCCGGCCCCGTCCCGCCCGGCCCCCCGCCCAGATGGCCGGACTCCCCGCCGGGCTGGCAGCTGTATCAACCCTCTTGCTGACCGCGGGGGCCCTCTGCGCCGATCCCGGCCCGATAGTGCGGTCGCGGCGCGCCGGCACGTGTCGCTTGTTCCCGCTACATCCCGGGGCTTGTCTCCATTACGTGGCATTCTTGGTGTAGCTTGTTCCCGGCACGTTTTCATACTTGTCCCTGTTACCCGGCCTTTGTCGCACAGATTTCAGTCCCGGTCTCACTGGTTCCCGTCGTGTTCCTTGTCCTGCCACTGGCTCCCACCATGTCCCATGCACAAGCCCAGGGTCTGGCAGGCACGAGCCCAGTCACTGGTTCCTACCGTGTCCCACGTGTTTGTCCAGCCACTGGTTCCCACCATGTCCCAGGCACTTGTCCAGTCACTTGTTCCCAGCATGTCCAAGGCATGAGCCCAGTCCCTGGTTCGTACCATGTCCCACATGTTTGTCCTGCCACTGGTTCCCACCATGTCCAAGGCACGAGCCCAGTCCCTGGTTCGTACCATGTCCCACATGTTTGTCCTGCCACTGGTTCCCACCATGTCCAAGGCACGAGCCCAGTCCCTGGTTCCTACCATGTCTCACATGTTTGTCCAGTGACTGGTTCCCACCATGCCCCAGGCATGAGCCCAGTCCCTGGTTCCCACCGTGTCCCACATGTTTGTCCAGCCACTGATTCCCACCATGTCCCAGGCATGAGCCCAGTCACTGGTCCCCACCATGTCCAATGTGTTTGTCCAGCCACTGATTCTCACCATTTCCCAGACACTTGTCCAGCCACTGGTTCCTGCCATGTTCCAGACACTTGTCCAGTCACTGGTTCCCACTGTGTCCCAGTGCTTGTCCAGTCACTGGTTCCCACTGTGTCCCACGTGCTTGTCCAGTCACTGGTTCCCACTGTGTCCCACGTGCTTGTCCAGTCACTGGATCCTGCTGTGTCCCACGTGCTTGTCCAGTCACTGATTCCCACTGTGTCCCACGTGCTTGTCCAGTCACTGATTCCCACTGTGTCCCACGTGCTTGTCCAGTCACTGATTCTCACCACGTCCCAGGCACTAGTCCAGTCACTGGATCCTGCTGTGTCCCAGGTACTTGTCCTGGTACTTGTCCTGGTACTTGTCCTGGTACTTGTCCTGGTACTTGTCCAGGTACTTGTCCTGGGACTTGTCCACCCACTGGTTCCCACCGTATCATGGCCATCTCCCCACTGCACAGCATTAATTGTTGGTGTCGTTGGTTCTAACCATATCCCAGGATCTTGTTCCTTTGCGCATCACGAATTGTTTCCGTCGCTGGTTCCCGCCAGACTACCACACGATGGCTTCCTCCGTGTCGCTTGTTTCTGGCGTGAAATACAGAATTCAGCTACACGCCACATTAAACCCCCCCCCCCCCCCCGTCCCCCACCACCAGGCGTCCTGTGTGCTTGTTTGTTCTAATAGCTTACGGTTCGTTTGATCTGCGCTGTAATCTTGTAAGAACTGTGGCTTTTGATGCGAGTTAATCTGAGGACGAGGAAGTGTTGATATTACCCCCTACTCCTCACACACACACATCCATACCCCACAACGCCCTCCCTCCTTGGTCCATACGGGAAAGGGGAAACTCACCACGCCACATGTACTACTATAATTATTTGTAATAAAAACCCATGCCCATAAATACCTTTTTTGTCCCTTTCTTTTTAACTGATGGCACTGTAGCCTCCTATATCCTGAGTATAGGCGACGTGTGAGTTGTGCCTGCACCTCAAGAAGGAACTCTCTGAGCAGTTTATGTGTTCACATCGGGCCCTTCCCTTAGCAGTTGCAGCATGAGACGGCTCCGTTCAGTTTACACTACCATATATGCTATCTCATGCATTACTGCGATACTATCCACAACTTAAATTTCGCCCACCTAATCTACGAATGTAGCAACAAAAAACAGCTAATGTTAAACATTCAGGTGATCATTATAATATATCGAACTTTAGATTGAAGTAACTTTTATTTTTAATGGCGAACCTTCTAGTGTAACCATGCTAAATTAATTTTGGCAAGCATGCCAAAACTCTTGACCCCATAGGCTTCTGCAGTAACATGTTATATTAAATTGCTTCAGTAGTCCCTTATAATAGTTATATGTAGTGACACATGTTTAATAAGTGAACCAGTATCTAAGGTAAAGATGTAGAATCAAATCTAGATAATTGTTTTGGTTTTGAAAATTTGATGTTTTCATCGGACTATGCAGCTTTAAGCATTTGTTGCTAAGGGGATTCTAAGCCAGTTTAATACAATCAAGCTGTTGCTGTTTATGCCCATGGTGTCATAATTTTAAAGTGCTCACCAAAATTAACTTGGGTATGTCACTTCAGAGAATCATTGGAAATAAACCGGATGTCAGATTTCCGTGTTTGCTTGGACATAATCGACAATTAAGTGATAATGTTTGTTAGGTTTGAGGAGCGAGTGCTCGTAGGGCACGTAATGGGGTTTCTATGGCATGTAATGGGGTTTCTTTGCCAGGTAATGGGGTTTCTATGGCACGTAATCGGGTTTGATTTCCTTTTGAGTGAAACCAATGGTTTAAAAATGTGTAATGAGTCACTAGCAAGCATGGTCCTTAACCTTATTAGGATTGCGCAAAGAGCAGAGGAATGAGGAAGACCAATTTTCTGTGATTGAAATCCCCCTTCTGTAAAAAGAAATTCCGAATGTAAATGAAACAAAATTAATATCGGCCCTTAAATTTGCATAGTCCGATGAAAAGATAAATTTTCAAAACCAAAACACAAATAGATTTGATACTACATATCCAGCTTAGATACTGGTGCACTTATTAAGCATTTGTTGCTGCATAGAAGGGCATAATAAGTCAATGAATAGAACCTGTTACTACTGAAGTCTATGGTGTCAGAGTTTTGGCGTGCTTGCCAAAGTTATTTTGGCATGTTTTAACATCAAATATCTCCAAACTTAGCCATTTAAGTAAAGTAAAGTGGATTATAGCGATTAGTATAATATATTTATCTCAGAAAATAGCAGAAACTCCAAAGCATCGGAAAATATGTCGCATTTATTCCACATGTGTCAATCCATATAATTAGAGTCGACTCTCATTAGAACGAAGCTGTGTTAATACATTTGCACAGAATAACTTAGTAATATAAAATATATATATTAAAAACGTGGACAATTGGCGAGTTCCATGCGGCCCTCGTGTAGGACAGTGTCATACTTGTAGGGTTCCACGCTTTGTCCGCGCTCACATTCAGTATCACTGCCATCAGGTGTCTTGTTTTACCGACTCCTTCTCGGAAAGTTCCACTTTGTGTGGTGTTGCGTTTCTTCCCGGAGATTTGACACTCAAAGAAAAAAATGGACACTCGACGCCGGATGTTGCTAACTATTCATGAAATGCACGCGTCTCCAAGTTCCACAAGTGGACGCGAGACGTCAACAGCACTGCGGGGTTGTAGGGGAGATAAGACGGTGTAGTCATCCGTGAATACATTACCGTGGTCAGCGGACCGTGACACTGGTTCCAGGTGTGACACCTGCGGTTAGCTATATTACGTAACAAGGGCGTGGTAGCCGATAGCAGGCGCCATCTAACTAGTGGAGGGACGCAGCGCGGAATTAACGAGATTGCACGCCCAGCCATTTATTGTGTAGATGAGAAGCAAGATGCAGCTACACCTTACAAGGCCCTTGAGTCGAGTTGAGTTGTAAATCAGTCAAGTTATAATCCAATCAACGGAACGAAGGCATTGACCATCCAGTTGCAGGCCGAATATCGACACTGAAGAGCAAGGTGCAGGCTGCCTGCCGTGCTATGTGCTTAGAAGGCGTTGCAGACCTTGTTTTCTAAATTGGCTCAGTAGTCCCCGTGCAGGGATGAAAGATCTCGGCGGTTTCGCGGATTTCCGGGATTATTTATATTCACCGATTAATATTAAACAAATTTCGTTTAAATGCGATGTATACATGACACCAGTTGGGTGTTTTTAATCCCTTTCTTATTAAGTTATATGACCTTAGATGTAGCTAGAACATCGAATCTAAACGAGAACGTGTTTGGTATGGGCGATAATGCAATCACAACAAGGCTAGTTGAAACCTGACTTCCAGTATTTTTCCGCGATTCCCTGACAATTCTAAACCTATGGGAGAATATCTGAATTTCCGATTTTTTCCCCCCAAACTGCTTTCATCCCTGCCCATGGCAAGCATGCCAAAAGTCCTGTCCATCCATGCCTCCCGCCACGCCCCGCTAGGGGCGGGACGGGAGGAGTGGATGGACAAGGGTAGTAATAGTATATATAGAATAATGATGTTCAATTAACTGGACATGGGAAATGGCCATGGGTCAGTCAAAAGTGAGCTTACTATTGGGAATGATTTATGATGGTAATGAATATGATTAGTATTGTTATATGAACCTGTCACACTCATAAATGAAATTATTAATTTGTTCAAAATATCTACATTGGCTAGCCTTTCATCACGATATTAAAATAGTACCTGTAGTTGCTTGGTCAAAATAGTGGTTTCATGACATTAAAATATTATCTTTCTCGCTATCTGGATAAATTCTACCAGGGTCGGTCAATATATATCTACGTCACATGCATCTGAACCCAGACAGAAATGCAACGGTTGTTCCTCTCTTGTACCTCTCCTCACGTGGCTGCTAAGCAAGCAGTGACGAGATAGTGGTGGCATCTGACAATTCTTCATTTCACATTCGCTGACTAAGCAGGATAAAGCCCATTGCAGACAATTGGCTTTCCTCATTCAACTGATACTTGCCATATCCTGTCGATGTCTAGTATAGCGCAAGGTACCGGCAAGTATTAACCCTAAATCCGTTGGTTTGAGTTGGTTATGGATCGAACCCACGACCTTCCGGTACCCAGGCAGGGCATGAGTTAGTTGAAGATCAAACCAATGAACTTCCGGTAACTGAGCGGGTTGGCACTATAAGGACGCCATGTTAGTGTTTTAAGTTACTTCCTGTCCAAATTGAATTCAGACTATAACGAAAAGCTAAATCACTCATCAATCAGCCATTCATTTTCTGTTAGGTGCCCTTTTAACCATGTATACATACAGTTAACTTGGGTTAACCTGGGCGGCTATGCGTCCACCAGCTAATGTCGAGTTTGCAAGATGGTCGGATGAATGATTTCATACTGTGATATTTGAGGGAACCAAGCACAAATGGATTTCCATCAGAATGGGTCTATTCACATAATGTGGTAGATGTTACATTACACTTGTGTACATAAAGTTGTAGATGTTACATTGCACTTGTGTACATAAAGTGGTAGATGTTGTATTACACTTGTGTACATAAAGTGGTAGATCTTACATTATACTTGTGTACATGAAGTGGTAGATCTTACATTACACTTCTGTACATAAAGTGGTAGATGTTACATTACACCTGCATACGTAAAGTGGTATATGTTACATTACACTTGTGTACATAAAGTTGTAGATGTTACATTACACTTGTGTACATAAAGTTGTAGATGTTACATTACACTTGTGTACATAAAGTTGTAGATGTTACATTACACTTGTGTACATAAAGTTGTAGATGTTACATTACACTTGTGTACATAAAGTTGTAGATGTTACATTACACTTGTGTACATAATGCGGTAGATGTTACATTACACTTGTGTACATAAAGGGGTAGATGTTACATTACAATTATGTACACAAAGTGGTAGATGTTACATTACATGTGTGTACATAAAGTGGTAGATGTTACAACACACTTTTGTACATAAAGTGGTAAATGGTACAGTGGTCGTAATGCTTGCATTGCACTGACATTTATTATCCTGACTTATCATTGCTGCACTTGCCTTCACTGAATAAAGTGCTTTTATTCCAACTCCTCCCTTCTCTCCTCCTTCGTCACGTATCACACTTGTGTACATAAAGTGGTAGATGTCACATTACACTTGTGTACATAAAGTGGTAGATGTTACATTACAATTGTGTACATACAGTGGTATATGTTACATCACACTCGTGTACATAAAGTGGTAAATGGTACATTACACTTGTTGTGTACATAAATTGGTAGATTGTTTGTTTGTTTTGCATCCTAGCAACATCTAAGGTCATATCATGACAGTTACCGACTTGGGACAGTGTACACTCATGGTGATTTTATAGTGCTGCCCCACTGAGAAATCAGGCCGCCAGCACCATGACCCAATATCCCACTTAGTCACATTATCATGACACTGAGCTAACCCATCCTTGCCCTATCCTATTAATGCCGCGAGCCAGGCTTGGAAGTGAGAAGTACCAATTTTGAAGTCATTGGTTTGACTCGACCGGGAACCAAACTGTTTACCTTCCGCATGCGCGGCCCGTGTGTGGAGGGTTGGGATGTTGTGTGCATAAAGCAGTAGATGTTACATTACACTGTTTTGCACTAAAAGTGTTCGGTGTTACATAACACTTTTCTGTACAGAAAGTGGTAGATGTATTACATTTGCGTACATAAAGTGGTAGGTGTTACATAGCACTTTTCTGTACAGAAAGTGGTAGACATTGCATTACACTTCTGTACATAAAGTGGTGGATGTTACATGAAGTGGTAGGTGTTACATAATGCTTTTCTGTACAGAAAGTGGTAGATGTTGCATTACACTTGTGTACATACTGTGGTAGATGTTACATAACATTTTTCTGTACATAAAGTTGTAGATGTTGTATTACACTTGTGTACATAAAGTGGTAGGTGTTACATAACACATGTGTACATACAGTGGTAGATGTTACATAACACTTTTCTGTACATAAAGTCATAGATGTATTACACTTGTGTACATAAAGTGGTAGGCGTTACATAACACTTTTATGTACAAAAAGTGGTAGATGTTGCATTACACTTGTGTACATAAAGTGGTAGGTGTTACATTACATGTAAAGCGATTAATTATATAACGAACTGCACATATTGATATCTAGTATTTTGGTAGCAGGACTAGATGTACCATCATAATAGAATACACAAACATAATTAGGAAGCAACCTGTAACTATTGTAAGCACGCCTCCCCATGTTCTTCCCTCTCCTCCTCCCAATCTACCCGTTTTTTAAATATTGAAAAACTAAATCATAAAATACTTCAGATCCATCGCGTCTTCTTCGTTTCAGGTCAGATCGCCCAAGCCCTCTCCGCTTTCCGCCGTCGGACGTCCGCCCGCAACAGCGCCATACCACAACGCCGCCTGGTGAGTCCTGTCGGAACTACTCGTGCGGGACCGGCAGCCCGCCATGGGGCAGAGCTGAGCCCCCCCCCCCCCCCCCCCCCCCCCACGCCCAGTCTCACTCACTCCGCCCGGGCGCAGGAGCAGCGGGCCCCGGGGATCTTGGATGGCCCAGGTGCACAGCGCCCTGTCGTTGACTGTCAAGGCGGAGAGACAGCCTCCCGTGTCCGCAAACTTTTACTACCGCACACCGGCCGCAGCTGCCGCCAGGGGGCAACAAGCGAAGGCCGGCGACGTCGGGCGACTGCCGCAGCAGTACGGGCCGACCTTGGACGGGGAGCCCTACGGCGCCAACGGTCAGATCAACTGCTACAAAGTGGATTATGATTATAACCAGAACCGCCTCGGGTACAGTGACAGCGCAGTGAGGGACCGGTACCAGCAGTACGCCGAAGGCACTAATGGTAGTGCTGGAGGGTGGCTCACCAACCCGCAGCACCATCAGCAGTACCAGCACCAATACCAGCAGCAGGAGGGGGAGGCGTCCGGGGGATCCAGCGTGAACCAAGTGAAGGTCGAAGCCGACTACATCATTCGCAGTGTCTACGCCGCGTCTTACTCATCATCCTTGGGTGCCGGGAACCAGCGAGGTGCTCTGCCAGTGACGTCATCGTCAAAGTCAACGTCGCCTTCGCCGTCAAACTCTTCGTCGTCGTCGTCGTTACCGACGTCGATGTCGACCCACGGCACGACACTGGAGAGTCTGACGTCACCGCACTTGTCCCATCACCACCCGCACTACTACCCGAAGGACCTAAGCGGCGGCGGTGTGGGCGTCGGTGGTGTGGGCGTGGGTGGTGTGGGCGTGGGCGTGGGAGGCTCGCACACCATGAGCTACGGCATGTTCTCGGCGGCGGCGCACCAGCCGGTCGGCGGCGGAATGGGCGGCGTGGTGCCCGGGGCGGCGCCCACCTACCACGCGGCGCCGCACGACGCGCACGCACATGCGCACGCGCACGCGCAGAGCTTCCTGCACACGGGCGCCGCGCCGGTTTACGTGCCGACGACTCGGGCGCAGCTGCCGGCCGGCGTGCCCGGCTACGGAACGGGCCAGACGCAGTCGGCCCAGAGCTCCGCCAGCCCCGTAAACAACCATGGCGGCCTGGGGGGCGGGACACTGGGCGGCGGCAACCCCGGCGTGTGGGGCTCACACATGCCTTCCTCCAGCCCCGGCGCCACCGGGAGCAACATCGGCGGTAACGCGCTCGGCCCTGACCCCTCCTCCTCCTCGCCGTCCTCCATCTCTATCTCCATGGCGACCGCCATGACCCACAGTTCCGGGCTCTCCTCCGGCTCCTGCTACGGCTCCCCTCCCGGGTCGCGCTTCGGCTTCGGGCCGACGACGCCGTCCCCGCCCGGCGGGCTGCAGGCGGCGGCTACCTCGGCACGCCCCGACCCGACCAGCTTCTCGCCGCCGTTATCGCGGCCCGCCGGGGGGCTGGGCGCCGGTGCGTTGGGCGCCGGTGCGTTGGGCGCCGGTGCGTTGGGCGCCGGCGCGTTGGGCGGGGCGCTGGGCGGGGCGCTGGGCGGCTACCCGGCCTACGCCGTCGGCCCGACCGACATGTGGGGGAACGCGGCCGCCTCCTACCAGGGCATCGGCGGCCAGCACGGCTTCGGCGCACGCCGGGCCTGCGGCTCATTCGGCGACTACTGTAAGTGACACTCCTTACGCAAATCACTCACCTCGACTGACTAGTTGATTAGAACTTAGAGCCTGTACTTGTATTAATCATACCAACCCTCCTGCCTTGCTCACTGTCACAACCTGCTGTACGAACCCCACCCTGGACATTCACTAAGCATGTTTAGATTTACATTCCTATTGTTATATGCATATATGAACAGCATGTCATAATACTTAATAGTGCTTTAATAGTAACCTCTTCAATTGTAGTAATTATACCAAAACAAACTAGAAACCATACGGGATGGCCGAATGAGTTGGAGCGTCCGTCTCCCGTGCTGGTAGGTCGTGGGTTCGAACCTTGGTCGAGTCAAACCAATGACTTGAAAATTGGTGCTTGTCACTTCCTAGCCAGGCGCTCGGCATTATTAGGACAGGGCAAGGACTGGTGTGCTCAGTGTCAGGATAATGTGACTGAGTGGGATACCAGGTCATGGTGCCAGTGGCCTGGTTTCCCAGTGAGACAGCACTATAAAGTCACCATGAGTGCGCGCTGTCAAAAGTCGGCACCCATCCTGATATGACCTTAGATGTTGCTAGGATGTAAAGCAACAAACAAACAAACCAAAACAAACTTTAAAAAGCCTTCCCCCATGATCATGATGATAATGTGCACCATCGTATATTATATATAGGGAGAAACAATACCAAATGTTTGCTTGTACATCTCCCCTGAGGTTCACATTGAATATGTAGGCCTACTATGCATTTATAGTCATCTTTGTATATTATATAGATGTGCTATGCATTTATATACATGGCATATTATATATATTATTATGTAATATGCCTCTATATAATTTTGGTATATTATACAGATGCATTTAGGTGTATCTTTGTATCTTATATAGGTACCAAACACGTATATATACATCTTAGTAAATTATATATAGAGAATACTCACCGTACATTGCTACCATGGACCTACAGACAATGTCATACGTCTCCGACGCAAACCGTCTAATATGTGTGTTTACATACACTTGTACATATTTATATAAAATAAAATTGCAATTGTCTCTCGTCCTGGTGGGAAGAGCGGGAGGCTCACGCCCATCCCTCCCGAATCTGTGGGATTGGAAGAGACACTCCGCATAAGGAGCTGATCAATTATTACCTGTCATAAAGGAGCGTATCGTTATCTATATATGTGTATATCAATATATATTCGTATGTATATCTATTTTTATTTATTCATGCTTATATCCTGTATATTATACTTATATATGTATATACATTACAGATAACCTGCAATTATAATTTGGTATTCATTATATAGCACAGGATTGCTTACGCAGAACATTTATCAAGTGGTTTTGGTCTTATACTTGCTTAAAGTTGCATAGTCCGATGAAAGCATAACATTTTCAAAAGTAGAACCCTTATCTCGATTTGAACATACAAAGCCAAGTCCTGGTGCAGTCCTGGTCCTGGTACTCCAAAGTGATTTTTTATTTGAATGTTTCAGTCTTTAACATTATATACGTATATAGATATTTTTAATCCGATTCCAGTGATATAGAATTATATAGATCTCTTGAAAAGTTTCGAAATTATGAGGTTTTAAAGATTCATTCTTTTGCCATTTTTTGTGCACATTTCCAAATTAGGGAAATCTAGGGTTTTAAGGCCCCACCGCAAAAGCTATGTTGCATATAATTTGTATGATATTAAAGAATCTCACTCTCTATAGCACAAATAATAGGCTCCATTTTCCCCCAGACCATTAGCTTTGTTGTTTTGTCAGATATTTCATGCTAAACTTGCTAAATTCCTTAATATCTACGGAATATCATCAGGGTTAATGATAAATTCTTTGAAATATCATAGCTTCTGTTCTACTTACACCATCACTCTATTTTTTATTCCAAAATAATCGGAATCAAAAGCTGCATATGATCATACATGTTTTAAATTAATATGAGGCAAAAACTGAAGTTCACTTTTATAGGCATTGCTAATGCTAGCTCACTTCAAGTCTAGGTCACAAAGAGATTAACTTTATTAAGATGATTAAACAGATTCCCTCGGGCGACAATAGGCTTCAGAAGTGTTTTCAATGTCTGGCACCTTCCATACTCTAAAGTCATCGTTGATGGGTGCCACATCAAACTTTTTCTGCCGAAACAGAAGCTTCAATCAACACCATGTTCGTCGCTCCGGTACTGGAGACATGAAGACATGGTCATTTCTCAGACCAACCTTGCCGAGTATGATATAAATCTCAACCAAATATTGTTCTGATTAGGTAGAGGAAAACTTGAGCTTTCTGATGATATAATTTTCAGGACGATCATGATTAATTTTCAAGGAGAATGAGCGTCTGAATGTTTTCACTCCTTCTGTTCAATCAAATTTCCCACTCAAAGACAGCCATGCTTGATATGTTAATGAAGCCTGGTTTCTTCTCCATCTTTCATTGGTGGTTATTTTTAGCTCAGGTGACCATACTCAGCAAGGTAGCAATTTTAGGGAAGGGAGTGGCTAAGACTGGGTGGGTGCAAACAGAATGGCAAACATGCACAGAGCTGCTGATGGTACAAACATGCATAGAGCTGCTGATGGTACAACCAAACAAGTGTCCATTGACTCTAATTCATTTCATCATGTTAATTAAAAGATTAGGCATTCACCTGATATAATTTTTATTTCAAACAAAGCAGAATTAGTGGAGATTGAAGTGGTTTTAGAATGGTTAAATTATGTCAGATTTCGCGATGCAGACAGCATATCCGCACACTTTGGGGTACCTATTATTAAGCACTTGATGCTACATAGAAGGGCATACATACTATGACAATTGAATCAAATCTGTTAATGATGAAGCCTATAGGGTCAGAGCTTTGGCAAGCATGCCAACATTAATTTGGCATGTTTCACTTCAAATATCTCCTATGTTTATCATTTTAAAGCAAAGTTACTTCAGACTAAAGTTAGGTAGATTATAACGACCAACCCAATAGATTTATCTTAGAAAATGATCGAAACTCAAAACCATCGGATTATGCAACTTTAAGAAGGAAAGTAATATGCATAGATTTAATTCTATTTTGAAATTTAATTAAGCTTTTTGCACCATTGTGGATTTCCGAAATTGCGACAATATACTGGCAACTATACACATGCATAGGTGCAACCCTCGGGCACCATGCACACACTATCCTTGTTTCTCTCTACCTGGGCGGCAGGTCGGAGGAGACTGTCGAGACATCATGTTCTACTCGGACCTGACTATTCACGTCACTACTTTCTTACGCATTAGTTAGGAGGCAGCGCGAGGTGTTGTCGTGGTCGGTGGCTTGATATGGTAATTAGATTAGGGCCGCCGCCGCCCGACAGAGGGCGGGCGGTGCCTTATCTCGTAGGACCACGTTACAGCCACGCGAGGGTTGAGGGCGCGGGGTGGAGCTGGGGGGGGGGGGGGGGGTGGGGGGGGGGTTGCGCGCGCCCTACACAAACCGGTGTAATCGGAGAGCGAAAACGGTCCATCTGTTAGACTGGGGAGGCCCGGGGACCAGATTACCACCCGACCGGAAGTGCCCAATAACGAGTGCGCGCAGGGGAGCGGGTGCAGAGGGAGGAGGGTAGGTCGGTGTGAGGAATTGAAAGGGATGAATGGAGATTGTGCGAGTTAGGGTAAATGGAGATCCCCCACGAGAGTGAAGTGACTGTGTGTGTGTGTGGTGTGGGGGGGGGGGGGGGGGGTTGCTCTGCGGAGATTGTGCGAGTTAGGGTAAATGGAGATCCCCCACGAGAGTGAAGTGACTGTGGTATGGTGTGTGTGTGTGGGGGGGGGGGGGGGTGCCCTGCGGAGATTGTGCGAGTTAGGGTAAATGGAGATCCCCCACGAGAGTGAAGTGACTGTGTGCGTGTGGGAGGGGGGGGGGGTGCTCTGCGATGTGTCTTGATGTTGTGGTGGCGGTTGTGGTGTGTAGGTGAGATTGGGTGCGGGGGGGGGGGGGGTGGCTGCAGACCAGACACAGGAGGAGGGGGGATGCGTTCTGAATACGACACTTCCAAAATACCAACATTGGTGTCCACCCATTCATTAATCACGCCAGGTACACGCAGGGGGTGGGTGTTTAGCACATTGCAGTCGTGTCACACACACCACGCCCTACTGACATCCATACAAGGACCACCGGCTATCCAATTTCTCAGCGAAATCGCAGATTTATGCGAAAACTCATTGTCCAAGTCAGCGGGGGTAAAATCCTGTCTGCACAAACAACTTTTACCTTTAATTATTTGTTAGTCTTGAAGTCTTAAAAGAGTTGGAATTTCAAGGTCAAAATATTTCTAATTAAAACATGTCATGGGGACATTCTCCCAGACCCTATCCCCCCCTAGTTTTTCAGGGATAACAACAAATTGTCACTGGGACCCCTGAACCATAGACATTGCCTATGGGTTCATATTGCCTCTACACTGGAGGAGAGGCTGAGACAAGTTGGAGGGGGGGGGGGTCGGGGGGTCGGGTCTCTGTGAGTCGCAGCTTCAGTCTCTCACCAAGCACCAATGTACAGTAACTCATGGACCTATTCGTTTAGCTTAGAAATGTCAAAATAAACTGGTTGGGGGGGGGGGGGGACATGGTTTTTGCGTGTCATCGGTATCATTGCCGAAAACAAATATCCCAAGCTCCGAACACAACGGTTCATGCACATCTAATAATAATTATGAATTTTTAAAAAGACAAGCCTCCTGTGAAGTTCACCTTTCTCTTGTTACCCTTCCAATGCTACCTTACCTACGCGCAGTGGCTGAAGGTGGTGGGAGTGTAGATGAATAATGACCAGCACCCATTCCTCCAGGATTGCCCGCCGCGCCCCACCCTTCCGCCGGTAGCCTCCCGGAGTGAAGGCCCCTCGCGCCCGGCCGCCGGTCGGGCAAGGAGCCTCGGGCTCATTTAGCTCTATCTACCACCGGCCGATGAGCTCGCATACCGGCCTTCATTGCTGACATAGGCAAGTGATCAGACAACTCCCTCCTCCCTCCTCCCTCCTCCCTCCTCCCTCCTCCCTCCTCCCTCCTCCCTCCTCCCTCCTCCCTCCTCCCTCCTCCCTCCTCCCTCATAGGCAAGTGATCAGACAACTCCCTCCTCCCTCCTCCCTCCTTCCTCCTCCCTCCTTCCTCCTTCCTCCTCCCTCCTCCCTCCTCCCTCCTCCTCCTCCCCTCCCCTTCCCTCTTCCCTCTTCCCTCCTCCCTCTTCCCTCCTCTCTTCCTCCTCCCCCTCTCCTCTCTTCCACCCCCCCTCCAGCTCTTCCTCCCCCCCCTCCCTCCCCCCTCCCTCCCGCCCTCCCTCACCCCTCTTCCACTTGCCTCCCCTATCCCTTCTTACCCCCTCCCCCCTCCTGCCACCATCACCACCACGTCACAATCTAACCCTTAATACCCACATCCCTCCTCCTCTTTCCCACTCTCCCGGTTTCCCTCCAGGGGGCGCCCATCACCGGACATCCCCCTCCTTTCGCCCCTCCCCATCATCATAACCGGGGGAGGTATTCGGGATGGTTGGTGGTGGTGGAGTGACTTGATGGCGGGGGGGGGGGGGTGGAGATGCCGATAAAAAGCTGAGCACGTCGTTAGCTCCCTCCTATCTCGTAATAAGCAATGCGTCAATCAGTAGGCGCATATTTCTTCTGCACGCGCCGCCAAAACTAAACGCTGGCCTTCAACTGGTGCGCGCATGCTCCCAGGCGCATTTAGGAACCGGAAGTGGAGACCAAGCGCGCCTGGTGGCAGCGCCCAGCTGCGTCCAGGACGCGACCAATCGTCCCGTTGCTCGGATGTAATTATGCGAGTTTATACTACTTGGACTTCCCCTTCACTCGTCCACCGCTCTCTTCTTTCTCTTTCTTTTCTTTCTTTCTTTCTTTTGTTCTTTTCTTTGTTCTTTCCTTCTTTTTCTTTCTTTTCTTTCTTTCTTTCATCTTTCTTTCGTTTGTTCTTTTTCTTTCTTTCGTTCTTTTCTTTCTTTCGTTGTTTTTTCTTCTTTCGTTCTTTCTTTTTGTCCTTTTGTTCTTTCTCTTTCTTTCTTTTACTTTCTGTCTGTCTCTCTGTCCGTTTGTCTTTCTATCCAGAGGCACTTTCTTTCAAGTCTTCTTTCTACCAGTCCACCAACATGCTCGACCCTTTCTTACATACAACTGTTACTGTTAGTATGATACTGTCTGTGTATGATTTAATGACGGAGCACGTCGTCCCTTTCTGTCTTTTTAATTCTCACATGCTTTTTTGTCTCTTCTATTTAATTCTTTCATCTCTTCTATTTATTCTTTCATCTCTTCTATTTATTCTTTCATTTCTGCCCTCCTTCTTTTTCTCTCTGGTTCTGTCTGTCTTTCTTAGCCTTACCACTTATCTACGTGAAGGGAGGCTGGATAGACTCTCACACCCACCCTTCTTACATACAAGTATGTGTATGATTAGTCTATGGCCATCACTGACAGGATGCTGCTGTGGAATGCAGGATTTCTTGAAGTGCGTGTGTTTGTTTGCGTGTTCATGTTGTGTGGGTGAGTTCATTGAGCGCTGTGCTGGGAGTATTGGCATAATCAACATGGTGGGACAATAAGCATACACTGACAATGTTATGATCCCAGGAGAACTAGAGACATGACAGAATCCAATTAGATCATTTCCCACTCTGTTACATGCCGGCATTTGAATCACTCAACTTGACACCTTAACGTCGCCCAAAATAGCGTGATGATCCGCAGGATTTATACTCTCCAAAGGTGTTTACCGTAGAACATGTTTAACAGATTACCGTGTTCAATAACTACTTATCTGTTTACAAACTAAGCGTGGAGGATTACTAAATATACATGTATATGTGTATCCACCTTATGATCGCCTAACTTTGCGAGGGGTTTATTCGAATTTGATTCTATATTTGTCATACACCGTACTGCAATGGGGAAATCAACTAGTTTAAAATGTTATTTATTGGATGATGATACTCCGCTGGTTTTGAGTTTCTGTTATTTATTATATTTTAATATATTAGGTTGGTCGACATGATTTACATTACTTTAGTTTGAAGTAACATATTTTAAATGATTACTTTTATTTTAAATGGTTAACCGTGGAAGTATTTGAAGTAGGGCCTGCGGTACAAACATTTATTTTGACGTACACATAAATATTCTGACACAACATTTCTATAATTGAGGTATTTATGCACACACAATACATAATTATAATAATAAAATCAAGTCGCACATCTCTACACACATGCACATATATATATACTGATAAAGTTTAGTGTCAAGTACCTCTCACAGATAGGATCACCCCCCCCCCCGCCCCCTCACACACACAGTTGCTAGTCAGATATCAGTTATGACGCTGCATATATATATCTTCCTAAAATCGACATGTGGAGCCCCCCCCCCCCCACACACACACACAACGCCTCCACGCCACTGTCAATATGCCACCGGTCACAACTAGATCTCCACGACCAGAATTATCCACAATAACACATGGCAGTGGGTGTGGGTGTTGAGCGTGTTTGCCGTCAGATGGCGCCTTTAATGTTTGGTGGTATGCGTGCTGGTTGCCCCGTTTACTGGTGCACTAAAGGCTGCATTCCATATACGCATAATGCGAATGCGACAAAAAATCGAAACGCCTTGAAACCTATGAGCTACATTCCATACACGCGTAATGCGTAATGCGAATCCGAATGCGAATAAAATCCATTATCCCGATCGCTCCATGTAGTGATCGGTGCGTAATGCGTAAAGGTGCTGCGAATAGAAAAGCATCAGTCGCATTTGTCCATTGATATAAGGCTGGAGGAGGCGACTGATAATTACGGACAGCCGGGACAAGGTGGTGCGAACAGAAAAGCATCAGTCGCATTTGTCCATTGATATAAGGCTGGAGGAGGCGACTGATAATTACAGACAGCCGGGACAAGGTGGTGCGAACAGAAAAGCATCAGTCGCATTTGTCCATTGATATAAGGCTGGAGGAGGCGACTGATAATTACAGACAGCGGGACAAGGTGGTGCGAACAGAAAAGCATCAGTCGCATTTGTCCATTGATATAAGGCTGGAGGAGGCGACTGATAATTACGGTCTTCATGAGAAATATGAAGAATGGGACGGTGCAAACATGTAGGTTCATGCGGCGGACCTGTTAGGAAGCAGTCTTCAAGGTGGTGTGAATAGAAAATCATCAGTCGCATTTGTCCATTGAAATAAGGCTGGAGGAGGCGACTGATAATTACGGACAGCCGGGACAAGGTGGTGCGAACAGAAAAGCATCAGTCGCATTTGGCCATTGATATAAGGCTGGAGGAGGCGACTGATAATTACGGTCTTCATGAGAAATATGAAGAATGGGACGGTGCAAACATGTAGGTTTATGCGGCGGACCTGTTAGGAAGCAGTCTTCATATTTGGGCCGGTCCTAACATCCCTCGAAGCAAGCTAAACTGAGCCATGTTTGGACCGTCCCATTCTGTGTGTGTGTGTCTGTGTGTGTGTGTGTCTCTGTGTTGCTGTGTGTGTGTCTCTGTGTGTGTCTGTGTTGTGTCTCTGTGTTGTGTCTCTGTGTTGTGTCTCTGTGTTGTGTCTCTGTGTGTGTCTTTGTGTCTCTGTTGCTGTGTGTGTGTCTGTGTATGTATCTCTGTGTCTCTGTGTGTGTCTCTGTGTTGCTGTGTGTGTGTCTCTGTGTCTGTGTGTGTCTGTGTGTGTGTCTCTGTGTTGTGTCTCTGTGTCTATGTGTGTGTCTCTGTGTGTATATGTGTCTGTGTGTGTCTCTTTGTCAGAGACACAGAGACACAGACACACACATAGAGACACACACACAGACACAGAGTCACACACACAGAGACACAGACAGAGGCACACACAGAGACACGGGGACACACACACACACACAGACACACACAGAGACACAGAGTCACACACACTTTTTATATACTTTTTATATACTTCACTGCATAACGCATAACACAATACGCATTACGCGTATATGGAATGCTGGCATTCGCATAACGCATTACGCGTATATGGAATCCTAGCTTTACACACATCACCGGGATACCTTGTAACTTCTAACCATGTCAGTGACAAACACGTAAAGTACCCAGTTCCATATCTGTTCAAATAACAATTCAGCATTCAGAACAACATTGTCCAAACATCATATGTCATTAAAAAAAACCTCATATCATCGGATAGATGGTGAAATGAGTACATTGTAATGAGACGAGTAGTTTATACATTTAAACAGTGTTTGCACATTGCAGTGGTTGCTGAAGTCGTGTACTGTACCTACTGTACTGTACTTTACAAGGTCAAATAAGAGAAGCAAGGTCACAAGGTAGTTGTCGATGCAGAGCGATTAATTATCGTTCTATTGTAGGCCTACTGTGCATTTGAGGTTCTGCCATTAAAAAAGGGGTAAATATATTAGGTTCATCATTGTAATATACCTTACTTTAGTTTGAAGTAAATAAAATAATGGGTAACTTTGGCCATATTTGAAGTGCAAATATGTGCAATTAAAGCTGCATAGTCCGATGAAAACCTCAAATTTTCAAAACCAAAAGAATGATCTAGATTTGATTCTACATATGTATTTATTAAACATTTGTCGCTACATAGAAGGGAAGATCGAGTCAATTTAATAGAACTTCTTACTGTAGAAGCCTATGGTGTCAGAGTTTTGGTGTGCTTGCCAACATTAATTGTGCATGCTTACACTTCAAATATCTCAAAAGTTAGCCATTTAAAATAAATAACTTCAAATTACAGTAAGGTAGATTATAGTGATCAACCTAATATATTTATTTAAGAAAATATCAGACACTCAAAACCATCGGACTATGCAACTTTAATATTGGCCTGCAAGTTCTGACACCATAGGTTTCAGCAGTAAACGCTTCGACAATATTCACTATTGTTTGTTCCCGTCTTCCCCCCCCCCCCCCTTTTTTTTGGTGGTGAATTTATTTACCTTTCCCATAATAACTGTGCAAACAGTCAAATTATCTATAACCGGGCGCGGTGGCCTAATCGGTAGAACGCGGGCTCTCGTGAGGAAGGTCGGGAGTTCGGTTCTCGATCAAGTCAAAGCAATGACTAAAATTTATACCTGTCACTTCCTAGCTCGGCATTAATAGGACAGAGCAAGGATTGGTTAGCTCAGTGTCAGGATAATGTGCCTGAGTGGGATATTGGGTCATGGTGCCAGCAGCCTGATTTCCCAGTGGGACAGCACAATAAAGTCACTATGAGTGTGCACCATCACAAGTCGGTACCCATCCTGATATGACCTTAGATGTTGCCAGGACGTAAAACGCCAACAAACAAAATTTACCTATAATTTGTGTGTGTGTTTGTTTACCTTACTTTGTGTTATTCTATTTACCTATAATTGTTGTTTTTTGGGGAGGTTTTTTGTTGTTGCTTTCTATCACACCTCATCAATTTCATTAGTTGCCAGTAAGGACTTAAGGGTATATAGTTAAGCGTATATATTTTGACAGGTTTATGTAGTGACTTGTTTGTATTATACTAAGGAAAGAAGTTAGCTAGCCTTTTTCATGTGTACATTGGAGTGATGATGTGCTACTTACTACTCCTGTAGCCTTGTATAGAATCACGCTGGTCATGAGATATTTTCAAATTTAGATCACGTGGTATATGCAACGCTTTAAAAAAAGGTTATCACCGATGAAAATAGACTATCCGGCCAAATGTATATATATATATACACACACACATTACAAGTGTTTCTACTGAATAGCTAGCTACCTCCTCCCTCCCTCACACACTCGGACACCCATTAATGAACATAATGCAGTCTTTCTTTCAGAAATCATCTCTGCATTAATTCAATATGGCCGACTTCCGGTCCCCACACAGTCTTACCTGGCCTCGCAATGAAATATCCTTTATCTCCGACATTTCTAATACAAGAGAACCAGAACGTATGGAGAAAGCCTTTGTCGTATGCCAATATTTGAGCTCGGGGTGGTCATTTATGTGTCTTATTTCCACGGCAAATTGATGCACCCAAATAACGGCTCTAGTGTGTGTGTGTGTTGTGTGTGTTGGGGAATGGAGAGGTGAGGATATGGGGGTGAAACTAGACTATGTGTGTGTTTCTTGTTTGGGGAGGGGGGCGGGGGAGGTCAGTCTTTGGACCAGTATTTGACTTGGAGACATTATTCCACCAAACGTTATGTGTGTGTCTGGCACATGTCATCAACACTGGACACCCTTCACCCACCCACCACCGCCCGAAGCCCCACCCCTCCACCACTAGGCACTGATGAGCGCTTTTTACTAACAATCCTCCGCATGTCACGCCAATAAACAAAAATCACGCGACGGTAGAATAATTTAATATGAGCCGGAAGTAAAAGTCATGCATTGTATATTTAGAGTTGTGCCACCTTTATTATATCTCGTTTCTTTGTTTTAAATGACTGTCAGTTTTTGTGTTGTTTGTCACAGAAGGCGGGGTGGGAATAAAGAATATATAACAAGATGGACTGTGGACCGGAAGTGTATGTTGGCTACAATAAGGACTGCGTTGTTTGCTGGTGCTTTGTTTATTCGTGTAATCGCACATCCGGCCAAAGACAGCACCATTTGAAATCAACAACAAACATGGTGTCGGAGGTGAACACTTTGACTTGATTAATGAAGCCTGAATGCCGGCACAGTCATACCACGGACCCCGACCTTAATGGGAGATCTTATCAAACCATTAATTGGGTCGACCTAGTTTGTTTAATTAATTGGCCAGACACAAAATAAACAGGTAAAGAATTCTGTGTAGGTCAAGAAATCCGGAAAGCACTGACACTAACAACTTGGCACTTTGATATATAATCACGTGATTAATTAACAAAGCATATGGCTCTGTGCACTACTGGTCGCGTTATAGTGTTGCCGTACAGAGGTACTGTGCGCTGAGTCTACATTATTCCGACACTGACTGTGACTGAGCTAACCAGTGCCTAGCTTGTCCTCCGCTGACCGGGGAGTGAGTGACAAGCGTCGTTATCATTACTCATTAGTGAGTGACAAGTGTCGTTAGTATTACTCATTACTTATTCACGCCGTTACCAGATTCACCCACCCGCAGGTGGCGCCGCCGTGTTGGAATTGTGAACTAGTCAGATATACATGTGATTTAATACTAGGCCCTACTGTCTATATAGAAGGTTTGGCAGTGAGAAATAGTCTGTAATAATTTAACTAAATAACATACAGTGTGCTATATATATTATGTATATTATATAAATATATATATATATAATAATAATATACTGTATATGTCCCAATAGACATGTCCTGCACAAGTGCAGACACGTGAAGGCGCGTCTATTCAAATTGAAAGAATTTAATGGATTTGTTGTTGTCATGCCTCTGAAATAAAGTGGGATTGTCTTATTTTATGTGCATTCAGTCTGAATATGATCGTCAATTGGTGTGTGCTTTCTATTGGGTAGCGTGCTTCTATTGGGACATATACAGTATGTCCATACAATGAATGAGTCTTTCATATATCATATGTTATGCATCCGTAAGACTGTGAGGGATGAAATGTAGAAAGGATAGGGGCTGGCAACAGTCAATATCCACTCCCTTCTCACATAATTGGAGCTGGCCTAAATTTGATCCTATATCGCTTTCCCTTCTGCAGAATTGGAGCTAGAATACAAGAATGAATGTTTGTAAATGAGAGCATTATAATTATACTGTAATATACCTCTATTCTGGATACATTTGATTTCATTTCCATGTTGGGTAGGTGGTTTCTTTTTCACCGTTCGGAGGATCCAGTTGTCGATAACAGAGGGTGCCGTGAGTTGGGGCGAGGTGTTGGTGTGTGTGGTATTCGGGCTCGACTCGACTATATAAACCCATAAAGTAGTGTTAGCAGCCCTAAAGGCCCCAGCCTCGGAGGTAGGACATGGGAGAGTGGGTACTTTAGGCGCTCACGCCCCCCTCTGGAGATTCCCCCTACTTTATAGCTCATCATAAAGGAACTACTTCCCACTCTGCAGAACGAGGGGCTCCACACACACACACTCACACACTCACACACTCACACACACACACACACACACACACACACACACACACACACACACACACACACACACAAGGCACGCCGGATGTAGTGGCTTAATAATAGCCCCTATGGTATTCGGATGTTGGAATTCCTGTGGTACATGGGGTTTTGTTATTTGTTACCGTTAATTTCTTTTTTAGTGCATGCTATATTTTGAGAAGTAATTGTGTGTTGGGGGAGGGGGGTGCTCTTTGGTGGACCTTAAGAGAAAAATACATCTTGGGGGGTGGGGGGGGGGGGGATCAGCAAAGCATATACAGTAAAACCTCTTTAAATCGACCGACCTCGGGACCGACGTTAAGTGGTCCATTTACGGAGGTGGTCAGTTTAGGGAGTTAAAATATGGTTACAATGGTTTTGTTGGGACCCCAATAAAGGGATCGATATAGGGGAGTGGTCGATCTGTGGAGGTGGTCGGTTAGAGAGGTTTTACACTAGTTTCTTACTGCATACAGGTCTTCTAATGAGTTCTTGCTAATTGTTGATATATTTTATTTGTATTTCTTATTCTACATTACAATATATTGGAAGACCGCAGTTCTCTCTTCCTTCTTATTTACATTACATTATATTGGAAGACTGCAGTTCTCTCTCTTCTTTCTTATTTACATTACATTATATTGGAAGACTGCAGTTCTCTCTTTTCTTTCTCATTTACATTACATTATATTGGAAGACTGCAGTTCTCTCTTTTCTTTCTTATTTTACATTACATTATATTGGAAGACCATACTTCTCTATTTTCTTTCTTATTTTACATTACATTATATTGGAAGACTGTAGTTCTCTATTTTCTTTCTTATTCTACATTACATTATATTCGAAGACCGTAGTTCTCTATTTTTTCTTTCTTATTTTACAGTACCACTTTTTTTTGGGTGTACATTAATTGATATCGGGGCAAATTTCAATCACAGACAATTGGTCTTCCTCATTCCACTGCTCCTTGCCCTTACTAGTAATGCCAAACGCCAGGCTATGTAGTGACAAGAATCAATTTGACTCGACCAGGGTTCAAACCCGCGGGTACCAGTACGGGGGATTGGCGCAACTCATTCGTCCATCCTCTGGTCTACCTCTCTCTTAGAATTGTATTTTGATAGTTTTTTTTGCAATACTAAGTGCAGCATATAATGTCCGCGTACTAGTCCAGTAGATTGGGAAGTAGAGTGACGGAAACTAATAAAATAGATTTGTTTTTTGGTCCATGGTCTGTGGGCGAGGGTGTTGGTGTGAGTGGGTCGACAGCTATGAACGAGCATGTAGAGCAGGATGTAAATACTGGAGAGTATGTTACTCTCCACATCATACAAACACACTGTATATACAGATCATCTCACCCCTATATACAACCCCCATACCCTGCCTCATAGAAATACCGAGGCACTGAAGTTATCACTCTGCGAATGATATATAGCATGAGTGGATAAATGTGGTTAACTGTCTGTGGTGTGGTGTGTGGTGTGTGTGTGTGCTTGTCGGGACTGCGTTTGGGGTGTGGGTCAAATATGTTATGTGTGTTTGTCGGGAGGAAGTTGTGACGTATGTGGTGTGGTGTGTGTATGTTTGTTGGGAATGAGGTTGGTGTGGGGTCGGTGGTGTGGTGTGTGTATGTTTGTTGGGAATGAGGTTGGTGTGGGTCGGTGGTGTGGTGTGTGTATGTTTGTTGGGAATGAGGTTGGTGTGGTGTGGTGTGTGTATGTTTGTTGGGAATGAGGTTGGTGTGGGGTCGGTGGTGTGGTGTGTGTGTGTTGTGTTGGTGTGGGTTGGTGTGGGTGTGTGTGGTGTGGTGTGGTGGTGTTTGTGGTGTGGTGTGTGGTGTGGGTGTGTGGTGTGGTGTGTGTGTGTTGTGTGTGTGGGTGGGTTGTGTGGGTGTGGTGGTGTGGTGTGTGGTTTGTGGGTGGGTTGTGGTGTGGGTGTGGGTGTGGTGGTGTGTGTGTTGTTGGGTGGTGTGTGGTTGTGTGTGTGTGTGGTGGTGTGGGTGTGTGTGGTGTGTGTGTGGGTGTGGTGTGGTGTGGTGGTGGTGTGTGTGTGTGTTGTGTGTGGGTGGGTTGGTGTGGGTGTGTTGTGTGTTTGTGTGTGTGGGTGGTGTGTTGTGTGGGTGGTGTGTGGTGTGTGGTGTGGTTGTGGGTGGGTTGGTGTGTGTGTGGTGTGGTGTGTGTGTGTGTTGGGTGTGGTTGGGTGGTGGTCGGTGGTGTGGTGTGTGTATGCTTGTTGGGAATGAGGTTGGGGTGGTGTGGTGTGTGTATGTTTGTTGGGAATGAGATTGGTGTGGGGTCAGTGGTGTGGTGTCTGTATGTTTGTTGGGAATGAGGTTGGTGTGGGGTTGGTGGTGTGGTGTGTGTATGTTTGTTGGGAATGAGGTTGGTGTGGGGTCAGTGGTGTGTGTATGTTGTTTTGAATGAGGTTGGTGTGGGGTCAGTGGTGTGTGTATGTTTGTTGGGAATGAGTTTGGTGTGGGGTCAGTGGTGTGGTGTGTGTATGTTTGTTGGGAATGAGTTTGGTGTGGGGTCAGTGGTGTGGTGTGTGTATGTTTGTTGGGAATGAGTTTGGTGTGGGGTCAGTGGTGTGGTGTGTGTGTATGTTTGTTGGGAATGAGTTTGGTGTGGGGTCGGTGGTGTGGTATGTGTATGTTTGTTGGGAATGAGTTTGGTGTGGGGTCAGTGGTGTGGTGTGTGTATGTTTGTTGGGAATGAGTTTGGTGTGGGTCGGTGGTGTGTGTTTGTAAACATATAATTCAAATGCTTGCTTATTATCTATTTTTGAGTGACAAATTTCTATGGCTGCCGTCTTATTTTATTTGCATTTCTACCAATTCCTCAACTCTACACCAGTATAGATAAACACAGCATATTGGAACGACTACCTTCCCCGACGCTAATCAGAGATGCTCTTCAATGACAAGCATCAATCAGTAACACTATGAGTAACAGCATCACAATCACCAACAATATTTTCATCAGAATCACCGAGATTCCTATTTGAAGCAGTTTTTGCTAGGACTTCTTCACAGTTCTCATTCATCCCTACTCTGTGAAGATCCCTACTCTGTGAAGGGGTAAATCCTTTTTTCTACTTCTTAACCATTAGGTTCTTGTTATGAAAAATGCATACGATTTCCTAGATGTGCATGTAGAGCCGGGGTTGAAGATGATTGCCCGAAGGCCTCCCACGCCCCGCCCCACCACCTCCCATAAACACAAGGGGGATTCCCGTGGCAATGCGCATGCGCACTGGATCTGCGCGTCTTATCTCGGCCACTTAGTCTCGGCTACATCTAGCACTCCTCTCTCTACTCTACCCTTTTCCCCATGCGCCACCCCCTCCTCTCTCTCCTGGTCCTTGATATCTCGGCACAGTGTCCCCATCCCAACCTCCGCCGGTCTCCCGCCCCTCTCCTCTCCTCTCCTCTCTCCTCTCCTCTCCTCTCCTCTCCTCTCCGCTCCGCTCCGCTTCTCTCCTCTCCTCTCCGCTCCGCTTCTCTCCTCTCCTCTCCTCTCCTCCTCTCCTCTCCTCCTCTACCACGCTCCCCCTCTCCTCCTCTCCTCCTCCTCTCCTCCTCTCCCCCTCCTCTCCCCCTCCTCTCCCCCTCCTCTCCTCTCCTCTCCTCTCCTCCTCCTCTCCTCCTCCTCTCCTCCTCTCCTCCCTCTCCTCTCCTCCTCTCCTCCTCTCCTCCTCTCCTCCTCTCCTCCTCTCCTCCTCTCCTCCTCTCCTCTCCTCCTCTCCTCCTCTCCTCCTCTCCTCCTCTCCTCCTCTCCTCCTCTCCTCCTCTCCTCCTCTCCTCTCCTCCTCGTCTCCTCTCCCGGGAGCAGTCCACTCCGCCCCGGGCATATCTATGCTGTTATTGTTCCGATGTAGTGGACCGGCTGATACACGCCCCTCTCCGGGGAAGCTATGGGCGGGAGGCGTTGATTCTACTCCACTCAGGAGGCGAGAGGCGATGTGTAGGGATTCGGGAAGGCACGAGAGGAAGCTGAACGAGGGTGAAGCATTAGAGTCTCTCCTCTCGTTGTGTATCGGAGGGTACATCGGTGTGACAGTGGTGGTATCACTTGTAGGCGCGCAGGTAACCCCCCCCCCCCCCCCCCCCCCCCACTCGCTAACCCTCGCCAGGGCCTTCTCCTTCCCGGGCGGGACGGGGTGGGATGGGCGGGCGCAGGGTGGTGGAGGCTCCTGGGGCTCGCCGGTGTCGGTAACGGATACCTGGGTGTTTACCCCGGCGCCCGGCTGACCCGCGCCGGTGTGTTTACGCGGGTTTACCGGGCCGGTGTGGGGTGTCGGCCCGCCCGGCCGGGCAGCCGTGGGGGTTCTCACGGGGAGGCAAGCGGCCCGCCTCGTACCCGTGTACTCCGGTCTACCTGCGGCGCTGCGCGCACGGAGCCCGGCTCAGGTGAGGGGCCGTTTGACGGCGCCCACGGCGCCTCTCCTCGGGCCCGCCGAGCGGGGAGGGTGGGGAGGGGCAGGCCGGCGGCCGGGAGGGGAGGGGGGGGGGGCGGCCCGAGCCACAGTTGGTTTATGTAGCTGTGTCCACGGGAATAGCTACTTGTGTTTTATTTATTTACGTTTGAGGAATAATGAGCGTGACTTCGGGTATTTATGTTAAACAGTAGAGAACAACCAATGTAGCGAAAATGCAAATTTATACTGCTATCACATATCATAGTCAACACCGGAAATGTCATACTCATAGAGTCAGAGCCATCGCAACAATAACCAACATTTTGAACACTAACAGTGACAATATAATACGCAACACTAGAATCACAATCATCAAACTAATTACATATACATCTCAATGACAAGCATCAATGCAATCACTAACACGATGAGCAACAGTGACCGACATCATTTTCACACCACTCCAATCAGGAATCACCATCCCTATCGTATCACATGTATCCGTGCGTCAGGAGAGCCTGCAGCGAACATTATAACGCCGAGCTGTGTAGTGTGGCTGGTTTTTCTGTTTAAATATGACCCACCCCCCAACGGCCGTTTTTTTCTTTGTTAAATATGGTCCCCAATGACTAATGTTTACTTGTTATGATTGTGATGGAGTAGATAAAAGATTCATCCCGTACTGCAGTAGCCTGAGTACGAGGTGAATCTTTTTTCTAGGGGTGGAGGGGTCGCTATCATTGTATCAAACAAAGTGGCTGGTTTTAGTGGATGAACACAAATTGAGATATACCTGCAATAATACAAACACATCAGCTACCGTGGTTTAGGCTTTGCTGCTTGTGTGTTGTGTAGATGGAGCCGCCAGATGGACATGTGCAGTGGATTGTGGGAGGGGTTCTGTGTGTGTGTGTGAGGGGCGTGAGCTATGCGCGGAAACCCACCTCGTTACAGACGGGTGATCTATGACAGTAGGAGACACCTCGCCAGTTTCCTCCCCACATTATCCAGTCAGGGCGTCATCACCTGCGCGGCGCATGCGCAGATACACACACATGCGCACGCGTGCACACACACGCGCGCGCGCAGACACATGACACACAAGGCGGAATGGACCTCTAACTGTGACGATTTACCAATCACACCGAGAGTCGGCCGGCGATTTAAAAAAAACACAAAAAACCCCCACAAAAAAACAATGTTGCCGAATTGGGTGTGTGTTGCTAGGCTGCCAGATTGTGGCATTTTGTTGGGTGCCGATGTCCGATCGCGCTCAGGACACAATGACGTTATTGTCACTTATCCCAGCACCCCTCCCATCTCCAGACGCACATTGTATCGCAAAATAACAATTATAACCTAATAATGCTTCCACACGAGTGTACTGAACCGCACTGATCTCAAAGAGGCCGAAGCAAAGTGATTTCAAATGATCCAAATCCCTATAACTGAGGCCGCTGTAATCGGCTGAGGCCAACTTTCTGCACAATTCGGTGGGTAGGTGGTAGCCTTGCCCTCTTTGCTACATCCCGCTTAACGCTGAGCTTATGAACTAACTCCACTCACTCACACCATGAACTCACATCATCATAAGTCTGCCCTGCCGGCTTTTCATCGGAGACGATTGAAGTCAACTGGGGGTGGGGTGGGGGAAGGGGGAGCTGGGGAGGGGTGGTGGGAGCTGGTGGTCGGGGGGATGAAATCCTACACCCTCATGCCTCACATCGCTCTATCGCCTCCTCTTTTCCGACATTAATCGCGGGTGTGGAGCGGCGGTCTACTGCCATGCTCATTTTTGGTGTGAATTTTTCTTTTCTTTTCTTGTTAAACCTCTTGGGTCCTCGATGGCAATTTGCACAATCCTTTCTGTTGTCTCTTCAATTTATATAGCACCAACTTACTGTGTTCGTAAGAAATAATCCTGTGAATAGTTATTAGAAAGAGTACTATGGTGGACAAACATTAAAGAATTTTATTAAAGAATTTGACTGAAAGTAACACAAACAACTTTACATAATTAAACCATCAGATTTACTCAGAACACTGAAATATTCATGCACGTAAACCACACTTAAAGTAAACATTGCCTAAGGTTGGAGGTGTTTTAAAGCGATAACATTCCAAATTAATGTTCCTCAGCACGTGCAAATTCTGACCATAGAAGATGCCTTCTATTCAATAACAAATGCTTAATAAGTTCATCAGTATCTCAGTTGTGGTTTTGAAAATGTGCTGCTTTTATCAGACTGCATTTGTCAATGCTAAGTGCATCCTTAATGCTTAGTTAGTGAGAGGCTAGGTAGCTACAAGTGTGGATGTTTAAGTCATTGTTTTGACTCGGCTTAGTTATCTGACGTTGGAAAAAGCTAGAGATCCTCTGCCCCCCCTCCCCACACACACACCAAGTTGTACACACTCAAGAGCAATCACCACACACTAACATACACACGCAGGAGGCAGCCACACATGCACACACTCAGGAGCAGCCTACACACCCACATACCAACCAACATACCAAGACGCACATACTCAGTAACCCCACGCACGCGCTCGCTCATGAGCTGGCTACACACCAACATACACACCAACACACACACACAAACACACAGTAGCCTCACACACCTACACACCCACACACACAGGTGCCGTCCACACACCCCGATCCGACACCCTGTCTACTGGCCGCCAACCATTACCATATGCCAACATTATTGGAGCTCGTTACTGCCGCACCCTGAGGCTTTGATGTGGCGCACCCTGGCGGCACAGGTTAAACTGGGGGCTGGCGGCGAGCGTCGCCGGTTAATGTACACCGACCACCCCAAACACGATATAACTACTGCTTACTACACCACTAACTACTGACTACTGTGCCACTAATTACTATACCACTAACTACTGCCTACTGTACCAACAACTACTGTGCCACTAATTACTATACCACTAACTACTGTCTACTGTACCAATAACTACTAAGCTGCTAACTAATATACCATTAACTGCTGCATACTATACCACTAACTACCGCATACTGTACCAACAACTACTGTGCCACTAACTAATCACTATGCCACTAATTGCTGCATATGGTACCAACAACTACTGTGCCCCTAACTAATATACCATTAACTGTTGCATACCACACCACTAACTACCGCATACTGTACCAACAACTACTGTGCCACTAATTGCCCATATCGCCATTCCGACTGAGCATGAGCTGAAAACGGCGTCGAGAGAAAAACAATGGCATACAGCCATTGAGTTTCCCGATAGGGCAAAACTTCGATTTTATACAAAATTTGCCGCAAACATGGATTCATGGTTGCAATATAATGAATATATTTAAGACACAAATATCATTAATTAAACATTTGGAGCTAAGGATCATACAATTCCACACAAAACAATCAGTAACATTACAGGTTGATGCTTACATCACCATTTTAAATTCTTGTTCTAAATATTAAAATGTCAAATCTGTGAACAGAAACTTGTTTCAAAGAAACACATAACCAATGCCTGACTAACCCTATCCATTTCCTAGCTCTACAGATGTCATTAACCATAGGATATACATAAAAACATGCCGATGGCATAATATGTGCTGATTAGATTGATGTAAATGCAATGCTGGATAAAAGATAATAAAATCTTTTATATATATATTTTTTTGTGTGTGTGGGTATTCTACGTTTCAAACATGAGCTGAAACTAGCACATTTCATAGCTGCACCCAGTGTATTAGCATGTGCCATGTGCTTTGTGGGGGTTTGTTTTTCTTCCACACATCCCACAATGCACCGCATGGCTGAATGATGAACTGGTCTATTAGTGTGCGATTTACATGTTCTTGCGATTGAAACCTTGCTATTAATTATATCACAAGGGATATTGCAAGGATTATCCATACAAAACTATTCTTCTTAACTTAATGCGGACCAAAATACCAGGATTCAAAATTACAGATACTTACAAGCCATCCTAATTCATTGCAGGCAATAATGCAAGAATTTCCACTGTTCCTATTGGCGAACTGTCATCCATACATCTAGGCCGCTTACTTGTTGGGCGACAATATAATGATTCCCCTTCCCTATTGCAAAGCTGTCTAGAAGGGTCCAAAGCGAGGAAAGGAGGGAAAATGGGTGACCTGTCCGATATTGAGCATACCCTTGCAGGATGAGTTTCCCATACTTTAGGTACTGATATTGTGTGAATTAAACAGAAGTCAATGTAAATAAATTTCAAATATACTTCAAGCACCTTAATCTGGGCAAAAGATACATAAATGGGTGATTATGTCTGAACAATATTTGACCGGGACCTTTTTTTTTTTATTGCAAATGGATGCCCCCTATGGCGGCTGCCATCTGCAATTGAAAAGAACAGATCTGGTTGGCTGACACTGAGTTCTCACGAAAATGAGAAGAGGAAAGTCCATTTCCGGCAAGTTCAAACGGACTCGGACTGGTTTAAACGAGTTCAAACATGGCTGGTTGTCCCTCTCCTTTCATCGCTGACCTAATTTATTGAGAGCGATAATACAAGGACTTCCCACATGCAAAGATGCCCTCTATCCATATAGCTAAGCCTTCTTAATCTATTATGGGCGATAATACAAGAAATATCACCATTCATTTAGGCGCGCACCCATATATCAGTATATAGTAGTTTTCTAGGATCGGCCTATTTAATAAACTACTAAAGTCTGGGTGCGACTTCTATGGCGGGCTTTACGGTTAGACCGGCCGACTTTGTGTAAGCCCGGTGGTGTCAGTGTCACTCGAGTGCTCGCAGAGGCCACAGTGTCACTGACACTCGCGCCCGGTGCTAATTCAGCCCCCGGTGTGTACACGCTCCAAACACAGGCCAGGCGCCCGGCCAGCGCACAATCTCCGGGCAGAGGCCGGGTTTAACAAAGTGTGTGCGTGCGTGCGTGAACGTGTGCGTGCAAGACTGTGGTCCTCTCTTGACAAACACGAAGTGTCACTACCAGGCGGACAAGTGTAACCGTCCAGGAAGAGTCACAAGAGAAGGGAGGGAGGAGGAGGGGTCGCTAGAAATTCACCAATCTTATATTACAAAATAGTCAAATCTGGAAACATACGGACACTTATTTTATTGCACTTAAAATGTGAAAACACAGACACTTGTAGTTGTACCCCCTCCCCTATCTGTCTCACATTAAGGGAAATGTTTTTGTTCCTTTAAATGTTGTGTTTAGCTGTAGAACTAAAATCGCACCCGCTGATCAGTATTACTTTTTTCGCTGGGGAGGGGGAGGCGGGGGTAGGTAGAATGTATCTGTGGCATTGTGATAAATTTGCAGGACTTCCTGCTACACGACCTTCTGGTTTCTTTCTGCCTGAGACCATTTGGGATGTATTCTGCCAACTTGTTTCTACCTCCCTCATTTCCTCCCTCACTCCTTCCGCCCTCCTTCCCTCCCCATCTACCCTCCACTCTCACCTTCTACTTTCACCCTCTACCCCTCACCCCTTACCTCTCGCCGGTAATACCCAGGTTTTTAGTCATATTCAGGATAGTTAAAGTTAAACACAACCCCCAATAGTAACCACATATGTGTGATTTAGAATTAGAATTTTCAGTCAAATTATGCTTTGTAAAGGTATTCCTAGTTCCGCGGCAAGCACACATCAGGCCGGGTCCCAGCTGTATGCGGGGTCCCAGCTGTATACAACTTACATGTCGGAGGGTGGGGGGGGGGGGGGCAGTGAATACACACATATATACGGAGTGGTATTTTATTGAATCGAACATATTTGCTAAGGTTTGCTGCAATCTGCATTAGAAACAAATCATTGCAAGAATCCTACCAAGATTTGGTAATCAGAAGTCATGTCTTAACATAGTAGATGAGAGTAACTTTAATAAGAGCTAATGCACTGCTTGAGTAATGACAACAACAAATACAATGAATTACAAAAGAAAAAGAAAAATAAATAAATATAAAATCCACTGATAATTCAAACAAAGTTTTAGAGGGTATACATGCTTATACATACAGAAGGTAAATTTTAAACTTAAAATCAAAAACTAATGACCACTAACACAGCAAGGTGAAGACAGCCAGAGAAAGTAACTATTAGTAACCAAACAATTATCTGATTGTAGAATGAACAAACTCACAGAGGTTTGGGGGATGTGGGAGAATGCTTACAAACAGAGAAAGAATGTATGTCATAGTTAGCTACCCAACAACTGAAAGTGATAAAAAGAAGGGGAGTCACAAGACTATTACTGGCTAGTGGCGAAAACAAGTAATTAGACTTAACCGTTATGGACAGCATAAATACACCCATCATAACAACAAAAGTGGCATAGTCCGATGGTTTCGGTTTTTGCCAATTTAATTTAGATAACTATATTTGATTATTAAAATTGACCTTGCATTAGTTTGAGGAAACATGTATTAGGCATGATTAACTCTGGTTATATTTGAAGTGAAAACATGCAGAAACTAATGTTTGGATTGTCAAAATTCTGACACCTTACGTATGGCTTCAGCAGCAACAGCTTCTAGTAGCCTGACCTAGTGTGCCCCTTCTATGTAGCAACACATCTTAATAAGTGCAGCAGTATTTAAGTCGGATCAAATCTGGGTAATACTTTTTTGGTTTCGAAAAGTTTATACTTTCATCCAACTGAAGAAATCGGGCTGGTAGGGGCACCAAACCCGACCTCGTTGCGTGTAGGCTGAAGCTGTGATCCGGCATACTGGCTTGTAGCTTCAGTCCTTCCCGAGGGACCAACAGCACAGGGAATATCCGTATTATGTTTGATAAAGGCGATTTGGTAAAACGCAGCTGAATTGAGTGAAATTTTAGTTGGCAAAACATCCCCAACCCTGGGCCTGCCGTGGAGGAGTTTATAGTCGGGTAGGCCTTCGGTGCGTGGGGAGGGGTGGGGGGGTGGGGGGTTAGTAGAGGTGTCAGTGTGGAAGGGGGGCCCTGGGTTCTGTCAGTCATGTACTCCACCTCGAGTTTCAATGCATAAATGAGAAATGCGCGTCTCTACCACACGACCAGTGTGCCTAGCGGTGTGTCTACCAGTCTGTCTACCATTGCGTCTACCAGTGTTTACCACTACCAGTGTTTACTATTCTGTCTACCAGTGCCTCTACCAGTGTGTTTACTACTTTGTCTACCAGTGTTTACCACTCTGTCTACCAGTGTGTCTACCAGAGTTTACCACTCTGTCTACCAGTGTGTCTACCAGAGTTTACCAGAGTTACGATAGTTTACCACTCTGTCTACCAGTGTGTCTACCAGAGTTTACCAGAGTTACGAGAGTTTACCACTCTGTCTACCAGTGTGTTTACTACTGTATGCCATTGTTTACCACTCTGTCTACCAGTGTGCTTACCAGTGTTTACCACTCCGTCTACCAGTGCACAGTGTTGTAGACGGTGTGACACGCCAGCCTGCACATCGCGGAGTGTGTGACAGGATGCAGACAGTGGCAGCAGAACACGCCTGTCAACACTGTCATAATAATATCAGTTATTGTGGCTTGTGGCTGCAGACACACACGCGCCTATTGACACGCCTGCACTTACTGTGAGTGTGGGCCTGTGAGAGATATAGAGGGGTGGGGGTTGTCAGGGTTGCACAGACATCATAAGTATGACACGTGATACATCACGTGACGTGACGGTATGAATGAGTAGCACGTTAGCACACAGACAGCCCGGGCGCTGACAAAAAACCGCCATGTATATACTTCTTAATATATAATATATTTAATATTTATGAGGGATGGAAGTTCTCGGCGAAATCGCGGATTTCCGCGATTTTAGTTTTTTCCACCAATTAACGTTCACAAAATGCCTAGAACATATATAATATGACACAAAATAGTCAGTTCGAATCCAGTTCTCATATGACTTTCGATATTGTTAGGACATAAAAACACCAATCAAACAGCAAACAAAGCAAGTAGGGAGTGCGGCGAGAGAACAGCATGATTTATTGGGAGCATGGGTGATAATACAGCCACAACAAGGACAATGGCACACTCTCCAAGGATAGTCTGTACTGACTGGTCAGTGAAACGGAGCTAGGATAGTGCTAGGAGAGTAGTGTACCGAACTTGACTTCCGAGATTTTCCCACGATTCCCTGACAGTGTTAAGCCTATGGCTATGGGATAAGATCCGCATTTTCACGGAAATTCGCTGTGTCGACAAGAACGGTCATATAACAGCGAAAAGCTAGTGGTATATTTATTTTTTTATTTTTTAAAATAATTTTTATTATTATTAAAAGAAGAGAAGCAGCTTTAATGCTGTATCAGCAACAAAGACCATATTCATGGCAAAACCCAGTACAGTAGTAATAGCTATTTTTTCGCCATAATTATGGCCCTTCTATTATATAATAGGAATAATAATTACTAGTATAATGTTCTATTATTGGCGCAACATTATTTACAGATAATATCACCATCGAGTTCTGCTTTTTCCCCCCCGGAGACCACTGTCATCCCTGATATATATGTCATGCTTGATGAATGAATTTCATTCACCAACTTAAGTATATTGTCATGTGCTCCCCCTCCCCGTGTCCCCCAGTAAATGCCCGGAAGTAATCACCGTGGCTTTCTCAACTGACAAATGAATAAGTGATGATGGGTTGGTTCTCTCCTTTGTGGAAGTGATCTGTCCGCATTCTCAGTATTCAGTCCCTTGGGTCACCAGTTCACATTATTAATATTATTATTACTACAGATACTACGCGTTCACAATCTCGATTTAATCTAATGTGTTGGATCCATAAACCAGTTACCGTCAAATTGGTGCAAGTAGCACATGGCATGCAAGGACTGCTTAGCACTCGATGTACTTGAGCTGAATATCGTCTTAATAATAATAATAATAATATTAATATTACCCGCCCATTCTTTGGCCGCTCAACTTGCATATAATTTCTTCTGCCAGAATTAATTGAATTAATTAATATCTGTCTTCTGCCAACTGAAGCTGCAACTTGGTTTGGTTCCCACGCTGGAAGTAGGGTGATGACCACCCCCCCCCCCCGCCCCCTCAACCCCAGCTCTGTCCGTCAGTAGTTTCAATAAGTTCATTTGAACCCATAAATATGTGGTTCCTGGGCCGCGTTCAATTACCTGACGTCGCGCTAGTCTGAATGGCAAGAGTAGTCTGTTCGCTCGAAAATGGCCGCCTCCCAATGGAAAAGAAGAGCTCTGATTGGCTGAAACCACTGAATTCGGCGGCCATTTTTTAGGCGCTTTTTGCCTCCTACCTGAAAAGGGAGACCTCTCCGAGACGTCTCCGAGGCGTACCCTGAACGCGGCCCTGTTTTCTAGTAGTACTACTACTACTAGTATGGGTTATATTTAAAGTGATAGGAAACATTCTACATTGGACACAACCAGGGATGAAAGATGCCCGCGATACGGTGGATTTCGGCGATTGTTGATATTCGCTGATTTCGGTTCAGAAAATGTCAGCAAATATGTGTATAATATATGATAGCAATTCATTACTCCAAATCCCATTCTTGTGTGATCTGATGTTACTAAAACATAAAACCCAATCAAGAAAGTAAGGTGTGGGCGATAACATAGTCACAACAAGGATAGTTTAGACCTGACTTCCGGCACTGTTCTACGGTTCCCTCACAGTTCTCATTCTATTAAGGGGGTTGGGGGGGGGGGGGGAGTGATCCGTTTTCGCCGAAATTTCTTATTGGGGCCAAGGTTTCCGTATTTTTCGTTGGGTACCGCTTTCATCCTTGTATAGTGCCTCTCGTGGATGGATGGATATGGATGTATGGTAGGTAGTGGTGTTATGCATGCTTGTCCGTCTGTTCAGGGTGCTTTAATCATACCCTACTGGCTGGCTGAACACCCATACTGATAATCCAGAAGTGTTAATCAGAACGAATCTTACACAAACAACTGAATGACTATTTACTGCACATCACCACTAGCATCTGGCTATACACTGCATAAGGCTAATATTGTGTCTATTGGTGAATGCCACCTAGTGTTAGCCGTATTGATGCGCCTACTGAGTGCCCGTCTGTAGTGTGAGTGGGTTGTGAGAGTGGCGAGCAGCAGGGTTAGGTGTGTGTAGGGGGGGATGGAGCGATGCCCCCTTCACTTTACCCAGTTTGAAATTCTCCAGCCGTCGATCCTCTACGTTGCGGCGCCTGAGGGTTATTTCTAGGGGTAGTTAATCACTGCGAAGAAGCCTCAACAAGGGGTTCTTCACCCACCCACCCCATCTGCCACAGGGTGGGGGCGGGGTGTGTGTGCTGAGGGGCCTGACCTAGATGCCTTCTGGGGGTGCAGGCAGTGCGCCCTGACGATAACGATCTGCTTCCAGATTCCGTCCTGGTTCTCGGCTCCAATATTAGCGGATTAGAGCGTCCGCTTTCCGCGGTGTGGGTGCCGGGATCAAGCCCTAATCTAATAAATACTTGCAATTGGCTTGTTAGAGCTTCCCGTTACACTGTGGCAGGGCATGGGACCAATCCCTGACCTACTTATATATATATATGAGCCTGTCTCAAAAGGTGATAACTCCTTTTTGTTTTGTCCATTGTAATGATTGACACAAAACAGCACAGAAACGGTTACACTGAAAACACAAGGACATTTTCTTCAAATCAATATGTATTCTATTGGGATTATGAAACACCATGTAAAAAACAAATCAGTTTATCCTGAGCAAATGCATAAGTGATAGTATGTTGATCGTTACAATGGACAAAGTGTTGTCCCATATTGCTTAGCACCTTGAGACAGTCTCATATATATATATAACCCGGCTAGCAAAATAATATTGGTGTATAATAGTGTTAGTACTGTTACTAAGGTAGGCAAAAACTTGTTGCTAGGGTTCCGGGTTAAGTCTAAAACTCCTAGTTACATAGTCCAACGGTTTTGAGTTTCTGCCATATTTGTATATAGATATATTAACTATTAGGGTTGCTTGTTGTGGTTTTGCGCCTAGCAACATATATGGTCATATAATTGCTGGTACCGACTTGTGCTGACTTTATAGTGCTGCCCCACTACATTCAGCAGTGGCAGCTTCAGTTAAAGTTGCATATTCCGATGGTTTTGAGTTTCTGACGTTTCTTTAAAGATAAATATATTATGTTACTCACTATGATTTACCTGACTTGGGCTTAACATAATTTTCGTTATAAATAGCTATATTTTTAACTGAAAACATGGCATATTTGTTTTGGTGTGCATTTCCAAAATTCTGACACGATAGATTTCATCAGAAACAGGCTGCACTTAGTAACCCTTCTATGCAACAATATGCTTAATGAGTGCACCCATATCTAAGGTGGGTATGTAGGGTCAACGACCCTCACAGTTCTGGGATGTAAGTATACCCTTCTATGCAGCAATATGCTTAATGAGTGCACCCATATCTAAGGTGGGTATGTAGGGTCAACGACCCTCAGAGTTCTGGGATGTAAGTATACCCTTCTATGCAGCAATATGCTTAATGAGTGCACCCATATCTAAGGTGGGTATGTAGGGTATACAGGTATAGCAATACCTCAGGGAGTTTAACGCCCCTCCCCTGCAGAGTTGTAAACCACTGCCTTGTGGTACAGGTTCTTGACAGAACCGAAGGCTAAGGGAGCAAACCCTAAACAGAAAACCATGTCACTGTGGCAGCATGAAGGGCGGTTGATGTATGGAACTCCCAACATCTCCTGACCAGCCACTGCAGGGACAACTAGTTTTGCGCCTGTCTTGACATGTTCTTGCCGGTGTGAAACCTCTATTTGCTCCCCGAGAGAGTGCCGCTGGTAACTTGCAAAAGCCAGCAGCACTTCAACACTTTTGCAGGCAGCTTTCAGGAAATGAAACCTGATGCTAAGACACATTAAGACCGACTCATGGACACAACTCTCACAGCAGAGAGCTAAATGGAGAGCTGCAGTCAAGTAATGAAATCAGTCTTTGTAGCATCGCGACCGACAGCATGATGATGATGATGATGATGATGATGTAGGGTCAATGACCCTCACAGTTACGGGATGTAAGTATATCCTTCTATGCAGCAATATGCATAATGAGTGCACCCATATCTAAGGTGGGTATATATGGTCAACAACCCTTGCAGTTACGGGATGTATATTGTTTATGTAGGATCCAATCTAGGTAAGTATATTGGCCTCACACATTTGACCGTTTCATCGGGCTGTGTAGCTGTAAGTGTGACTTACTATTTATTCTATTTCTAAGCAGCAATATATGCATCACGAATTCACCAGATGTTGCCAGGACATAAAACTCCAACAACCAACCATGGACTGCACCAATATATGTAGGATCAAATATAGGTCATAGTACAAAATGTGCAGCTCTAACCTCGTTGCTTATCCCTAATCCTCCCCCCCCCCCCCACCCCACCCCACACAGATCCCCCGCCGCGGAGAGAGACAACCCTCAACCTGACCTGTCCCGTGCGCATGCGCAGTGGTCTCCAGTTGGTTGCGCTCCGTCGTCACGGTCGCCGTACAGGACGCTGCGCCCGCCACCATTTATTTACTCGGCGCACCAAGCGGAAAAGGACTAATTGCATGAACTCCCTCAGCTTTTCTAGGGTCCTGACTGACGCTGTTGCCATGGCAATGGGGCGTGACTTTGATCGCGGTTGGAATTAGAATTAGGCGCGTGTTTTCCTTCAAAAGGCCGGTTATATAATCAGATCCCTATGGTGCCGACAAACTCACCCACTGGATCCCCCCAACACCCTATAGTCAAGGGGGGTTCAACTTTTTCTTTTTTTTTCTCTCATACAATTACCTCTTCCATGCCCCCCCCCCCTCCATACTATTATCGACAATTACGATTTTACATTCGCAACGCCTTACGCAATAGTCTCAATGGGACCTCTCCGACAATGGGTTTAAAGACATTGATGGTTTTAAAAGAGATTTGGGAATTCGTCTTTTACTTTGCTTCTTCAGGGGTGAGTTTGATTTTCATTTCTTTTTGGTCAGCGTTCTTAAACAATTGTTAAAGCATTGACATAATTGATATCTTAGTCGACATTTCGCATTGCCATGACCAGTGTGATGGTCCTCTTGCATATATCTTCAATTCTCTTTGACTAATATCTTTCACTAATATCCGTCACTTTCATGTGGAAGGTCATTCGATTGATTCCAGACAATGTCAAATCAAAGACCCACACATGATAATTGTTGCTACTTAGTCTGCCACTAGGCACTAGTGGTGTAGAACCAGAGCTGATCGGTTCAGTGTCAGAATACATGTAATGTGATTGAGTGGATATTGGGTCATGGTGCTAGTAGCGCTGTCTGTACATATATTATAAAGTCGCTATGTGGTATGAGTATGATTGCGCACTGTTGCTACTCGTCCTGATGTAACCATGGATGTTACTAGGAGGGAAAATCCCAATACGACCATAATTTCTAAATTGATTCAGTATTTATTAATTTAATTACCTAGTAAGAATGATGAAAACGTTGCACCTACCCTTATCCATTCCACATATCTAGCACCTACCTCACGCGCACATCCACACACACCACTCCCTCTCCCACTCAAGCAAACACGGCACGGCTGTACCTCCAGGGGCCGTATGCATGGGCCGCTGCTACGCGTAGCCGGAGCTACACACTATATCGCGGATAGCTATCCGCGGCTAGGATGGGGTCGGTGAAGTAGGTCAAACAGTATGCACGGGTCCTCTAACCGGGGCGGATAGCTAACCGTGAAGTTATTTATAGATTTGGGAAATCCCTCGATTTGACAATATGAATAACGCCGCCAATGCTGCGGCTACATTAATATCGGTTTGAATTTAGGGTTAAATTGATAAGATTTCACTTATTGCATATGTAATTCTGTTAAATATGACAGCATTTAATAGATTTGGGCGTAAGAAATTCCCACCGATTCGGCGGTGACGGCGGCGGCCATTTTTATTTGACGTTCTACAGCTGCAGTATGGATATCGACGTCGCTGCGGCGGCGGCGATTTGTTTACTTTACATTCGTCGATTCGAAAATATTAATATCGCGGCTGTTACGGCATCAGCTTTAATCTCGCTTCGGATTTAGGGTTAAATTAATAAAATTTCACTTATTGCGTGTGTAATTCTGTTAAATATGACAGCATTGAATAGATTGAGACCCTCACACGTGGTGTTCTCTGTGGCGGAGTGGTTAGAGTGTCAGACTCCTAATCTGAAGGTCGGTGGTTCGATTCCCCATGCCCCCATCTCTGCCAATTTGGATTTCCACCGCTGTGTATAACTTACAGCGTCATCAAAGGCCAGTTGCTCTCATACCATGTCTATGTGGTGTGGGAGGTTAAAAATCCCTTGGGTCGGTAAAAGTGTAGGCTCGGGCTTTCTATCGACAAACTGTCTAATGGTGAAAACAAGCCTATTCAGGCTTATCCATGATACGCAGTATAAATCTTCAACAACAAATCTTCAACAACAACATGCACACTAACCACTTGGGATACCCCCTTAACCCTGGTCTGGAGGGAGGGTAACTTAGCCTAGGCTACGGTCGCCGGCTAGCGCTGGCACCGGCTCATGCATGCCGATTTTCGACCCTGAGCCGTGTGGTGCCAAAATAGCCGCGGTTAGGGCCCTAGATCCGGCCCATGCACACGGCCCCTGGAGGGTGGAGTTGGGGAAAGGGGTGAAGTGGGGTTAAATGTTACCAGGTTACACCAAGGGGACCATTGGCAAAGGACCACTCTATTTTTAAGTGACTTGATTGATGGAATCTGGCATTGGACGCAAACATTTCTAGTTCTTGTAAAGCACTATGCAAGTGGCTCATGACTGCAACGAAGGGGTAAAGCACATCTCACAACCCCAAATACACGCCATTTTCTCAGCTGCTGGATGTGTACCGATTATGCCCAACCTGCGAATTAAAAGAAATGCAAAAGGAGAAAAGACTTTCACCTGCTCGATTTGGGTGACGTGAAATGTCAGTGAACTGGATATTCCAGGCTATAGAGGTGCTTCCGTCTCTCTCTGGCCAGGCGAGAAGAAGGTTATCATTAGTCGGATTCCTAGGGTTCGGTTATACTATATTTTACAGAGTAATACTAATAGATAGACAACAATAGAGACAATAACAAAACAATAGAGGCATGATAATTATATTTAGAGGAATATGTGTATTTATTATCACTTTATAGATCACATAATCAACTATGCTCGCAAGCAGTAATCAGCTATCAGCAATTAATCAGTAATTATAATATATCACAGGGCGTCAGTAATCATTAGTTCAACTTCAAGCTGTATAGTCTGATGAAAACATCAAATTTTCAAAACAAAATCAATTATTCAGATTTGATTCTACATATCTAACTTAGATACTGGTACACTGTTTAAGCATGTGCAGCCACATAGAAGGGAAGAGTGAGGCAATTTAGTAGAATGTGTTACTGCAGAAGCCCATGGTCTAGGAGTTTTGGCGTGCTTGCCAACATTAATTTGGCATATTTGCACTTCACATATCTCAAAAGTTAGCCATTTAAACTAAAACTTACTTCAAACTAAAGTAAGATAGAGTATAACGATCAAGCTTATATATTTATCCCAGAAAATGACAGAAATTCAAAACCATCGGACTATGCAACTTTGATCAGTAATCATGATATATCACAGGCCATCAGTAATCACTAGTTAATCAGTAATCATGATATATCACAGGGCATCAGCAATCATGATATATCACAGGGTATCAGTAATCATGATATATCACAGGCCATCAGTTATCACTAGTCAATCAGTAATCACTAGCTAATCAGTAATCATGATATATCACAGGCCATCAGTAATCACTAGTCAATCAGTAATCACTAGTTAATTAGTAATCATGATATATCACATGCCATCAGTAATCACTAGTCAATCAGTAATCACTAGTTAATTAGTAATCATGATATATCACACGGCGTCAGTAATCATGATATATCACAGGGTGTCAGTAATCACTAGTCAATCAGTAATCACTAGTTAATCAGTAATCATGATATATCACAGGCCATCAGTTATCACTAGTCAATCAGTAATCACTAGCTAATCAGTAATCATGATATATCACAGACCATCAGTAATCACTAGTCAATCAGTAATCACTAGTTAATCAGTAATCATGATATATCACAGGCCATCAGTAATCACTAGTCAATCAGTAATCATGACATATCACAGGTCGTCAGTAATCATGATATATCACAGGGTGTCAGGAATCATGATATACCACAGGGCATCAGTAATCACTACTTAATCAGTAATTATTATATATAACACAGAACATTGACAATTCAGTAGGTCGCTTCACTATCGTGGACAATTCTAGCTTGTAAACAGTTTGCACTGTACACATGGACTCTTCCCTCATTAGGTTGATTGATTAATTGGTGATGGTTTAGCGCTGCCAGCAGCAGCGGCTAAGCTGTTATTGTTAATATCCATTGTCTTTGCTGCTCACCCGGCTTTATGTAGCAGTCACACTAGGATGACAAGGGGGTCACGACAGCCCGGCGACTGGGATTTTGTGAAATCACGACGACATATGCAAATTTGGGCTAAGTTGGACAACAATTGGACGACATCGGGACGACAGACGGGACGACAGCGGGACGACAGTGTCTGTGTGTGTGTCTCTGTGTGTGTCTCTGTGTCTCTGAGAGTGAGAGTGAGAGTCAGACTGAGAGTGAGAGTCGGACTGAGAGTGAGAGTCAGACTGAGAGTCAGAGTGAGAGTCAGACTGAGAGTGAGAGTCAGACTGAGAGTGAGAGTCAGACTGAGAGTGAGTGAGAGTCAGACTGAGAGTGAGAGTCAGACTGAGAGTGAGAGTCAGACTGAGAGTGAGAGTCAGACTGAGAGTGAGAGTCAGACTGAGAGTCAGAGACACACACACACAGACACAGAGACACACACACACACAGACACAGAGACACACACACACACACACAGAGACACACACACAGAGACACCTCCGACTCTTTGATGAGTAGATGACGACAGTGCCGCGGCAGTGCCACGACAGTGCCGCGACAGTGCCGCGACAGTGCCGCGACATCGGCTGTCGTCGCCTGTCGTCGAAGTTTTTCAACATGTCCAAAACGCCGACGACAATCCGGCGACAGGCGAGAAAATGGAGGTCATGCGGAGGTGTCGCGGCGACAATCAGGCGACAGTCAGGCGACAATCAGGCGACACCCGACAACACTCGACGACAGACCGGAAGTCGCTGTCGCTGGGCTGTCATCGAGGCTTGTCGTCGTAGTGTGACAGCCACATTAGATCATCGTCAATCAATGAATGAACCTCATTAAATGCAGTGATGCAAATAACTTATTAAAATTTGCTAATTAAAATTGACCACACCGGACATGTTGATAATTAGCGATAATTTCAACTGAGGACATTAAAGTTAAATAATAGTTAATACTATGTATATCCTACATCGAATTTAAATAAGTACTATGTAGGTCCAGTCAGGCATTCTTTAAAATAACATGCGATATGACTATTAATAGTATTATGAGTGAGTGCTGAAGCTTTCACACCGTGTGAGCAACACATGCCACACTCATGGCAAAGGAATTTGATGTGTTTGAGATAGGGGAACAAATGCAATCATTCTTCCTCACTGGAAGGAGAGGCATTCGTGTATCTTGTAATAAAATAGTAACATAGCTCTTCTGTGTTGGTAATTTGGAAAGGGGGGTTATATTCAAGTACTTATTTTACTATGGAGTTAGCTTCCTGTATTTTAAACTTTAAGCGGTTGCAGGCATGTGGATTGCTCCTGTAATAACTACCGTGACCATTGGCTGACTGATGACAATTACCAATATATGAACTTGCTCTCTTAGATATAAACAACATGAATTATTTATTACTCAAAATGTTCTTTGCCAAGAGAAAGGTAGAATTGTTTTTCTATCTGATTAGGAATAACTGTTGTGGTGTTCTGCCCCTGTTTTTACTGGTAAATAAATCGCTATAAACTGCATTACTTTAAGGCCCTGTCACATTACGGCGTATGGCGGGAGCGTATTGAAAACCTACGTACGCCATCGGGTGCCACTTTCGGGTGTGTTTGAGCGTATGCGTAGCGTATGCGTAGCGTATGCGTAGCGTATGCGTAGCGTATGGGAGCGTATGGGAGCGTGCTAGGACATTTTTTGACATTTTGGGCCATACGCCCACATAGGTCGTGTTTTTTTTGAGTATGCACAAAAAAAAAAGGACGGACGAATTTATGAAAGCGTATGGCGGCGTATGCATCATAGGCTTCACATACGCCGGCGTGTTGCGGCACTGGCGGCGTATGCGTAGCGTATGCGTAGCGTATGAGTAGCGTATGCGTAGCGTATGCGGCGTATGGCGACGTATATGACGTAAGCCGCTACGCCGCCATACGCTTCCGCCATACGCCGTAATGTGACAGCCCCTTTAGATTGACCTAAATTTAAATGACAGTTAACTTGGGAGGTGTTTGACGTGAAAACGTGGTGACATTATTTTGGTGCATACACCGACATTCTGGAGTGCTTTGTGTACTCCTTTTTGAGTAAAGCATAGGGATACCGAACTGTGATTACTATGTTTAATGAATGCGCCAGTATAAGTCATCGCTGTGCTGTGGTTCAGTCCGCTTGCACCACGAGCAGTTTCCAGCGAGGGGAGGTCACGTGTCATACTCATAGTGGTCACGTGGTCACCAGTGGGAGTGCACATGCGCCGAGTGTCACGTGGTGCCGGCCCCCACCCAGGGTGCATGCTGGGAGCGACATGTGAGACTGGTTGAAAGTGCGTCAACTTAATAAAGATTTAATGACACAGCGTTTCCATAAACGACAGCGCGTGCCCCGCCTTATGAGAAACATGCTCCGGGCGCCCGGCCGGTCCGCCATATTGAATCTCGTGTCTCCCGCGCGAAGATGACGTCACGCGTTCACTGGGCGGCGGTGACCCTTGGAAGTGGAGATATGGTTGATGAAAAAAGCGCAGCCGTAATACAAACAGACCGGCCTACAACGAGGCGAAGTGACGGCAACATTGTTGTGACAGATCTATTGAAACCAGGGTCTGCCTTTCTCGACAGGTGTCAAAAAGGTGGCGGGCGATTTCCAAGTCGACTTGAGCTACAGATAGTAGGCATTTACGCAGCTGTCGGTGGTGACCCAAGTTCGCTAAGATTGAGTGTCATCACTCGGGAGCGTCAGTGTCACACAACATGACAGTCAGTGTCACTGGCGAAACTAATGGCTGTGACAGGGGACAATGTAAAATGGAATGTCTGAGTGAGTGGCTTGTTGAGTGCAGTTGAAGTGCATTATGGGAACAGCAGACCGGCGCAGTTTTGAATTATTTTGGTTCGGTTTCGAATTATATCGGTTTTGCATTATACTGCTGTGGGCTTCAGCTTACATTACGTGGCAAGACCTGTAACAGAACTCCAACAGAACTCCACAGGGTGATAACTGGTGCTGTACCAATACCAGCGTGAGAGAATGCCAGGATTTAGTGAGCCGCACATATATGGAATCTAAGTTGTAGGGGAGATAACGTAACAGTCGATAACAAATCTAGCAGTAAATAACAGATCTAGCAATAGCATGCCACGGGCAATACATGATTCATATGTTCGTGCTTTCTGAAATCTGGGTAACAATATATATACCACTGAATTCTATACCGAGATCTGAGCTAATAACAAATGTTATCAAAGATGTTAAAATTTAAGCCTGATCGGTTTTTTTTTGTTTTTTTTGTGTTTTCTTTCAAGAAAAGAGGCTAACAAATACTAACATCAGATATCAACGTTGCGTCTGTGTCCTGTCCTATCTGTAGAATTGGTACCGTCGCCCCTTTCATGGTATATATGCACTCTGTGATAATGGCGTTATACATGTAATGCCGCGCTAGTCGATAGTCTCATTTATATTCAGCGCTCTCCAAGTAAACAGAGATGCACCAGCTCTTTAAGGAATGCACCTGCAGAGCACGTGTGTGCACCTGCCCCACACTGCCTGTCCCTGGCGTGGTGCATGCACACAGCCTGCTCGTCCACCAACAGCCTCCGTCCATCTCACGCTGCGAATTCCTTTAACTAAATTTTCACCGACTTCTCAAAAACTTTATTTAAACAAATTAATTCCGGAGTTTTCCTCCCTGGCACACGCGCTCAAATTAACCAAATATTGGGCATATTTCAAGAGGTATATCTTCGCCAAACGCTAGTAATTTTGAAAATCTGAGAAACATGCATGCACAAAGTTGCTATTTCCGGTTGCCATGCGCATGGGCGAGCCGGGTATACAACCCGGCGCTAGTCACTGGCCGCCGAACAGATGCGGTCCGGGGAGACATAAGGCAGCCGCCAGGGGGCGCGAACAGATAGACACTGGCGCGCCCCCTAGTGGCAGAAGCTGGCACTCCAAAGAGTAGCTCCCCTGGCGGACTCCCCGTGTACCATGCCCACACCCCGCCCCGGTGGACAGTCTGACAACTCAAACCAGAGCTACCTCTCCTAACTATTTAGTACTAACTCCCACCGCCAGGACTCCCACAACGCTTTGTGTCCAGACATTTCCTGTTCAAGCAATGCGTCTCTATTGAATCAGAGAAGTAAAGCCATCGGACTATGCTTTGAAGTTTGATGCTTTCGTCGGAATACGCGGTTTTAGCTAGTATGGAAAAAGATAAGAACATTGATACAATAATGGTATGGCTACGTCTATTGAAGCACGCTTATTATCTTACAAATACTCGTAGTGGATTTCTTTTGAAGAATCTAAGGGACATATGTAGTTGCATTAATAGAATGACTGAATATGTGACAGAGTTAGTGAATTAAAGAACCAGGGCAGCCTCTCCCACAACCTCTCCTTTTCCCACTCCCCCCTTTCCCCCCTCTCCCACTCTCCCACTATCCTACAGGTAATCAGGCTCATACTTTAACCTAGGCTCTTTGTGTGAGCTGTTCCACAGACAACAAACACCTTAAAACGTCTACTGAGCAACTCACCTAGCCTTGAGTCTTAATGTGCAAGTCTTCTTTACTTAAACTTTTAAAGCTGCATAGTCCGATGAAATATCAAATTTTCAAAACCAAACCAATTATCTAGATTTGATTTTACATATCTAACTTAGATACTGATGCACTTATTAAGCATTTATTTCTGCATAGAATGCAATACTGCATCATCTTAACAGAACCTGTTACTGCAGAAGTCTGGTGTCAGAGTTTTGGCAAGCTTGCCAAAACTAATTTATCAGGTTTGCACCCAGAATATCTTAAAAGTTTACCATTTAAAATAAAAGTAACTTTGAACTAATGTAAAGTAGATACTAGTGATCGATCTAATATATTTATCTCAGAAATAATACAGAAATTCAAGACCATCGGACTATGCAACTTTAAAGACAGCATCTTGTGACTGAACGGTTGGGAACCGGCGTGTAATTACTTGAACCAATGTTTATGTTTGCCTACTGGAGGGAGCGGGTTTGGTGCGGATGCCGCCCACTCATTCCTCCAGTGGGTGAGTGTTCCATGGTTAGTCCTAATCCCCTGGAGGCGCCTCAGGGCGATTTTACCCCCCATCACTACCCCCTCCCACTTCAGTCAACCCAGCCTCACCTCCCGGGTTCGCCATGGTTGGTGAGTGTGTGACAATGCACTCCCCTGTGTGCGCGTAGTGGTCACCCCTCACCCCCTTTACCCTCCTACCACACCCATCCCGATCAACCCCGGCTAGACTCAATACACGGGCGTGATCTATGTTCCCTCCACTGTGGGAGTGTATGTCAGGATGGGGCACTCGAGAGGAACCGACACAAATAAATAGAAGCACTTAGCAGTACATCAGCAGCAGAAGGGGGAAGCTGCATGCATACCAGACTGCAGTGGGCGAGTTGTGCCTGGTAACGGGGTAAGGTTTTGGTGGAGAGATTAGGTTTGTGTAATTTATTATGTTGAAGTTAGCTGGGGAATAAATGTAGAATCATAGTTACGGTTTTAGGGTTCAATCTAGATGTGCAGTTTGGGGCTTAGGATAGGGTAGAGTATAGAATTGGGGGTTGGTTGTACAGGTCACAGGGCTAGACTTGGGTGATGAGGGATTATAATTTACAGGACACGGCCTCTATAGAGTTACATAAATGCATCCTACAGCCCTGCACTCCGCCATAGTTCCGTGGAAAGGGACGTTGAAATACACTAGAAAAATATGGGGTTATGGATGAATTCACACTGATCCCAATTTTAGGGAGTTTGATACATTGTTCACAACTTACTTTCAAGGCCTGCTATTTTTGGAGCATAGAATTGGGGAATTCATATAGATTACCGCAAGGAGGGAATCCACAGAAGCTGCCATTTTGCATTATTTTCCAGTTCAGCAACTCCATTATCAATGAAGATCATTTTCTGTAACCAGTACCTTCAATTTCAAATGTTGTTTTCAGTGGACTATTACCAAGCAATCTTTGCAGGGATTTAAATAGGATCATTGATATCCCTACTGAGGGTGTCTTTATTATCTTGGTTCATCTGGGGTTTGGGGTTAGAGTTGGAGTTTCATAGAAGGGTTATATTTGGTTGAAGTGCAAAGCTTGCAGGGTTGATGTTAAATGTAGAATAAGTGTTGAGTTGGATCTTCATACAGCATTGATAAGTTGTAGATGTCGAGGTTACGGATAACTAATAGAGTTGTGGAGTTAGTATCAGTACTATCACTCACTATTACTGCAGTACCAGTATTACTGCAGTATCAGTATCACTGCAGTATCAGTATTACTGCAGTATCAGTATTACTGTAGTATCAGTATTACTGCAGTATCAGTATTACTTTAGTGTCAATATTAATGCAGTATCAGTATTAAAAAAGAAAAAAGAAACGCTTGTTTGCCACTATACAGACAAAGAAACTTATTTATTTTGGCCACATCATTCGTCAGAGTTCAATATACCGTACATTGTTGGAAGGGAAGGTAAATGGCAGCAGAGGGAGAGGGAGACCAAGAACATCATGGTTTACAAATATTTCACAGTGGACAGGCTTGAATTATTCACAGTCTATCAGAACAGCACAACATCGGGACAAGTGGAGAACCATTGCATCCAACCCTCGACTAGAGGACGGAACTATTGATTGATTGATTGATCAGTATTACTGCAGTATCAGTATTACTGCAGTATCAGTATTACTGCAGTATCAGTATTAATGCAGTATCAGTATTAATGCAGTATCAGTATTACTGCAGTATCGGTATTAGTGCAGTATCGGTATTAATGCAGTATCGGTATTAATGCAGTATCAGTATTAATGCTGTATCAGTATTAATGCAGTATCAGTATTAATGCAATATCAGTATTAATGTTGTATCAGTATTAATGTTGTATCAGTATTAATGCTGTATCAGTATTGTTTGTTTGTTCTTTGTTTGTTGTTGTTTTACGTCCTAGCAACATCTAAGGTCATATCAGGACGGGTACCGACTTGTGACAGTGCGCACTCATGGCAACTTTATAGTGCTGTCCCACTGGGAAGCCAGGCCGCCGGCACCATGACCTGGTATCCCACTCAGTCACATTATCCTGACACTGAGCACACCAGTCCTTGCCCTATCCTAATAATGCCAAGCGCCTGGCTAGGAAGCAACAAGTATCAATTTTAAAGTCATTGGTTTGACTCGACTGGGACTCGAACCCACGATCTACCAGCACGGGAGACGGACGCTCCAACCCACTCGGCCACCCCACCCCGTCTGGTGTGTATCAGTATTAATGCAGTATCAGTATTAATGCAGTATCAGTATTAATGCAGTATCAGTATTCATACACACATGCACTCGCCACTCAGAGACACAGACACTCACACCACCACTCACAGACATACATGGTTACATCACTCATATACACTCACTCTCAGTCTTACCATCACTCACAATATCAGTATTAATGATGTATCAGTATTAATGCAGGATCAGTATTAATGCAGTATCAGTATTAATGCTCTATCAGTATTACTGCAGTGTCAGTATTAATGAAGTACCAGTAGTAATGCTGTATCAGTATTACTGCAGTATCAGTATTAATGCTGTATCAGTATTAATGCTGTATCAGTATTACTGCAGTGTCAGTATTAATGAAGTACCAGTAGTAATGCTGTATCAGTATTACTGCAGTATCAGTATTAATGCTGTATCAGTATTAATGCTGTATCAGTATTTCTGCAGTGTCAGTATTAATGAAGTACCAGTAGTAATGCTGTATCAGTATTAATGTAGTATCAGTATTAATGCTGTATCAGTATTAATGCTGTATCAGTATTACTGCAGTGTCAGTATTAATGAAGTACCAGTAGTAATGCTGTATCAGTATTAATGCTGTATCAGTATTAATGCTCTCAGTATTACTGCAGTGTCAGTATTAATGAAGTACCAGTAGTAATGCTGTATCAGTATTACTGCAGTATCAGTATTAATGCTGTATCAGTATTAATGCTGTATCAGTATTACTGCAGTGTCAGTATTAATGAAGTACCAGTAGAAATGCTGTATCAGTATTACTGCAGTATCAGTATTAATGCTGTATCAGTATTAATGCTGTATCAGTATTACTGCAGTGTCAGTATTAATGAAGTACCAGTAGTAATGCTGTATCAGTATTAATGCAGTATCAGTATTAATGCTGTATCAGTATTAATGCTGTATCAGTATTAATGCAGTGTCAGTATTAATACAATATCAGTATTAATGCAGTATCAGTATTAATGCAGTATCAGTATTAATGCAGTATCAGTATTAATGCAGTATCAGTATTAATTCTGTATCAGTATTATTAAGGCAGTATCACTGCAATCACTGCCTTCTACCATCCAACCAATTATCCCAGTCTGGAACTCCTACCCGGACAATGTGTAACGAACTGCTTCCCACAACCAGTCCTCGGTGCACTCTCACGGGCAGACAGCCAACACCACCACATACATGCGCATGCGTGAGCAGCATTTTGAACACCAACACAAGCAGAACGCCGCCGTTATGCATGTCGGGCATTCCACATTTAAATACCATATCAACCCCAACCAAGCGTTATAACCCTGAGTGTCACAACTCGCTATCCGCAGTCTAACTCTCACTGTCACTTCCAACGTCCTTAGGTCGTTTTTCGGGCATCCCCCTCCCGCGGTAACAAATAAAAGACCTCACAGCACTCCACTCACACATGATACACTCATACCACTCATAGTATTACCATTCACTCACTCATACACTCAACATGCACACTCATACACTCATACCACTCACTCACTCATACACTCAACCTGCACACACATACATACACTCACATCACCACTCACTCGCACTCACACACAACATGCACACTCATACATACACTCACAGAACCACTCACTCGCACTCACACACAACATGCCACTCATACTGTCATAGTCATATGCTCACAGATACCACACTTATATAGCACTCACAGAACCACTCATACACTCATAGTCAAAGCGACATTCATTCTCACACCATCACTTATTCACAGAACCATTCATACACACATGCACTCGCCACTCAGAGACACACACACTCACACCACCACTCACAGACATACATGGTTACATCACTCATATACACTCACTCTCACTCTCAGTCTTACCATCACTCACCACATCACAAGGACACAAAACCACTCGCATAGAAACCCACTCACACCACCACTCATACACTCACTCATGACTTGTACACACATTCACTCACACCACCACTCACTCACACCACCACTCGTTCACTCACACCATAACTCACACAGCTTCACTCACCGCACCACTCACACATACTTACACCACCACATGCACTCACTGCCATTCACACCCACCCACATAGACTCACACCACATCACTTGCATCCATTCACTCACCACCATTCAAAATCACCATCTCTAACAAAGTAACGTCACATAAATGTTAAACTACCAAAACGAAGCGGCAAAAGTAGACAAGAATAAGGGTGGGGAGGGGTCGTCAAATTCCTCACATATTTGTCACCATCCACGCCGGGTGTATTTTCAGTTGGGACCTAACCAATCCCGGCATGCACCGCACCAATCCCGGCATGCACCGCTACAACCCAACACGGGAAGTATGCACACCCGGCGGGTCGCCCATTACTTCGTATTTGGCTGTCGATTAATAGCCGTCCCCAGTCTCCACCCCGGCCCTCACCCCGATCTCCTGCCCGGCCCTCACTCCGGCAGCCACGGCTACCATCAGGTTGGGTAGTGCGGAGGGGTGTGTGTGTGGCGTGTTAGTGCCCACTAACCACGTCCAGACGCCCAGAGTGTGAGGTGGGAGGAGACGGGGTGAGGGTTGAGGGTGTGCGGGGGGTGTGGGGGGTTGAGGGTGTGCGGGGGGGGGCGGGTTGAGGGTGTGTGGGGGGGGGGGAGGGGCGGGTTGAGGGGGTTAGCACATTCAGCGTCGCTCGATGTCACTGTGTGCGATTTGTTGAGTGGCTCCAATCAAAGAACACGTGCGCCTGGGGCCCGCTCCGTGGCTTGGGCGGGACTTGATTGGACCTGACGTGGTCTTCCCTCCGCCGCCCGCCGCCCGCTTGCCCACCGCCGGTGCGCCCCGCCTCAAACCGCCGCTCGCCACCCGCCGCCCGCGGCGGTGTACGGCGCGGTCAAATCGCACTCGGGTTTCTGGCACGTCATGTTGGCGTAGCTCGGTGATCATTTTCAGTTAGGGGACGGGGTGTGAGGGTGGCTGCACGGTGATCATTTTTAGTTAGGGGGCGGGTCGGGGAGAAAGGAAGTGCTGGGGGGGGGGGGGGGGGGGGGGGGTGCGGCGGAGTTGGGTTAGTTGGTTGCTGGGAGTTATACGTTCCCTGCAACATCTAAGGTTATATCACGACGGGTACCGACTTGTGACAATGCGCACTCATGGCGACTTTATAGTGCTGCCCCACTGGGAAACCAGATTGCCATTCCGCTACAATCTTATATAAAACCAGAAGGGCAGAGTGCAACTTTAAGGAACTGGATGCCTGGAACCCTCTCTGTGCTGCAGGCCGGGTTTGGTGTGGAGGGGATAGAACCGTACATCCTAGCCAATGTCATATCACGACTGCTGTAACACTAAGACTAGTAAGAGCGCACTCATGACTGCCTTATTCGGAGACCGTGCCACCAGTGTGATGATTCTATATACCATGCAGTTACAATACCAGTGATATATTTGCCCTCGCATTGTAGCAATGGTTTGAATTGTTATTGATCAATTAGGAGTATCACCATTCTTTAAAAAATGGTCTGCTGTGCCTGGTGCAGAATCCCGTGTGAAAAGAACGGAAGTTAAATCCGCCCCCCCCCCCTTCCGATATAAAGATTTGAGGTGCTATCAAGAATAGATGGGATGTTAAGCACTTTTTAACCTCTCACTCCGGAGATTTTATGTTTTTTCAGGGTGCGTGGTGTCCTTTTTTCTGTGGTAAATATACACGTTTTGTCATTCGGAATGGTAACGGGGGGCGGGTAAGCAATAAGATGTGTTTTTTGTTGTTGGCAGTGGTGGTGGTGGTGGTGCTATCATTGGTGTTATCTTTGTGTTTAATATATCCATAGCGTTGGGACATTACGCGACAACGTTTTTGAAAAGTGGGAGTTAGAAAGCGGCTTCCGATTCCCCCCGATTCGCCCCGGGGCGCGACGGAACAAAGAGGGCGCCAGCAAATTGACGTCGCAGTTGGAGGGCCCATGACGTCACAGAGCGCGGAATGACGCACAACGGTAACCATAGCTAACATCACACGACGTCGGCACGACGTGGGCCGGCCTGTCGCCACGCCCTCGCGACGGAAGCCCCGCCGAATGCGCCGTCAGGGGGCGCCACAGATCGCGCCACCCACGTGACCCCAGGGTCGCCGCCGCAGCGACGTCCTGTGGGGTTCAGAGGTTCGGCGGCACGGGCTGTCGGCAGAGCCCGGGAACGCTCGCCGTGCAGCGCCCCCCCCGCCCGCTCGCTATTCCATCTAGGAGAGTGTGTAATCGCGCGTGTTGGTTGTTGGAGTTTAACGTCCTAGCAACATCTATGGTCATATCAGGATAGGTATCGACTTGTGACAGTGTGCACTCATGGAAACTTTATAGTGTTGCTCCACTGGGGAATCAGGCCGCTATCACCATGGCCTGATATCCCACCCATTTATACTATCCTGACAATGAGCTAGCCAGTCCTTGACCTACCCTAATAATGTTGAGTGCCATGCTAGGAATCAACAAGCATACATTTTCTAAGTCATTGCTTTGACTCGACAAGGAATTGAACTCCCGATCTCCCGTACGGGAGGCCTGCGCTCTACCAATTCGGCCACCGCGCCCGGAATCTCCCGTGTGTGCGTGTGTCTCCCGTATGTGTGAGGGTGTGTGTGAACATGTTGATGTGGTTGGATGTGTGTGGAGCTGTGTGTGTATGTATGTGTGAGAGAGTATGTGTAGAGCTGTGAGGGTGTGGGTCGGTGCGTGGGTGTCGACGTTGATCTGTCCCGGCGCGACCCCTGACGGCGAATGTTCATCGCGTGATACAATACGATAGGAATGCGCATGCGCACGTGCTCGGCAGCGCGAGCAACGCCCGCTTCCTTTGTCGCCAACCGGAAGTGGCGTTCGGGCCGTGTGTCGGTTGCCTGCGCCCGCTCTCTGCCTTTCCTCCGCATGTAGCTTATCTCCCCGATGGTCGCGAGGTGTCGCTGGTGATTTCCGCGCATGCGCCCCGTTGTCGTCGGGACGCGAGTGTGCTGCTTCATAGGAGAGCGGGAAGCGTTTGAGCTCAGATGCGGGGATGACCAAAGCAATATGCCCGCCACAATCTATAACTTAAGTTTCAGGAGAATCTTGGTTTTTTTTCTTTGGATTCTTGAATTTTTGTATACTGCCCTCGTCATATAATATATATTGCTTCCCGCGTTGACGAAGGCGAATGGAATGTCACTTCTAATGGCGGCAACCTGTTTTCGCGAGGGCGTCGACGGCAGGGTCACGGGGACATCTTGTGTTTGGTGTGAGGTGGGGGGCAGGGTAGGGGTCCCCAGAGGACGGGATTCGGGGGAGTGTCGACAGGGAGCACCCGAGCAGGCTCGGCCGCCCTGGGGTCTTCCGCTGGTAACCCTGATTCTCATACTCACAATCATTCTCACGCTCACAGTGAGTCATACACTCACACGCATTACCATGCTCATCCTCACACGCACACTCACTCTACCGGTTCGTTTTCCGGTTATATCTCAGTCCTCCCTCCCTTTCTTGTCCTTCTCTTCTGCTCCCCCCCCCCCCCCCCCCGCTTTCTTTGCCTCGTTCTCTTGAGAATGTCTATTTACGACATGAATCGAAAACTCCCTATGTGCATTACAAATTTACAATACTTTGCAGACGAGGGACAATAACGCCAACTACCCTGACTAGATCACACTTAGCAATCAGATAATAAGGCAGTTCTAACAGATGCCTAGCACCCAGATACTAATGCAGTTCTAACAGATGCCTAGCAATCAGATAATAATGCAGTTCTAACAGATGCCTAGCAATAAGATAATAACACAGTTCTAACAGATGCCTAGCAATCAGATAATAATGCAGTTCTAACAGATGCCTAGCAATCAGATAATAATGCAGTTCTACAGATGCCTAGCAATAAGATAATAATGCAGTTCTAACAGATGCCTAGCAACCAGATAATAATGCAGTTCTAACAGACACCTAGCAACCAGATAATAATTCAGTTCTAACAGACACCTAGGAACCACAACCAGATAATAACGCAGTTCTAACAGACACTTACCAACCAGATAATGGTTCTAACAGACACTTAGCAACCAGATAATGATGTGGTTCTAACAAACACTTAGCAACCAGATAATGATGTGGTTCTAACAAACACTTAGCAGACAGATAATGACCCAGTTGTAACAAACACTTAGCAACCAGATAATAATGCAGTTCTAACAGACACTTAACAGCCAGATAATAAAGGAGTTCTCACAGACACATAGCAACCAGATAATAACACACTTCTAACAGACACTTAGCAACCAGATAATAACACAGGTCTAACAGACACCTAACAACCACAACCAGATAATGCAGTTCTAACAGCCAGATAATAACACAGTTCTAACAGACACTTAGCAACCAGATACTGCAGTTCAAACGGACACTTAACAACCAGATAATAACACACTTCTAACAGACACTTAGCAACCAGATAATAATGGAGTTCTAATAGACACTTAGCAACCAGATAGCGCAGTTCTGACATATACAGCACACGTGTATGCGTGTTGTCATCTGCGATGATGCTGTCCCGTCCTGATATGACCTTAGATGTTGCTAGGACGTAAAACAACAACAAACACAACAAACTGTCGGTGGAGATGTAAAGCTGTCTTAGTGACGCCAGTACAGCCTGAAGCTGTCTATTAGTATTACCTAGGCTGTAGGCCTGTAGCAGGACGCTTACACTTACAGAATCTTGGCGCATTTTGTATCAAGTGACCAAGTGATTCACAATGCTTCATGTTGGTGATGGGGCGAGAACCGGGTTTTCCAACATAATATTGGTCGTAGCAGCTCTTTATGGCTCAACCACGCGGGATGGTTTAATGGGTTGAGCGCACAGATGGAAGGGTTCGAATCATGGCTGAGTCAAACCTATGACTTAAAATGCAATTCTTGTCACGTCAAGGAGCATTGGCATAACGAGGAGCTATTAATCTGCAGTTAAAATGTTCCCTGATTACGAGGGCAATAACAGTTTAACACAAGGCTTTTTTTTAAATTGCAAAGCCCTCATTCTAGTCACTCTGGTAATGGCCTCCTGCCAAACAACAAAAACCATCGGCCGGTGTTGATGAGTGGTGATTTGTTTGTGCGCCCCGCTCGGCAGTCAGTGATGACGGGATCATCGCTCAGACTGGCAGCAGGAAGACTACATCAGGAGGCGTGTCAGGCGAGGGAGCGCTACCAGGTCCCCAGCGGCAGCTTGCCGAAAATTAAAAGTGAATACTTCCCTGCATCTGACAACCTAAAGAGAAAACAACACATCAATAGAATAATAACTGACTTATCCCCCAATATTAGACGTCTTGCTTCAGAATGGCGGCTAATTTAAGATAAGTTGTCTACTATTTTATAAAAGAAATAAACAAAAGCGTGGGCGATAATCGGTGAAGAATTGGTTTGCTGTTTTTTAATGCCCGTGTCAGTGGCGCCCCCTGGTCGTTGTAACATGAACCCCTGTGGCAGGGCGAGTCAAGTGGCGCTGCTGAAAGGCGGCCGGATCCGGTACTAAATGCACCTCCAGGGTGGGCTCGATGTCGTACCACAAGCAGTCAGTCACTGGAGACAGGACGCTGCCTGGGTCTCGGGCTTGACACGCCACAGCTCACTGCGACAATAACGTATGACTCGGGGCAGTTGTCGTCTGCTGTTACTTAATGTCGTCTGCTATGAGCAAAGTTGTGTGGAAATGAAAGCAGCAGTAGTTTTCACTGCAAGTGGTATGTTTACACTGAATTGGCAGTATTTCATTCCAAATGAGATATTGTTGGTAAGCTCTTATATCTTTCTATTTTGTTTCTTTCTTATAGCAGACGACATTTACTGGCAACACAAGATCCGGCCGATTTCGCGAAAGCGGGGAAAAGGCGTCAAGTTTCCTTACTTGGTGAATGTTAAGCGGCTGTCCTGGTGATTGTTAGTTACTTGTCCCACAATAATGTTCAATTGTCTCAACTTACTACCAACTTCAAAAGTCTCAACATGTCACCACAGATGACCAGTTCAACGCTGGTTCCTGGGTCATAACCACTGGTTACCGGTCTGGCCACACGATGGCGGATGGTGGTTAGTGAAACTAATGAAAATCATGGAGTAGGTGAAAAAGAAATAGGTGACTGGTGGGATTGAAAGAAGACTAGTATATAAATATTATATTGTAATGTAGTTTCATTCAGCATTTGCTATATTTGTCTCCGATTAGGTGTCAGAGGGATGTTTAAAGTGAACAGTACAAGTTGCTGCGCTCCCCCTCTAGTTGTTTGGCTGGATTAAAATGCAATATACAGTAAAAACCTCTCTAAATCGACCGACCATGTGACCTACTTTAAGTGGTCCATTTAGGAAGGTGGTTTAAGTGGTCCATTTAGGAAGGTGGTCGGTTTCGAGAGTTAGAATATCTTTTTGGGACCCAAATAAAGCGATCGATATAGGGGAGTGCTCGATCTGTGGCGGGGTCGGTATAGAGAGGTTTTACTGTATAATGTTGCGTGAATTCATCAACGTGTGAGGTCGTGGCTTTGATAATATGCGGAGTCAAGTCAAAGATTGTTTTTGTTGGTTCGGTGTTTAATAATTAGTTTGTTCACTGGTTTGTTCACACATCGGTTCACCATGAGCATGCAGGTCTGGGGTTATGTTCGAGTCTAGGTTCGGTATGTCCAATATCAGGATAGTAATCACTCATAATGACGTCACACACCATGCTGTGTAACCTACTACTAGTACTAGATGGTCTCGATGTAAAACCCTAAATTCAGTATATCAAAATATCATGTCAGGAGGTATACCGACTTGCGCCCTCGTGGTGACTATATAGTGCTGCCGCGTTGGGATACCGTGCTGCCGGCACCACGAGCAAATACACCCAGTCACATTCTTCACATACCGGAGCCACGCTGTCCTTACCATATCCTAATAGTAATAATGTGAAGCGCCAGACAAGACGTCGACATGTATACATTTAGCAAGTCTTTGACTTGACATGGCTAGGGATTGAACCGACGACCTTCCGCGAGAGGCGAGTGTCGGGTCAGTTGTAGAAGACGACCAGTGGTTACAAAGTGACGTTCTGCTGGTTGCTGCGTGTTTACAGAGGCTTGGTGAGGAGGACTGTCATGTTGTGACAGCCGCTAATGGAGGGCCAACAGCATGGGGCATGTGAATAGTAACCACTGCACACGTAGTTGGAAGCCAAGCCCATAACACCCCAATAAGTTCCACCTCAATAACTTGAAACAAAGTCCAATAGGCTATCTCCGCGATTTTGCATATTGCGGCGATTTTTTTGTAATGAGATTTATGTTTTTCTTTCTTTCTCCCCCCCCCCCCCTTTTCTTTCCTTCTTTCGTTCGTTCTTTCTTGAAAATAGTCAAATACATCTACATATTCTGTCCCGTCTATTAGCTAAATATCAGCACATCATTCATGTGTGGTGGGAAACATGTTACCTTCTCGGAGCGGGCGGTGTTGGGTTTTCAGTGCAAGTGTCTCATTGGCGTAGCACTGTGAGGGAATTATTGAAAAGTTACCGGAAGTGAGCCCCCCCCCCCCAACAAAATGTCACATTGATTGTTCGTGGGGAATGAATGATGAACGCCGAACCACCCTGGAGGAGGTGTGTCAACGTTGGGGTGGTGGTAGGGGCGGGGGGGGGGGGTGTAGTGGTGGATTGAGGGTTATGGGGAGGAGGGTCGATTGGGAAGTTAATGGCGAGAAGTAGGAATTGTTGGTGGTTATTCTGGGTGGGGGTCGTTTGGAAGGTTGTGGTGGGTGAGTGCTGGGCTGAGGTGGGAGGTGGTTGATGGGGGACTGGAGGGGAGGAGAGGGGGGGGGGGGGGACACGGGCAGTGTCCGTCGACGCTCGCCCCAATGAGGGGTTGCGGAGTGACGGACATGGGGCTGTAGGGCAATGCGGAATGGTAAACCACGGCTCAACCCCCACCCCATCTTCATACACTAGCTTATCTACAATAGACCACATCACCATTCCAGCCGCGGGGTGCATTGTGGGATGCGTGGAAGATAAACAAACCCCTGCGAAGCACATGGCACATGCTAATACACTGGGTCAGCTATGAAATGTACTACTTTCACCTTATCTCAGCTCTTGTTTGAAACATAGAATACCAACTAAAAAAATATATATAATAAATTAAGATATTAATCTTTCATCTAGCATTGCATTTACATCAATATAATCAGCACATCTTATACCATCTGCATTTAGATTGAGACAAATCTGGGCACTCAGACTAGTGTTAGACCCATAGCCAGAGTCAGTTTTAATCATTTTATTCATGTTCTTATTTATATCCTATGGTTAATAACATGTGTTGGTCTAGGAAATGGTTAGGGTTAATCAGACATTGGTTATATACTTCTTTGAAATAAGTTTTTGTTGACACCTTTGACATTTTAATATTTAGAACAAGATTTACTTGTTATGTCTAATCAATGATGATGTAAAACATCAGCATGTACAGTGACTGAAATTGTATGTTTCTTAGCTCAAAATGGTTAATTATGGAGAGTTTTGTCTTAAACATTCATTATATTATTATATTGTATCCATCCATCCATGTTTGTACCATTTGATTGATTGATTGGTGGTTGCTTTACGCCGTGTCGGCAGCATAGGCCATATTCACGGCGAGAAATGTTTGTTTTTTGTTCAAACCATCGCTTTTACATGTAAAAGCAGACAATCAATTATGTGCCAATAGACACTAATTAAATTAGAAAGCTCACAATCATATATCTGTGGTCAAGGGAAACAAATTCCCATAGAAAAAGAAAAGTTTCATTAATAATTAATAGAATCCATTTAGTAAACTATATAAGGTGGTACAGTCCAGCTGCCCTCAAAAAGGCTAAAATGTTTTCCTGTTTTACCTTAGTAAAAAGGTCATGCATACTGCAGTGTAGAACCGTTGGCGCAGGGCCAAAAAATCAACGCAACTTAGTAAAATGTGTTTGAGTGTCAGTGGGGACTGACACCCAATACATTCAGGGGGAGGTTCCCCCTTGAGCAGAAAAGCATGTGTAAGCCAAGAGTGGCCAACACGGCAGCGACTAAGGACCACTTGGTCCCGCCGACCTCCCGCATGAGTCTGTGGTGGCTTTCCCACAGATGGTTCAATTTCTTTAAGTTTATTGATGTTTTCATCCCACTCATGTTGCCATTTGGATTTTATGTGGGTGGCTATTAGTGGTTTCAGATCAGAGTGAGGGATCAGACACGGTTCAAGATCACAGTTCAGGGCCTTCTTCGCAGCCCGATCAGCTCGTTCGTTTCCTTGTATGCCAGCATGGCCAGTGTTTGTACCAAATTGTTATGTATTTTTAATCATTTGGAATCAAATCAAAGTTTTTCCCTACGACTATCGGCAAACTCAAAGGCAGTACAACGCCGTTTACATTGCATGCGATGTCGGAACGGTTATCTCGTCTATTCACAGCGCGGAATGGGCGAGCCCTCCCCCCTTCTCCCCGATACAGTAACTTACCTACAACTACAAGTCACAGTCACAGTGTGGAATGGTAAATCACAGTCTGATCCCCCCCCCCCCCGCCACCCCCCATCCGATACCAGTGGCGTACCCACAATTCACAGTGTAGAAAGGTAAACCACAGCCTCCCCCTCCCCAGCCCGACACTCCACCCCGCCCCACCCACAATTCACAGTGCGGAGTGGCAAACGACAGCCCGACTCCACCCCCACCCCCACCCACCCACCCACCACCACCATTAGGTTGCCCACAATTCACAATGCGGAGTGGTAAACCGCAGCCTCCCCCCACCCCATCCCACCAATACAGTACAGTACCTTACCCACATTTTCACAGTGCAGACTTAAACCGGAATTGTGGCCTCAACACCCGTTGTACAACTTGCAGGGGTGGGGCGGGGTGGTGCTGCCACCCCTTATGCATTCTCTTTTTGTACTTGTTCGCCAATTCTGATCTTCATTTGCTTGCTTTCTCCTTACAATCTTGGTTATTTTGTTTCTCTTTAGTTGGATTGACTTTTTTTTTAAAGTATTCTTTTTTGCTGTTGCTGGTGTGTGGTGGGCGTTCAGCTTCCAGTCGGTATAATGGCCCCGAGTGTCGCTGAGACCTGACGGCCGGGTTGTTCAGTGGGTATCACGTCCGTGTCCTGATCGCGAGGCCGCCTAGTCGTGAAGGACAGTTGACTAAAGCATGTTATTATTGTAAAATAAATTAAAAGACTTTCAGTGGATCGATTAAAAATATCTTAATGCGCGATTGAAGAGGAAGATCTGAAGTATTTATGTAACCTAAGAGCAATTTATGCTGAAAGTATTAAAAACAGAGATAATAGACTAAATAGTGAAGTTTGGATATTCTGAGTGTCAGTGCAATCTTCATACAGAAAAAGTGAAATATCTATGAAACTATACACCACCTAGAAACAAACCCCCTGGAACATATATAGAAAACATATCCAACGAACAGATTATATTAAATTTATATGGTTAGGGTTGTGCATTTCTATTAATCTTTAATAGACACTGGCAGTGTGTAGTCGTTCTGCAGCCGAGCTGAGCTTGTTTACAACCTCTGCGCATGCGCAGAAGCCACGACAGGGGCTGCGATCAGGCAGGGGTTGTATACCGTGACACCGGCGTGATTCAAGTGGGCGTCTCGTCGGGGTTCGGTTACGGGGAGGCCGCAACCAGCACGCGAAGGCAACAAGAGTAAGACGGGGGAGAGGAGCAGTCGAATCTTTTTCTCTTTAAACCGTTTAAAAAAAAAACAAATTCAGAGAGAAGTATCTATCTATAAATTGGCACCAGACACTGTTGGAAGGCGGATTTGTGGCATTTCATTGTTTGGGTACATTTTTGGGCGTATTTTTTGTTTGTTTTGATATTGGCCACCAAGTTTTTGTTTTGGGCTACTGAGATTGCTCAGGTTCCTGTTGCCTTGCTCTGCTGTCATGATGAGGATGAGCCTGTCACTGTGCACATAGCCTTTTTTTTATGGCAGTGGCTACCCGTACGTGACCGTACGTGTAGAGTTGAAGTCTAGGCGTACGTGTGCATGCGCAGTCGTTCCTCATGTATCTTTAGCAGTTGCTAAGCGTACGTGACCATACTGATAGAATCGAAGTCTAGGCGTACATGCACATTGCTTAAATTTGGTGGAAATAGCCCTAACCCTAACCCTACAGATGCGCGCTCAGCGCACGCACATACGCCTAGACTTCAACTCTACCCGTATGGTCACGTTTGGGTAGACACTACGTTTTTGTATTAATACGTTGGAGTAGACCCTTTATTCAGGCTGAAGTGAACGAAATGTCAGACTCTTGTGTCTGGTTGTCTAAGCACTTTCTCTCTTTGGCAGCAACTGAAGAATGCTCGAACCAATATTGTTCACACCACCCGATTTACTTAGCGTTAAACCCCTGGTGTTAGAACGATGTACTTCGATAATAGATTGCTACAGTTGATCCATCGGCTGGTGCAACTATGTCGTAAAGTTGTATATTCCAATGGCTTTTGAATTTGTTGTCTTTTCCTTTAGATAAAAAAAAGCAAAGTTGGCCATTATGAGATACACTTCATTAATCCGTTTTAATAATTATGACATATACCTAACTTTCGAGCAATATGAAATGAAAAGATCCAAATTAATTTCGACAGGCATTTCAAACCTACTGTAGCTGTGACACAGATTCCCATCTCGCGATGGTCACATGATTTTGGTGACCAACTACTGTGGGTAGCCAAGTATGGTATTAAGAATGAGGAAATGCTATTGAGGTCATGACATTGACCTAGTTTACTTCTCTGATTATATCTCTCTTAAGGCTGCATTCCATATACGCGTTATGCGTTACGCGTTATGCGAATGCCAGCATTCCATATATGCGTAATGCGTATTGCGTTATGCAGTGAAGTATATAAAAAGTACATGTGTCTATCTATCTGTGTAGATACAGGGATAAAGACTGGGGGCTAGCCTTTGGTCATTTAGCTAGCCTTTGGTCGTGTAGTTACGACTGTCTGTAATTATCAGTCGCCTCCTCCAGCCATATATCAATGGACAAATGCGACTGATGCTTTTCTGTTCGCACCACCTTGAAGACTGCTTCCTAACAGGTCCGCTGCATAACCCTACATGTTTGCACCATCCCATTTTTCATATTTCTCATGAAGACCGGCTGTCCATAATTATCAGTCGCCTCCTCCAGCCTTATATCAATGGACAAATGCGACTGATGCTTTTCTGTTCGCACCACCTTGTCCCGACTGTCCATAATTATCAGTCGCCTCCTCCAGCCTTATATCAATGGACAAATGCGACTGATGCTTTTCTGTTCGCACCACCTTGAAGACTGCTTCCTAACAGGTCCGCTGCATAAACCTACATGTTTGCACCGTCCCATTCTTCATATTTCTCATGAAGACCGGCTGTCCGTAATTATCAGTCGCCTCCTCCAGCCTTATATCAATGGACAAATGCGACTGATGCTTTTCTATTCGCACCACCTTTATGCATTACGCACCGATCGCTACATGGAGCGATCGGGATAATGGATTTCTGATGCATTCGCATTATGCATTACGCATGTATGGAATGTAGCTCATAGGTTTCAAGGCGTTTCGATTTTTTGTCGCATTCGCATTCGCATTACGCATATATGGAATGCAGCCTTCACTCCCGCTCATTCCCCTTCACCCTTAGTTTTAAAAAGCAGCCATTGCACCGTAGAGGGTCCTTATACAAGTATTCTGATTCCACATGGATTAACATACATTCAGGTCTTTTAACATCACATCAACTTTATTCTGCTGCATGTTAATAACAGAATGAAACACTATCCACCCCTCGTCACCTCCCCCCTCCACCCCGCCGACAACATACCAAGACCGGGGCCCCAGTTCCCATGGACCCTCTCCCTCCTCACCACCAGCTCCACCCAAAACTTCCCCGTCTCCACCGCCTCAGCCTGGTCTCCCTGGTTCCAAGTCCTTGTCACCACCCACATACCTCACAGCGTCAGATGATTCATTCGTCGAGGCTGAAATCACCAGGCGAGCAAAAACAAAAACAAACAGACACAAAAATGCAGAAACACCACTCTCGGCGCCAAACCCTGCACCTGTGTGTCTTTCCGCCGCCAGAGGGCGAGCCCCCGCGCATGCCTGCCCTAAGTGAGACCACATTTTCGCCGGCTACTTCCCAACCCATCCACTAGGGGGCGGTATGGCTTACCGGCGACAAATTTGAGTTCAAAAGGTTCCTGTTGTGGATGCTAGGGGGCGCGGCCGGGTTGAGTGGTAGGGGGCGTCATGGTGGTGACGGGGGTGGGGGGAGATGCTGATGGGAGGGTCGAGGGGTAGGGGGGGGGGAGGTGTTTCGGTTACCCCACCTGTCTCTGCACTCCCGCCGCCAGCTGTCTCATGGTGCTCCAGTGGAGGTGCCACATCACCCCGTGACCAAACACGTAAACACGTGACAAATGTGCAGTCTGCGCGCGCAAACACGCGTACGTTGCCGGAAGGGGATGGGGTGCCGCCACACGGAGCGCCACCTACCCACACCCGAGTCTGCAGAGAGGCTGTTGTGAGCGGGCAAGGCCGAGTTAGGTCAGTGTCACTCATGAAGGCAGTTTGTGTATTTGACCCCCAGCGGCCTCAATCAAAGCGGTTACAGAATCGACACTTAGTTCTACTTCATTTGGCCCCATACGGACGGATTCGCTCAGTATACTAATATCAGGATAATCTGATGCTGCTGGCTGCACTGTGAAGTCACCCTGAGTAGGCTGTATTTCAAGTCGACACCCACCCTGATATTACTTAGATTTAGTGTAAGCTGCTAATGCTTAGTGTGAGTTGCTAATACTTAGTGTGAGCTGCTAATGCTTAGTGTGAGCTGCTAATGCTTAGTGTGAGCTGCTAATACTTAGTGTGAGCTGCTAATACTTAGAGTGAGCTGCTAATACTTAGTGTGAGCTGCTAATGCTTAGTGTGAGCTGCTAATGCTTAGTGTGAGCTGCTAATGCTTAGTGTGAGCTGCTAATACATAGTGTGAGCTGTGAATGCTTAGTGTGAGCTGCTAATACTTAGTGTGAGCTGTGAATGCTTAGTGTGAGCTGCTAATGCTTAGTGTGAGCTGCCAAGACTTAGTGTGAGCTGCTAATTCTTAATGTGAGCTGCCAAAACTTAGTGTGAGAGTGTGAGCTGCTAATGCTTAGGGTGAGCTGATAATGCGTAGTCTGAGCTGCTAATGCTTAGTGAGAGCCGGTAATACTTAGTGTGAGCTGCTAATACGTAGTGTGAGCTGCTAATGCTTAGGGTGAGCTTCTAATGCTTAGTGTGAGGTGCTAATACTTAATGCGAGCTGCTAATACTTAGTGTGAGCTGCTAATGCTTAGTGTCAGCTGCTAATGCTTAGTGTCAGCTGCTAATAGTTAATGTGAACTGCTAAAGACTTAGAGTGAGCTGCCAAGACTTAGGGTGAGCTGCTAATACTTAATGTGAACGGCTAATGCTTAGTGTGAGCTGCCAAGACTTAGTGTGAGCCTCTAAGACTTAGTGTGAGCTGCTAAGATTTAGTGTGAGCTGCCCAGCTTTAGTGTGAGCTGCCCAGCTTTAGTGTGAGCTGCCCAGCTTTAGATTCAGCTAGGAATACTTAGTGTGAGCTGCAATACGTAGTGTGAGCTGCTAATACTTAGTGTAAGCTGCCAAGACTTAGTGTGAGCGGCTAATGCTTAATGTGAGCTGCTAAGACCTAATGTGAGCTGCTAAGATTTAGTGTGAGCTTTAGTGTGAGCTGCCCAGCTTTAGGGTGAGCTGATCAGCTTTAGGGTGAGCTGATCAGCTTCATTATGATGAGCTGCTCAGAATTAATGTGTGATGCTCGGTTTTATGTGTGAGCTGATCAGATGTAATGTGAGCTGCTCAGCTTCAGTGTGAGCTACTCAGTTTTACTAACTGTTCAGTTATAACTTATAGGGTGAACTGTTCAGTTTTAGAGTGAGTTGCTCAGTTATAGTAGGTTTCTCCAAACATAGCACTGGTTGCTGATCCTGACTGGCCATTGGGGAAAATAGGAGACTTGCTCTCAGGACACTCTCTCTCTTTGAACGTTGTCTTCTGCGAGTGAGTGCATCAGAGCTAAAAAATAACTCATCATCTTCATGCCGTCGGTCGCGATGCGACAAAGACTGCTTTCATTACTTGACTGCCGCTCTCCATTTAGCTCTCTGTTGTGTGAGTGATGTCTACTACTTTCCCAGTAAAGTAGAGATCACTAGCTTTAGTTTTGTATCCATTACGGCCGACTTCAGATGGGAAAAATTTGGAATGATCGTAAAACATGATTTCACGATATTGCATAGAAAAATTCTTTCTCTACAAATCTGTTTAGATTGTTAACCCCCATTTAGCAATCACTCTGAGCAGTTTGGATTTAACCATAGAATGGGAATGCCAATTTAATTAGAGAAATCAAATTTTTAGAGATTTTTTAATGTGCATATAGCTTAAAGACAATGTAATCACATTATATTTATATATATTTGCATTCTGATCATTTTGATACAAAGAATCAAGTCAATATCTAAAATAGAACCAGAGATATTAATTTTCTAAAGATTTGATCATGGACAGTTAATGAAAACCACATGATTTGCCATGTTTGATGTAAAATTGCTCAACAAATATTTATGTTCAAGGTCTGAAAAAAATTGAGATTAGAATTATTAATAGAAATAATAAGTTAAAAGAATTATCATATGATTAAAATGTAATTTACCTTCAGTAGGCAGCTTTAAACATCAGGATTTAAGCATTTGCAGAATCATGAAAAATGTGTGTGAAATTAAGGGCAAAATTAAATATTAAAAAATTCAAAACTCAGGCATTAATAGACCAATTTTCCATTATTATTATTATATATCTGTAATCAGCTTGATAAGAGCTTTCCAACTGTCCCATTTGCAAAGTGACCTCAGAAAAAGAACAAATTATTTCGGAGTACCTAGTTCTTATAGAGTGAACTGGTGCTGCTCAGTTATAGAGTGAGCTGCTCAGTTTTCGTGTAAGCTACTCAGTTTTAGTGCGAGCTGCTCAGCCTGCGTGCAGGTAGTCATACCCATATGTTACTATAGGTGTCCCCTTATACCCTAAGTTATATGCAATTCAAAATGTTCCTTCTTGCCTTCTCCAACGTCATAATAATATAGTTGGACGCCGTTATTGACATAACATTCCAGAAGCCCCATTTTCATGCTCACTATTCTTGCGAATATTACGATAGGAACCGTTCATTGCAGTTCCATAATCGGAGGACAACCATGGTTAACCATGGTTTAAAATAAATTTAGGAAGGTGGTTGCTATGAATAATCTACTTTATTTTGGCTTGGAGTAAGGTAAATTAAAAATGTCTGATCCTATTGATACTGATAGGTTTGAAGTGAAGTGATGGAAACTTTTATCAATGCAATCCTTCTGTGCAACAATACATGTTTAATAAGTTCACCAATGTCTAAGTGGGATATGTAAATGGATTTCTCTTCTTGAGTCTCTTTGCTATATTTAAGAAAAAAATAGTAACAGAATGAAAGAAAAAACTGGTCCATTAGAGAGCCAAGCATTGTGGATGTTGTGTGATGTATTGTGAGTGCCGCACCCACTCCCACCTCCACACATACACACACCTAGCCGTAATGGTCTTATCAGACACACAGGTGGGCCACGACAGGACAGGTGTAAATGGGCGTGGTCACCTGATTAGATACAATGCGGCGGGGCCATCACTATGCAAAGAGCACAGTGCGCTGGCAGCTAACGCATCCGGAGCCGATAAACACTGCACCTTGGGAGGGGTAAATAAAGTGTTGTAGCTTGTGTGTAGTATTATGGTATACTTTTGAAATAGAAAGTTGGCACATGCAATGTCATATATATGTAACTATATGGAATGCGTTGATTGATTGATTGATTGATTGACTGCTGGTTGTCACGGTGAAAAGTAATTCTGTCGGTTTTGGCAACCACGTGTATATGCTTATTTTAAAACGTCCATGAAAATCTTAAATGGTCAGATGTGTGTCAAATGACAGCAAAAATTATCCTCAACACAGTTTTGAAGTGCAGAGACAGACAGACACGCACACACACACACACGCATGCACACTCACATACACATACTCACAGATACACACACACATGCACACACACACAACATAATTAAATTACAGGAGGTGATACTTCCAGTACAGTTGTTCTAAGGAACTCTAAAATTTGTTTATATTTCATGTTGATGAAGAGGTATTGCATGCTATTTACGTAAACTTTGTGGACCCAATGCCATGAAATCTCAAGCAGAATGTGCCTGAGTGTCAGTGAGCACAAGCCAGACTCCAGAGTGCATTGGCCGGTTTGGGGGGGGGGGGGGGGCGATGTGCTTCTCCCTTGAGTGAAAATGCACTGTCGGCCAAGATTGGTTAATGCAGCATTGGGTGAAGACCACTGACACTCAACGTGATTCTGTGGATATTTTTCAATGAATAGGGTGATGTTTGGGTCCTCATTCCCTTCATGTTGCCATGAACCCTTGTTCGGTTCTTCACTATTACAGTGATGACTTCGTTCTTCACCATTACAGTGATGGCTTCCCTTTTCTATAGACTACATCACGGTTCCAGCGGCGTGGTGCATTGTGGGATGCGTCAGAGCAAAACAAACCCGCGAGAAGCACATGGCAGATGCTAATACACTGGGTGCAGCTATGAAATGTGCTAGTTTCAGCTCATCTCAGCTCTTGTTTGAAACAGAATACCAACTAAAAAATATATATATAATAAATGAAGATATTAAACTTGTATCCAACATTGCATTTACATCAATATAATCAGCACATCTTATGCCATGTGCATTTAGATTTAGACAAATCTAGGTGCTCAGACTAGTGTTAGAACCATAGCCAGAGTCAGTTTTACTTATTTTATTCATGTTTCTATTCATATCCTATGGTTAATGACATATGTAGAAATAGAAAATGAGTAGGGTTAATCAGATATTTGTTATATATTTCTTTGAAACAAGTTTTTGTTGACACATTTGACATTTTAATATTTAGAACAAGAATTACTTCTGGCTAATCAATGGTGATGTAAACATCAGCCTGTAAAGTGACTTAAATTGTATGTTTCTTAGCTCAAAATGCTTAATTTTGGAGAGTTGTGTCTTAAACATATTCATTATATTATTATATTGCATCCTTCCATCCATGTTTGTGCCAAATTCCTATGTGTTTCTATTAATTTGGAATAAAATGGCAGTTTGCCCTACACGTATCGTCAAACTCAATGGCCGTACACCTTTGCTTTGCTCCCAACGCCGTTTTCAGCGCATGCACACTCAGAAGCGTGATGTAGTTTATTACAGCAGTGGTTTCTTTGTATTACCTTAATGGTCTCTTACAGCAATGGGTGCATTTTTATTAGAGCAATGTGGCATTTTTCTTCTTTAAAAAAGTACATTACAATTGCTTTATAGTTTCTATTGACACGAAATCTATCATATTTTCCTTTCCAAACTTCCTTCTAATGATGCTAGGTTGTTAATTCAGTTTGATCCCGTTTTCCTCACCTGCAAGATTTCAATGCCGAAACCTGCTCACATTACATCCTCATTCCTACTCTGTCCTTAGAACTGGTTTAGTTATAATAGTAACACACATTTTTAAATTGTGTCTTTACAATTTTCTCATTCACAGACACCCAGGAGTACTTCGGAGAGGGAAGAGAGTGTGTGAACTGTGGGGCCATTTCAACCCCCCTCTGGCGGCGGGACGGGACAGGGCACTACCTATGCAATGCATGCGGCCTCTACCACAAGATGAACGGATTCAACAGGCCGCTCATTAAGCCACAGCGCCGGCTGGTAGGTTATGTGAGTCCGCTTTGTTCAAATATGGAGGGGTGGGATTTTCTGCTTTATTCATGTAAATTACAAAGGTGTCAGCTGATCAGAATTTGCGCCTGAATTCCGATTGTAATTAAGGAGTGAATATTATTATCCCTCATTTTCTTTTTGTTCTCTTTCATATCGACCATTTCCGATAATAATTTAATATACAAAAGTGGTCAAACCTGACTTTGGCTCACCTTTGAAATCTCTTCAGCGAAATTGCTACATTAGATACTATGCAAACCTGGCACTGATCAGATGTCTGTACAATACGTATATATTATAGCTAGTTTCGACCACTACCCGCCCTCTGGGTTGAAGTTCACTACGCAGCATGCTCTCTTTAAAAGGCCGTATAGAAGATTTCCCCCACCACCCGCCCTCTGGCGGCAGGGATTGGCTCTGTGAAATCAGGTCCATTGCACTCTGGAAATGCACTTAAATGCTTATTATATTAAAATAATAGTTGTGTTTAGATTCTGCGGAGCAATGCATCAATATGACATAGATTTATAGATTGTCTTGAGACTTGTTGATTAAACTATGGTATTTTAGTTGCTAACAATGGCATTTCACGAATCATTGCTCCATCCCAGTTCCGTGGAACGCCAGCCTAGGTACTGATATTTCACACGGCTTAGGTTTACCTCAACCAGGTATCGAACCCATGACTTCTCACAAAGGAGGCGGGGGTCCTACGTGTTCGATCATTGTCTCACTTAGTCTCAGTGACTTATTCTCTAATCCGGTATGTTAACAAAGACACACCCTCAACGAGATGTACTTTCTCACAAAATAGCCCACGATACTCACATTAATCTAATAATAGCATCGCGGTTGATATCGCAACGCTATACATATCCTCAGCCAGCAACAATGGCATGCATGCCCCGATGGTTTGGCATTGCAACGACATAAGCGCTATTGTGTGCTCTGTGCCCCGTGACGACGCAGTGTATTAAAGGTGCACAGTCCGATGGTTTTGAGATTCTATCATTTTTCTGAGATAAATATATTAAATTGATTGCTATGATCTACCTTTCTTTAGCTTTAACTTTTATTTGAAGTGGCTAACTTTTGAGATACGTCAAGTGTAAGCATGTAAAAGTAGTTTGTTGGCAAGCGTGTCAAAACTGCAGTAACAGGTTCTATTAAAGCGGCTCTGTATTCACTTATATTTGGCAACAATTGATTAAAAAGTGCACCAGTATCTAAGTTAGATATGTAGAATCAAATCTAGATAATTGCTTTGGTTTTGAAAATGTGATGCTTCATCGGACTATGCAGAATTAAATCCATAGCCATGAGCGGCTATTGCTGAAGTACCATTGCTTGACACATCTCATTAATGTGCTGCTAAAAATCCACGCACATGACATTGCCACGAACATATCTTTACATGTCACAGCTGCTCTGACATTGAACCCACCGTTGCTTTGACAGTGTAATTGTGTGAATGACATTGCCATGATGTGGAAATATGCATAAATATATATATATGTGCACATCCTTGCTATAACTCGGAACCTCAATGAATATCATTGCCATATCTCTGAACCTACATGAATATTATTATTGCCATAACTCTGAACCTATATGAATATCATTGCCATAACTCTGAACCTATCTGAATATTATTGCCATATCTCTGAACCTACATGAATATTATTATTGCCATAACTCTGAACCTACATGAATATCATTGCCATAACTCTGAACCTACATGATTATCATTGACATATTGCAGACACTGAATGAATATCAGTACTCATGCTACGATATATCTGGTCTTTTATTAACATTGATTATGCATGCATTTTTTGTCAGCACGACGCCATGTTTGCTATGCCCTAAAACCTGTGCCATATGCCATATGCCATAAACCCCAAGCTCCTGTTGACTCGTGACTGTAGCCATGCTTACTGATTCTCCTGTTTCATCCAGTCGGCGTCACGACGGGTGGGAATGTCGTGTGCAAACTGTCACACGACAAACACCACCCTCTGGCGGCGGAACAACGAGGGCGAGCCGGTGTGTAACGCGTGTGGACTCTACTACAAGCTGCACTCGGTGAGTCGAGCTGAAATGATGGTGTGACAGTGTCATCGTCTGGTGGTGTGACACCGTTACTGCGTCGTGGTGTGGCAGTGTCACCACTCGGTGGTGTGACAGTGTCACCACCCGGTAGAGTGAAAGTGTCTCAGTGTCACCATCCTCTTCACACATTATACATTTTTTCTACCAAATGACTTAATCTGGTTATAACCTAAGGCTAATCTCGTTATTTTCAGTTATAATAGCTGCCCATTTAAAAGTTACTGTGAACCCACTATTGACAAATTCATTCTAAATAGGTCCAAATTTGGTTGAGACATTTGTTTAAAGATCCGCGAAAATGACACTCTAATTCACCACGCCTTCATCACACTTTGTTCTGCAGGTGCACCGACCACTTGCCATGCGCAAAGACGGCATCCAGACCCGAAAGCGGAAACCAAAAAGTGTCGGGAAGCCAAAGACACCGATTAAATCAGAGCCGAGCGACACATCGGGGTCCAAGTCACAGTCCTCCCCACAAGGTGCTACCACCGCTTCGACAGTGGCGGCCAGCCCTTCCCCGCCGTCGGGCATCCCCACTTCCGGCCACCCGACCATTATGATGGCGACCACGCCCTCTAGCGGCAATATGCCTTCACACCAGCAGCAACAACAACAACACTTGCACACTACCGCGTCCGGCCATGGCCTCAATCTGAAGACGTCGTCAGGTTTGGTATCACCCGGAGGTCAGCCCTCGCAGAGCGTGTTCCCGACGCCTTCCCCGCCCAAGGGGATGTCGTTGCACTTGGACGCGCGCAATGCCGTCTCGATGACGTCACTGAGTGGTGGCGTTTTAGGGTTCGGTGCTGTGTCTGTTGGCGGGAACTGACTATAGGGACATTACTGAATCCCTTGGTGAGAACTGACTATGAGGATATTACTGATTACCTTAATGCGAACTGATTATTGATGAGTATAACTGGCTATGGGACACTTGGTGGGAACTGACTATAGGACACTATACTAATGAATACCTTGGTGGGAACTGACTATAGGCCACTACTGGCGAGTGACTCGTGAGCCACTGCTTGTGCCCAATTGGGAACTGACTATTTGCACACCAGGTGGGAACAGTCTATAGGACACTATTACTATTGAGAACTCGTCAATGTCGTCAGCACTACCTAACAGGACTTCAGCGTCCAATATGGCGGTGGAAGTGTAGATACTCACAGATGGATGTAAGAATATAATAATCAAACCGTTTGTTAAAACAAACAAAAGGAGACATTGACACTAATTACATTGACACTAATTAATAATGACATATGGGAAGTCAAATACTGTTTGTTTTGTCAACCGATAAGGACAATTAATACATGATATTAAAGCATATGAATAGCTTAACCATAGTGGGAGGTCCGTCTTTTTCCGACACCGCCAGGTGGCAGCAGCAGCAGAGAAAAGAAGAGTGGGTGAACACCGGATGTGACGTTAGTATTAGTTGGATGCATAAGTTACACACCGGATGTGACTCCAGAGCGCGGACGCGGTGCGCCTGGTTACTAAGAAGGTGGCGTTCATGAATGGCCAATGTACAAGCGAGGTCAACAAGTGGAAGCAAGTCTCAATAATGCACAGCAATGACTTGCATGTTATATTACCATTGTCTACGTACAGGCAGGCACCACAATAACTGTGTGTTGCACATGCATTTGAATTTTAAGAGCTGGACATACACACTGCGCCGATCAGCCGGAAAGGGTTACCCCTTCTCTCCCCCCCCCCCCCCCCCACACACACACATACACACTGAGAACCCTGTCTGTAATCCTTCAGCCTGAAGTAATGTCGAATTCGAAACAATAATAGTGTGCATGCTATGCTGTCATTACAATGGTGCTTGCTAGTCCTGGTGCTTCAGCCGAGTTGAGCTTCACCTTCACCTGGTGAGATAAAAAATAAAGGTGTAGTCCATGATTAAGCTATGTCTTATGGCAGTATAACATGTGCTGCTTAGATATAACACATTTTTAGGACACCACCGTCTGCTTAATAAAAATCTAAGCATAATTAAATAATTTCATACTTAGGCATTTGGTTGCCATATAGGCTTTTTCTTAACCTCCCTCCAGCCTATAGATAGGCTTTTTTAAGCCTCTTTCCAGCCTAGATAGGCTTTGTGTTTTTGTAGCCTCTCCCCAGCCTAGACAGGCTGAGCTGTAGTTAAAAGAAGTGGTGCAATATCACAATGTTGCACAAAATCACCATGGTGGATTTAAATGTCATAGTGTCCTCCCATTGTGTTATTAATATATACAAATGTAACTACTATACATATCATGTTAAACAGGGGAATTCCACCCCCGACATAGGTTGTAATGAAGGTGTGCTCCTTCTTAATGGAATGGGATGCATTCTTTGTTGTCCAGCACATCTGAATTGGAACGGTATTCGTTTAAGAAAAAGTGCATTGCCTCCTAGTAGAAATGTTTCAGTCTGAATCCATTACTTCTTGATGTAAAGGTGCATTATTTGTATGTCAATACATTTTTCAAGTGTACTCGTTTTAACGGTATGGAGTTTTAAAATAATTTTCAAGTCCTGTAATTATTACTTCCTATTGGAAAGGTGTGCATTCTTTGTCCATCGTTCCTTGTTGGAGAGGTGTGCAATTCATGTTCATGATAATTCTTATTGGAAATGTGTATATGTGTACATTCTTGTGTTTCCGTGCAGAGATTGCCTCCCTGCTATTTTAGGTTGTCCTAATTTATAAGTCGATGCTGTAATACTTATGCACACACCTATGTGAAAGCAATTCGGACCGTGCTATAGGTCAGATATTGACTTTGTAGGTGCATTTTGACTCAATATATTTGTTAAGCATTATAGAGGGTAAGGAATTAGACTTGACATACTCCAGTATTTGAAACGGTAGATGGGAATTCTGTGACGATTCGTCAGGCGTGATACATCTCGGATTAATGGTATTTGCAGCGGCAAGTTCCTGGGTCGGAGGGCGTGGGTTCGATCCCAGGCCGAGTCAAACCGAAAGACTTTTAAGTACATGTATATTTGTTGCTATCTTTGTGTGTTGATCAGCTCTACTAAACCGAGCGCCAGGTAAGGTAGCGGCAAGGAAACAACTGATTGAGATTGAAATTTCAATCAGTTAATCAAAGCTATGGGTTTTTGTTCTCATCGCGGCCATGTCTGAAGAACAAGTCATCTACAGGCAGGATGTGGTGGCCGAATCGGTAGAGCGCAGGTTTCCAGGGCGGAAGGTAGGGAGCTCGATTCCCAATCAAGTCAAACCGATGACGTACAAAATTGATACTTGGTCGCTACCTAGCCTGCTGCTCAGCATTGCTAGGATAGGACAAGGACTCGTTAACTATATATCAGGATAATTTGACTGAGTGGGATATCAGGTGATGGTTCCCGCGATCTGGTTGCCCAGTGGGGCAGTCACCATGAGTGCAGTCACAAGTCAGTACCCATCCAGATATGACCTTGGATATTGCTAGGACGTAAAACTCCAACAAACAACCAGGTGATCTACCAGATGGCACATCGACAGTCGATGTTACGCCTGGGTGTATTGATTATTGTGGTTTAACACCTAGCAACATATGTCGTCATATTAAGGTGAACATCGACAATTCGCACTCTCCGCAGCTTCAGTCTTACGCCGTTGATATACCATTGTGCAGCACTATGATCCGATTATCCTACCATGTCACATTATCCTGTTGTTGGTGCATCAGTCATTGTCTTTTCCTTGCAAATTGCCAGCACCAGGAGAAGTGGCGACATGTGCTATAATTTGGTTTTCACTTTCACTCTGCCCAAGAACTAGTCATGGCGATTCCAAGCACTAACTGATCATCCTGTAAAATAGTGTCCATTCATTTGGGGTTTGGGGAGGGGGGGGGGGTTAGACTCCCATTGAGTTGTTCTCTATATGCTGTGCATATCTCTTTAATTGCATGTGAGAAAAATAAAGAAAGACACACTAGTGTATGTTATGGCAGGAGATGGACACACTCTCCCTGCACACGTGCTGGAATCGCCGTCGGTGCTACGTGCATTCACAGCACGGGGATCGGTATGCAGGACTGTAATTTATTCGTGAAGAAATTTCTGATTTGACCTTTTGTATGTATGATAACTAATTATTATGTACATGTGAATTAAAGAGTATCCTTCTCGCCTATTCAACTGTGGTATTGCGTTCTGTCTGATATCATGATACTCTTATGATGTTGGCCTCATCTGGATATATTTGTGACCGGTCCTCTGGCTTTACAATTGCGACACTACACTATGTCACTTCTCAGATACGAAAGTTGGTTGGTGTCGCTGTTATGGTTGCGTTGAAGCATTACATTCTACGCAGTATGCCTATACCATGACGCATGTATATCTAATTTATCATTTCAAATATTTACAAAGTTAAGCATTCAATTTAAAAGTTACTTTAAACCAAACTAAGACAGATTTTAATTGCCAATCTTTAAAAGAAAATGCATTTACTGAAAATAGCAAAAACAATTACTGAGCTTTAATTATCATGAGGAATTTAGGCGAAGTGAGCAGCTCAAAGTTATGATTATATATGAACAGTTAAGGCGCAAAACCCTGTAAACGCAAACCAAAAGTTGAACTCAACATTTAATTCAAACCCTCAAAAGGCTTTTTTTTGTTTACATTCCTATTTTTTTGTTCATTGCTCCAAACCTTTTTATCACAAACAAAGTTGAATTAGCTAGAATTAAAATTGCCTTCATACCTGCGCCTGAAGTCCGTAGAACATATTTCCGCAGTTCATGTTATCCCTGTAATCTGAAAATCATAAACTCCCAAAGTAGGGATGGGGATAGTTGTGGCACAGAATCATGAAAGTATATTTTAAATGCTATTTATAACCCACCTAGCATTCGAAATTCCACAGGGACAATTGGTCCGACGCAACATGGAAAATAATACGGACATTTTTGTATTTAATAATTTCAAGGCAATAAAAACAGCACATTTTTGACGAATATAATGCTTTGATAGCAGAGCGTTTCCTTGAGAATCTCATTAATGGGACTTTTGGTATTGGGAACGAAGTGGTCCTGATAAATGTGTTTTTATTCTGTATTTATATATATCTAGATAGATATATATTATCTATTCGGGCCACCCGACTACAACATCATCCGGTGCAAACTGCGTTGGGCTAAAGAGGAAGTACATAGAATAATCGTCATCATAATAAGAAGCAGATTCCTTCCACTTCGTTATACTCGCATAACACGTTACACCTCACATACGAACATAATGCGCAAGGAGGGTTCGGATTTAGCCGAGTCCGAGTTAGCCAGTTGTATATGTATACAACATTGGAAATATATCCATTGAGACAGTGAAAGCTAAGCATAATTACAAATGTTACTGAAAATAGTGTAAAATATACACGATTTATCAAATTATTTAACATTACAACTTTGTTGTTTTAATCACTCCGTCTCCGGTCTATCCAATAACCGACTTCACCGAACACATGTTAAAATTGCATAGTGTGACGGGTTTGAGTCTGTCAATTTTCTTAGATAAATATATAAAATTGATTGTTATAATCCACCATACTTTAGGTTGAAATAACTTTGATTTTAAATAGCGAACTTTTGAGATATTTCAAGTGCAAACCACTCTCCCACACCTACCCAACTCCCCCACACCTACACCACTCCCCCACACCTCCACCACTCCCCCACACCTACACCACTCCCCCACACCTCCACCACTCCCCATTAGTTTTGGCAAGGACACCAAATCTCTGACACCATAGGATTCAGCAGAAACAGGTTCTATTAAATTGCCTCCGTGTTCCCTTCTATGCGGCCACAAATGCTTAATAAGTGCACAAGTATCTAATTTAGATATGTCGAATCAAATCTAGATAATTGTTTTGGTTTTGAAAATATGATGCTTCATTGGACTTTCTGACTAAACTAAATGATGTGGCCGATGCGGACGCCCTGACTGTCTCACCCCAACGCACATCTACGACAACAATCGGACCACGTCTTGTCCAGTCGGTTCAGTCAGTGCCTGGCATTACATGTATACGCGCATACACTGCTCCACTATTACAGAATGCACATGCCCACTGACATCCCAAGTTCTATTTACTCAACACTTTACTTTGGAAGAAATACTTGACCTAAAAGGCGTTATATTGAATGATGTTCCTCCTTTGCCAAGAAGACGGTGAGGACGGTATTTGCATTAAAGCTGAAGATTCCGATGAATGAAAATCAAATGGTGTAATTGTATGTGTTACATAGGTGGAACGTTATTTGGTACATAGGTGTAATTTGACTCCTGCATTCATCTAAGCAGTATGTCACAGACAAATGTTTATTCATAGCGGGTAGCTAAAAGTTTAAATAGCTTCTGGAAAGGTAGGACAATGAATATTCATGCAGCCAATATCACTTTAAAAACACCAGTTCTTGTCCGATGAATTAAACTTAACGCGGCATAATTTGATGAAAGCATAATATTTACAAAACCTCCAAACGCCTAGATTTGGCCTTACATGACCAACTTAGAAACAAGTGCACTTAAGTCAGTTTAGTATATATACCACTTTATTGCTTAAGCCCCTGCATATTATGTAAACATCGGTTCTCAGCTGATGATCGATGTTAAAGCCCCAGTCACACCTACCCGGACGAGCCCCGGATTTTTAGCCGGACCAGTCGTCTGGACAGCCCTGGATAAAATTCACTATTTTGATCATTTTTTGCCTCGCGGTCACATGTACCTGGCCGGTGCGCTCCGGGGGTAGCCCAGGGGTGAGCCGGAGCCTGTCCGCGGGTGGTCCGGGGCTGTTTCGCTACTACTACTACTACTACTACTACTACTACTACTACTACTACGAGCCCCGGATCAAGCAGCCACGGATCACGCCGGATCGCCACGGACCACCCCGGATGACGATCCGGGGCTCATCCGGCCTCTGATCCGGGTAGGTGTGACTGGGGCTTGAGCAATGTTGAACCTTGTCAGTACTTGGGTGGGTGAATGGGGAGACCTGGTTCCTATGTTTTGTATTGGTTTATTGTCCGCTGGTCCGTGAGAAGCTGAAGCTGTGACCTGGCATGCTTTAGCCCCAGTCACACTACAGCTTGCGACCACCTTAGACCAAAGAAACCAGTGACATCCTTGCGACCAAAACACTGGTTGCCAAAGTCTGGGCATCACTGGTGACTGTGGGTTCTTTGGTCTAAAGTGGTCGCAAGCTGTAGTGTGACGGGGGTGTAGCACACCGGGAAAAGGGGACTGAAGCTGCGACCTGGCGTGCTTACACACCGGAAGTAGGTAGCTGGTATCCCCCAGCTCTACCCTTCCTTGCACTAGTTACAGGGCTAAATATGCTAAGGCTGCTTTGAACCCAGAAAGACTTGCCTGCTGATGACCAAACGTGGCAAGATGTTCACCTTATGGTTTCTAGTGTGCGTCGAGGAGGTGGGGGGGGGGGGAAGTGGAACTGTGCTTGCAATAAAAGAGTCTGCTATTAACATGCAGCAGAATAGACATTATTATGGCAAGAAGAGCCCCGGGTGTACAATATACACAATGCCACTTCCTGTACCTCATGAGTAGCAGCAACATGCCCGCGCTTCATCGCTGCCCTGACTTGGCCATTACTAACTGCGTGGTAGGACACCGAGTTGTGCACCGCGGAAGTGAGGTATTAAGGCGCTGTGTCGGTAGAGGCTCCGCAATGCACAGCACAGTTCCCGGGTGGGGGATGGGGGAGGGAGGGGGAGGGGGTGAAGCATTGCTGGCAGCGACCCCTGGCGGGCACCCCGGCGCCAGGCAGCCAGACCCGGCCATTACTCGGCTCCTGAGGGCGGAGAGGACCTGCGTTGGTTTAATCACCCCGCGTCTGTCAACAGGGCTGCCGGCTCATTAGGACGACCACCGCCAGCCTCACGTTCGTACCCACCCGGGCATTTAGCCTTTTATGTAGCTGTCACACTACGACGACAAGCAGCGGCGACAGCCCTGCGACACCCACTTCCGGTCTGTCGTTGATTGTCGCTGATTGTCGCGCAGGTGCCGCATGGGTGCCGCCGCGACACCTCCGCGACAGCTGCAGTTTCTCCACTCTTTCTCGACTGTCGCCGAGTTGTCGCGGGGATTTTGGACATGTTGAAAAACTTCTACGACAGCCGACGACAGCCGAGGTTGCGGCACTGTCGCGGCACTGTCGCGGCACTGTCGCGGCACTGTTGCGGCACTGTCGCACTGTCGCGGCACTGTTGCGGCACTGTCGTCTTGTCGTTAAGCTGTAGTTGCTTCTCTCTCCATGTATGTGTCTCTGTGTGTCTCTGTGTGTGTATGTGTGTGTCTGTGTCTATGTGTGTGTCTCTGTGTTTATATGTGTGTCTATGTGTGTGTGTGTCTGTGTGTGTGTCTGTGTGTGTATGTGTGTGTTTGTGTATATGTGTGTGTCTGTGTCTATGTGTGTGTATATGTGTGTCTATGTGTGTGTCTGTGTGTGTATGTGTATGTGTGTGTGTATGTGTCTCTGTGTCTATGTGTGTGTTTGTGTATATGTGTGTGTCTGTGTGTGTATATGTGTGTATATGTGTGTGTCTGTGTCTATGTGTGTGTTTGTGTCTATGTGTGTGTCTGTGTGTGTGTATATGTGTGTCTATGTGTGTGTCTGTGTGTGTGTCTGTGTGTGTATATGTGTGTATGTGTGTGTGTCTGTGTGTGTGTGTGTGTCTGTGTCTCTGTGTCTATGTGTGTGTCTGTGTATATGTGTGTGTCTGTGTGTGTATATGTGTGTCTATGTGTCTGTGTCTCTGTGTGTGTGTCTGTGTATGTCTGTGTGTGTCTGTGTCTCTGTGTGTGCCTCACTCTCACTCTCAGTCTGACTCTGACTCTCACTCTCACTCTCAGTCTGACTCTGACTCTCACTCTCAGTCTGACTCTCACTCTCAGTCTGACTCTGACTCTGACTCTCAGTATGTCTCTCACTCTCAGTCTGACTCTCACTCTCAGTCTGACTCTCACTCTCAGTCTGACTCTCACTCTCAGTCTGACTCTCACTCTCAGTCTGACTCTCACTCTCACTCTCAGAGTGAGAGTGAGAGTCAGACTGAGAGTGAGAGTCAGACTGAGAGTGAGAGTGAGAGTCAGACTGAGAGTGACAGTCAGAGTCAGAGTCAGAGTCAGACTGAGAGTGAGAGTGAGGCACACACAGAGACACAGACACACACACAGAGACACAGACACACACACACATACACAGACACAGACACAGACACACACACAGACACAGCCACAGACACACATACACACACATAGACACAGACACACACATATACACAGACACACACATACACAGACACACACACAGACACACACAGACACACACAAACACACATACACAGACACACACACAGACACACACATGGACACACATATACACACATATACACAGATACACACATAGACACATACACACACAGACACAGACACACATAGAGACACACACAGAGACACAGAGTCACACACACACAGAGACACATACACACACATACACACACACAGACATACACAGAGACACATACACACACATACACACACATAGACACATACACACATATACACAGACACACAGAGACACAGACACACACATAGAGACACACACAGAGACACAGAGTCACACACACTCAAACACAGACACACAGACACTGTAGTCCCGCTGTCGTCCCGTCTGTTGTCCCGATGTCGTCCGGATGTCGTCCGATTGTCGTCCAACTTAGCCCGAATTTGCATAGGTCGTCGGGATTTCACAAAATCCCAGCCGCCGGGCTGTCGTCCCTACCTTGTCGTCGTAGTGTGACAGCCACATTAGGTTTTACTTCCAAACAAAATCGCTTGAGGCACAAATTACATTTTATTAAACGAATTAAACTGTTTGTTCAGCAATGGGGCACTAGCTATTCTTCTGGCTAGACGTACATGATTGTTGCAGACTTATGCTTGTCACAACAAAAAAGTAATCGATGTGTGACTCCATAGAAATTGTGGGATAACATGGTGTACATGTGCAGTTTTACACTGATAGTGTAATAGGTGATGTTCATTGGTAGCACCCTAGATGACCCAACAATGACCAAGCTAAATATGAAAGCATGCTTCTAAGTAAAAATTACTTTCCAGATAAGGAATGGTTTAGCAAAAAAGATTTTTTAAAGTTAAACTCCCAAACCCACTTTTGACCAGAAGCGGGACAAGTTTATTACGCGTAGTACTAGTAGGACTTCCCGGTTCCGCTATCCCTTCCCATCTTCCCAGTCTCCCCTCCTCCACCTCCTACCTTATGCACCCACCCACTCCGGAACCACACCCTACTTATCCCCAATCATACCAACATCAAGCAGGGCGTGTCGTCGTGGTAGGTAGTATATAACATCCCTGTTCATCGTGTATTTCACCACATCAACCATTTCAATTGTTTGTAAATTGTTTTTAAACTACATTTTTCTTTCCTACTTTTGTTAAAACTACAATTGCTTTTACATTCCCGCGCGCACAATAGCTACATTCCGAGAGAGAGAGAGAGGCAGACCGAGAGAGAGAAATACAGACAGACAGCGAGAGACATACAGGCAGAAAGAGAGAGACAGAGCGCGGAGTGCCAGACCCCCTGGTGGCGACTTCTGGCACCAGTCTGAGTGTAGAGGCGGGCTGCTGACTGAGGGGTCCGCCCATCCCTGGCGGCCGTCTCCCGCCAGATGTCGCCACCATCGGCTCGCCGCCATAACTCGTGCCGCCAGCGTGGTGCCCTGTGCAGCAGACCGGAACCAAGCGTCTGCCCTCACGCCCCGCCCCCTACATCCCGCCCGACACCTCCTCCTGCTCCCGCCTGAGGGCGCCACCCCTGACATTACGCCCCGCTACCTCCCCACTTCGCGCACACACCCGCATCACACACCCCTCTTCACCCCGCAACCCCATTCTCACGCGCACCTCCTGCACACCCCCACACCACACCACACACCCCACCACACCCCGTACCCCACACCACACCGACACTCGTCATCACCCCGTAACCGCAAACACCCCGAGGTGTCTGTCCGACACCCCGGCGGTCATCCCTCATATTCATAGCCGAGAGGCGCTCATTCACGACGTGGCTCTAGTCGCACCAGCCTCCCTCTCAATCACCCTCCTCCCTCCTCCCTCCTCCCTCCTCCCTCCTGCCTCCTCCCTCCTCCCCCCCCCCCCCCCCCCCTCCCCCCTCCTCCCTCCCCCCTCCCTCCTCCTCCTCCTCCCCTCTCCTCCCTCGTCCCCTCCTCCCTCCCCTCTCCTCCCTCCTCCCTCCTCCCTCCTCCCTCCCCCCTCCTCCCTCCTCCCTCCTCCCTCCACCCTCCCCCTCCTCCCTCGTCCCTCGTCCCTCCCCCCTCCTCCCTCCTCCCTCCTCCCCCCCTCCCTCCTCCCTCCTCCCTCCTCCCTCCTCCCTCCTCCCTACTCCCTCCTCCCTCCTCCCTCCTCCCTCCTCCCTCCTCCCTCCTCCCTCCCCCCTCGTCCCTCCTCCCTCCTCCCCCCTCCCTCCTCCCCCCTCCCTACTCCATTCTCCATCCTCCCTCCTCCCTCGTCCCTACTCCATTCTCCCTCCTCCCTCGTCCCTCATCCCTCCTCCCTCCCTCCTCCCTACTCCATTCTCCATCCTCCCTCCCTCGTCCCTCGTCCCTCCTCCCTCCTCCCTACTCCACTCCTTCCCTCGTCCCTCGTCCCTCGTCCCCTCCCTCCCTCCTCCCTACTCCATTCTCCATCCTCCATCCTCTCTCCTCCCTCCTCCCTCGTCCCTCGTCCCTCCTCCCTACTCCATTCTCCTCCCTCCTCCCTCCTCCCTCCCCCCTCCCCCCTCCTCCCTCCTCCCTCCTCCATACTCCATTCTCCATTCTCCATCCTCCCTCCTCCCCTTGTCCCTCCTCCCTCGTCCCCTCCTCCCTCCTCCCTACTCCATTCCTCCCTCCTCCCTCCTCCCTCCCTCCCCTCCTCCCTCCCTCCTCCCTCCTCCCTCCGCCTCGGTGTCCCTACACTCTCCTTCCTCACTCTCTCACCTCCTCCTATCCCACTCTCCCTCTCTCATCCGTCCACCATACCTATTCCCTCCCATGCACGGTATCCCAGTCAGGTAGCACAATAAAATCTTCATGAGTGTACTGTTGCTGCTGCTTGGATGTAAAACCCCAAATAAACAAAGCCATTGGATATATTCAACTGGGACTTTTCCATCTACAAAATGTAGGCTCCACCCACCTGCACAGTGAACTTGGTTTTCGATTGCAAAGAGGACCAGTCAAATGCCAATCAGAGCTGTTCATTTCCATTGCAAATGGCTGCCCCCTATGGGTGCCGCCATTTCCAATCGAAAAGAAGAGCTCTGATTTGGCTGAAGCTTCTGAATCTTTCAACCTTTCCATATCAGCCATGTTGAAATACACCACGTGACCTTGTGGATGGAGCCACAAGACACATTCAAATCATACGTATAGAAACCCACTTCCGGTCCCAGTCAAATGGAAATTTGTAAAGAAATATTGTTATATTCGCATGGAAAGGCCCAGTCGAATACGTCCAATGACTACTCTTAGCAGATAAATACTGTGATGGGTGAGTGTGTGTGATGGTGCAGATAGATGTGCCCCCCTCCCTTGCCCTCTCCTTTCCAATTATGAGCTGATATCATTAGGTGAACCGGAAATCATCCACTTTGCGCGTCTACTCCAATATCGCCATTTATACCTCATCGATGACAGCAGATTAATGTATACCATGTGTTCCCATGCAGAGCCTATATACACATATATATGTATATATATACATATATAAATAGAGAGTCTACTAGTGCACCCTTTATAACACTATATACAGTATAACATTTGTATAATACAATATGATATCCTCACTAATTTATATTTGTTTGTGAGGGGTGTATTTATGCTTCTCATAATAGTTAAGTCTAATTAAATTACTTGTTTTCACCATTAGACAGTATTGGTATTGTGATTCCCTCTGTTTTGTCAGATTCAGTTTTGTAGCTATCTACAGCATGCATTCTTTCTCTGTTTTAAGCATTCTGCCACATCCCCCTCAACCCTCTGTGAGTTTGTTAGTTGTACATTTGGATATTTGTTTGGTTACCAATAGTTATTTTCCCTCACTGCATGCACCGTGCTGTGTTTAGTAGTGGTCATTAGCTTTTTATTTTAAGCTTAAAGTTTACGTCCTGTATGGATCAATCATACCTAGCATCTATACCCTGTAACATCATAACATCACTAACTACCACTTTAGTCCCCTCTATCCTGAGTGCATGATTTCAGTGATTTCACCCTACCTCACCCCACCACATCTAACTCCACTTCACCCCACCTCACGACGCCTCACCTCACCTCATCCTGCCTCAGCTCACCCCATCCCAACTAACCCCAGCGTACCTCTTCTGCACATTCCTTACCATTTGTAGATCCACCCCTCACTAGGGTTAGGAATACCATCATCTCGGCCTTGAGAATATAATATTTGGAGGAATAAATAATTTGAACAAAAAGAAGAAAAATAATGCTTAAAACCTAAGTTCGGTACCTAACCCTTGACAAGGGAGTTGGGTAACAACAAAACATATTGTATATAAATATATTACATTTAAAAGCATGCATTACACAGCACTTACACGTGCACCTTCATACACACACCCGCACTCCCACCCTTGACAAACCGTTGACGCGTTGACGTCATGGTCAATGACGTCATGACTGAGAGCTCAGCTGACACACTTCGTAGCTGGCATCGTAAATTGGTGTCTGGTTTCTGACTGTACTGAAACCGTCATGTTCACGGCGATATGGACATAGCCGCCCATGACCCACCCCCACAGCCACCACCTGCCTACCACCTCCCTCATCCCTCATCCCTACCCTAACCACAACCTCATTCCACCTATGCCTACCCCCCCCCCCTCCCACCCCGTACCCCGTACCCCTCCCCCTACCACTCAGTCACCTCTTCAGTCTACACTCATTTAAAGCTGCATAGTCCGCCGAAGCATCAGTTTGTCAAAACCAAAGCAATTATCTAGATTCCATTCTACATGGCTAAGTGTAATACCGATGCACTTATTGAGCATCTGTTGCCATATAGAAGGGAATACTGAGCAAATTTAATAGAACATGTTACTGCAGAAGCCTATGGTGTTTTGGTGTGCTTGCCAAAATTAATTTGACATCTTAATTTGACATCTTTACACTTCAAATATCTCAAAAGTCAGCCATTTAATCTAAAAGTTACTTCAAACTAAAGGAAGGCAGCTTCTGACAATCAATTTAATATAGTTATAATCTCAGAAAGATGACAGAACCTCAAAACCATCGGACTACGTAACTTTATTTACTCACACTCACTCGCAGACACTCGCGCATTCAGTGACTCATGATGACTCCCTAACTCACCCACCCACTCATGTAGTCACGTTTACGAGGGGACTGACTCCCATCCCCACACCCTCCCTCCTTTGGCCATGCTATTTCTCCCCATTTACAGTTTGTGTATTAGGGAGATCTCCCTATTCAACTCTTGCTATTTGGCACCTCTGAGACTAACACAGTATAACCCCGTTAAACCAAGCTCAGTTAAACCAAGCGATCGGTTAATCCAAACTTTTTTCGGCGACCCGGCAAAATACTACTTGTTATCATATAAAAAAGTTGGTGAAACCAAAGTTGATTCATCCAAATTATCGGTTAATCCAAACAAAATTGTTGGACCCCAGGCCACTCCAGTATGGTTAAACCAAACCTTCATGTGGTTATAAGGTCATCTGAGACCCCACTGACATTTTTATATGATAAATGGTAGTATTTTGCCGGAAAATTGTATTTTAAAGGGTGAAATTTGAGGTATTTGAAGTAAAATCATACATTAAGTTGGTGTGCATGCCAGCATTCGGGACACGATAAAGTTCAGCAGTGACAGGATGTATTACATTGACTTCGTATTCCTTCTATGCAACATTCAATGTTTAATTAATATTTGCCAGAGTCTAACTTGATATATATGTAAGATGGATTCTGGGTAAGAGTCTTGGTTTTGTAAAGTGCATGCTTTCAGCGGAGTGTACAGCTCTAAGCCCTGGTCACATGCACGTTAAGGTAGTTGAACGTAGTTGAACATAGTTGAACGTACCGGCATCCATACGTGTCCTCGATGTTAACTTGGTAATAATGTGTGTGAGCCGTGATCTCCGATTACATTTTTGGACATGTTCAAAAGAGCAGTACGTTAGGGGCTGAATTTCGAACGTAGTAGAACCTGGGTGTTGTAAGTACCTCTTAATGTACTCTAGTGTACTCTAGCATATTCTAGCATACTCTAGCGTACTTTGACCCGCACAAAACCATGTCTGTTCTATGTTGTGCATGCCGTGGTCACATAGCTGTTAGTGGACATAGTTGAATGTAGTTGAACGTAGTGGAAGCTAACATAGTTGAAAGTAGTTGAACGTAGTTGAACGGACCGGCATCCATACCGTACCATAACGTATTTATCCGTATCATTCAGTGGTAAAAGGTGCCAAACCTTAACATATTTCAATGTAGTTGAACAAACTTACACCACGTCTGACCCACGTTAGCCTCCACACCTTCACCTACGTCCACTAACGGCTATGTGACCAGGGCTTTCGTCATACTCATAGTCTCATAGTACACAGGTTTGGCATTGTGCGATAGCGTCATGCATGTCACAGTATGTGTTTTCTTTGTTGTTTACGTATCTATTATCATAAGTTCAACCCACACAGAATCTGCTCCACAATCACACCGTCACCCCGTTACATGATGCCGCTTAGTATAGTTGACCACGGTCCAGACGCCGACCACTCAGTGTCCAAGCTGACGACAGTGTCTCCGTCGGGCGGCGTATGGCGGAACTAAACGCCATCTCAGAACGCGCGCCATGGTATCTATCAACGCCGAGTCCTCAGCAGATCAGTTTTATATGCGTCAATTTACTCATCTACTACAGATTTGGTCGGCTATGATGATCCTGCAGGTCTAGCTTGAGATTTACTGGTGGTACGCAGACCTCTTAGGAAATGGAATAATACGATATTGTGCATAAAGCATGTATAGGCATACATGCATTTACGGCATATATATATATCTATTGGTAACTAACCAATAAGTAAAGTAAGGAATTCATTCAATTAAGCGCAACCAGATTTCGAATGAAGCATCGAATGGCGTAATATTCTGTTATTAACATGCAGAAGAATTGCCACAAATAGCTTAGGTCTTTACCAAAGCACATCCACTCATGACAAATATGCTCTCTGTGTATTTGTTGGGTACGTTTGGGTACGTTTCGGGAAGTTGGGTAGGAGTGGGGGAGTGGTGTAGTTGTGGGGGAGAGTGTAGGTGTGGGGGAGAGTGTAGGTGTGGGGGAGAGTGTAGGTGTGGGGGAGAGTGTAGGTGTGGGGTGGTCGTGTAGGTGTGGGGGAGTGGTGTAGGTGTGGGGGAGAGTGTAGGTGTCGGGGAGTGGTGTAGGTGTGGGGGAGCGATATAGGTGCAGGGGAGTGGTGTAGGTGTGGGGGGAGGGTGTAGGTGTGTGGGAGTGGTGTAGGTGTGGGGGGAGGGTGTAGGTGTGTGGGAGTGGTGTAGGTGTGGGGGGAGGGTGTAGGTGTGTGGGAGTGGTGTAGGTGTGGGGGGAGGGTGTAGGTGTGTGGGAGTGGTGTAGGTGTGGGGGGAGGGTGTAGGTGTGGGGGGAGTGGTGTAGGTGTGGGGGAGTGGTGTAGGTGGGGGGAGGTGGTGTAGGTGTGTGGGAGTGGTGTAGGTGTGTGGGAGTGGTGTAGGTGTGTGGGAGTGGTGGAGGTGTGTGGGAGTGGTGGAGGTGTGGGGGAGTGGTGTAAGTGTGGGGGAGTGGTGTAGGTGTGGGGGAGTGGTGTAGGTGTGGGGGAGTGGTGTAGGTGTGGGGGAGTGGTGTAGGTGTGGGGGGTGGTGAGGTGTGGGGGTAGGGGTGTGGGGGAGTGGTGTAGGTGTGGGGGAGTGGTGGAGGTGTGGGGGGGTAGAGTGTAGGTGTGGGGGAGTGGTGTGGGTGTGGGGGAGTGGTGTAGGTGTGGGGGGAGGGGTGTAGGTGTGGGGGGAGTGGTGGAGGTGTGGGGGAGTGGTGTAGTGTGGGGGAGTGGTGTAGGTGTGGGGGAGTGGTGTAAGTGTGGGGGAGTGGTGTAGGTGTGGGGGGAGGGTGTAGTTGTGGGATGGTGGTGTAGGTGTGTGGGAGTGGTGTAGGTGTGTGGGAGTGGTGTAGGTGTGGGGGAGAGTGTAGGTGTGGGGGAGAGTGTAGGTGTGGGGGAGTTGGGTAGGTGTGGGGGAGAGTGTAGGTGTGGGGGAGTGGTGTAGGTGTGGGGAGTGGTGGAGGTGTGGGGGAGTGGTGTAAGTGTGGGGGAGTGGTGTAGGTGTGGGGGAGTGGTGTAGGTGTGGGGGAGTGGTGGAGGTGTGGGGGGAGGGTGTAGGTGTGTGGGAGTGGTGTAGGTGTGGGGAGTGGTGGAGGTGTGGGGGAGTGGTGTAGTTGTGGGGAGTGGTGGAGGTGTGGGGGAGTGGTGTAGTTGTGGGGAGTGGTGGAGGTGTGGGGGAGTGGTGTAGTTGTGGGGAGTGGTGGAGGTGTGGGGGAGTGGTGTAGTTGTGGGGAGTGGTGGAGGTGTGGGGGAGTGGTGTAGTTGTGGGGAGTGGTGGAGGTGTGGGGGAGTGGTGTAGTTGGTGGGGAGTGGTGGAGGTGTGGGGGGAGTGGTGTAGTTGTGGGGAGTGGTGGAGGTGTGGGGGAGTGGTGTAGTTGTGAGGAGTGGTGGAGGTGTGGGGGAGTGGTGTAGTTGTGGGGAGTGGTGTAGGTGTGGGGGAGTGGTGTAAGTGTGGGGGAGTGGTGTAGGTGTGGGGGAGTGGTGTAGTTGAGGGATGGTGGTGTAGGTGTGTGGGAGTGGTGTGGGTGTGTGGGGTGGTGGAGGTGTGGGGGAGAGTGTAGGTGTGGGGGGGAGTGTAGGTGTGGGGAGTTGGGTAGGTGTGGGGGAGAGTGTAGGTGTGGGGGAGTGGTGTAGGTGTGGGGAGTGGTGGAGGTGTGGGGGAGTGGGGTAAGTGTGGTGGAGTGGTGTAGGTGTGGGGGGTGGTGGTAGGTGGGGGGAGTGGTGGAGGTGTGGGGGGGGAGGGTGGGGAGGTGTGGGGGGGGTGGTGGAGGTGTGGGGGAGTGGTGTAGGTGGGGGGAGTGGTGGAGGTGTGGGGGAGTGGGTGTAGGTGTGGGGGGTGGGTGGAGGTGTGGGGGAGTGGTGTAGGTGTGGGGAGTGGTGGAGGTGTGGGGGGAGTGGTGTAGTTGTGGGGAGTGGTGGAGGTGTGGGGGGAGTGGTGTAGTTGGGGGGGGTGGTGGAGGTGTGGGGGAGGGGGTGTAGTTGTGGGGAGTGGTGGAGGTGTGGGGGAGTGTGTAGGTGTGGGATGGTGGTGTAGGTGTGGGGGAGTGGGGTAGGTGTGGGGGAGTGGTGTAGTTGTGTGGAGTGGTGGAGGTGTGGGGGAGTGGTGTAGGTGTTGGGGAGTGGTGTAGGTGTGGGGGAGTGGTGGAGGTGTGGGAGAGTGGTATAGGTGTGGGCGAGTGGTGTGTGTGTGGGAGTGTGGTGTAGGTGTGGGAGTGTTGGGTAGGTGTGGGAGAGTGGTGTAGGTGTGGGGAGTGGTGTCGTTGTGGGAGAGTAGTGTATGTAAGTGTGGGAGAGTGTAGGTGTGGGGGAGTGGTGGGAGGTGTGGGGGAGTGGTGGAGGTGTGGGGGAGTGGTGGAGGTGTGGGGGAGTGGTGGAGGTGTGGGGGAGTGGTGTAGGTGTGGGGGAGTGGTGGAGGTGTGGGATAGTTGTCTAGGTGTGGGAGAGTGGTGTAGGTGTGGGGGAGTGGGGGAGGTGTGGGGGAGTGGTGTAGGTGTGGGGGGGAGTGGTGTAGGTGTTGGGGGTGGGGTGTAGGTGTGGGGGAGCTATGTAGGTGTGGGGGGAGGGTGTAGGTGTGGGGGAGTGGTGTAAGTGTGGTGGAGCGATATAGGTGCAGGGGAGTGGTGTAGGTTTGTTGGACTGGTGTAGGTCTGGGGGAGTAGTGAAGGTTTGGGGAAGTAGAGTAGGTGTGGGAGAGTGGTGTCAGTGTGAGAGAGTGATGTAGGTGTGGGATAGTTGTCTAGGTGTGGGAGAGTGGTGTAGGTGTGGGGGAGTGGTGGAGGTGTGGGGGAGTGGTGGAGGTGTGGGAGTGGTGGAGGTGTGGGGGAGTGGTCTAGGTGTGGGGGAGTGGTGTAAGTGTGGGGGAGTGGTGTACATGTGAAGGAGTGGTGTAGGTGTGGGGGAGTGGTGGAGGTATGCAGGGTGGAGCTGAAGGCAAGCTAGTGACAGAGAGTCTAGAGATGTGACTGTGAGGTTATGGCCACGCTTAGGAGAGAGTTGGGTGGGGGTTGGAAATTAATGAATTCAGCTTTGGGAGAATGTTGTGTGGGGAGAGTGACGGGAGATGGGCAAGGGGTGTTGGAGAGGGTGAGCATGGGGTGCACTCCGGTGGCGGTGTGGGTTTGGGTGTGGGTGGTGGGTGGGGTGGGGTTGGTGGTTTGGGAGAGGGTTGGGTGGCGTAGGAATGACGTCACGATTGAGTGGGGCTTGGGAGAGCCAGTGTATGTATATATTATATATGAGCCTGTCTCAAAAGGTGATAACTAATTTTGTTGTCGTCCGGGTACCGATTGACACAAAACAGCACAGAAACAATTACACTGAAAACACAAGGACATTTGCTTCAAATGAATATGTATTCGATTGGGATTATGAAACACCATGTAAAAAACTAATCAGTTTATCCTGACCAATTGGATATGTTGATCGTTATAATGGGAAAAGTTTTGTCCCATTTTAGTTACCACCTTTCCAGACAGTCTCATATATGTAACGAAGGAGGCTAGAAGTCGGATGTAGAGTTAAGCATAAGGGCGACATCATTTATTTGTTAACACATAGTCATGATGAATGCTTGACCCATCAGCATAACACAATCTCTTTGGATGAACAATCATCGTCAATAACACTTAGTCAATAGTCAATATGATAACACCAGAACATATTGCAACCAATAATCACAACATCAATTCAAATGACATCTGGCTGGGCCACTGCGCTACTGTAAACAAAAACAAAAAACACGGGTTGTTGCTCTGAGTGCAGCTGGAAAGCAAGTGACGAGTCCAGTGCACCTTGATCAAGGCAGTGCGTATGCGGATGCAGCGCCACGAGTTCCCCTGGTGCCGAACCCAGGAACCACAAGGGTGGCAATTATCAAAGAAGTAGTATAGCCGGAGTCCTTCTGCTTTACATCTGCATACAGGTCTGTATACGTGCTGTAACGAAGGAGGCTAGAAGTCGGATGTAGAGTTAAGCATAAGGGCGACATCATTTATTTTTTAACACATAGTCATGATGAATGCTTGACCCATCAGCATAACACAATCTCTTTGGATGAACAATCATCGGCAATAACACTTAGTCAATAGTCAATATGATAACACCAGAACATATTGGGGAGTGTCTGGGTTAGGGTTAGGGTTAGGGTTAGGGTTAGGGTTAGGGTTAGGGTTAGGGTTAGAGTTAGAGTTAGGGTTAGGGTTAGATGTCAATTCAAATGACATCTGGCTGGGCCACTGCCAAGGGCCACTGCCTGACCCCAGCCAAATAAAAGAGAGAGAGAAAAAAAAAAACCAAAAAGAGAAAGAAAAACACCAAACATGTGGAGACTCCCATGTCTCACTACGCACACACATCAATCGATGCTGCTGCTCGCATATCATTGAGTATACGGTCTGAAATTGGTAAGGTAATGTACTTGTACACACAGTCTGACTTCCAATCACCACGTGCCTTAATCTCTTCTATCGTTGCACCTTGTATATGCAAAAAGGTGCAACCACCCCTTCTAAGCGAATGACACGAGTAGTCATCAGGGTTGAGCCCTGCTACTACACACAAATACCTAATGGTTGACTGAAGCACTGCATAAGTTCACGGTTTATACCCGCCGCCAGGCGACGGCACTTGAAAGGCTGACGCGTCACGAGACATAGGTACCTGACTAAAATGCAACTTTTTCCAATGTACAGCGCATAGTTCCTTATTCCTTAACTCAGATACTGGAATAAGTAACTTCGGTTCACTAAACTGAATTGTTTTTGATCTTTTAACAGAAATAATCATGCCCCATGAGAAAAATTTAAAATCAGACCTTCTTAAGGTTGAATCCGAATGCGTCAACTGACACTTACGCAACAGTCCCCTAAAACCTGTTAGGAAAGCAGCTTTAGTTGCAATATGCCCAGGAGAGTCAGACAACCATTCACACATACTTAATAAATTCCTAGGTAATAGAGGCTTTGCAGCCTTCACCTCACATCCAAGAATCCGCTTAACCCCTCCAAGGGTAGTTTTTACTGTATTATCTTTGTAGTCTATAGGACAAGAATTCTCAGATTTTAAGAAAAGATTTAAAGCAGATAGATAATTAGTTATAGAATTGTATTTCAAACTGTGAGAGAGCCAAGCTATATATATCGCTACCTGGTTGGCAGGGCAAGGTACTGGAGCCAACAGGCCTCAGAATTGATCTATAAAAGTAAAATTCTTCCTTATCTGCATTGAACGTGTAGCGCGACTATTAGGTGCGTAATGCTGTCCTCGCCTCCATCTGCAGTGCTGCCAGACCTACAATGTACACTTAAACAAATGAGAACAACATAAGCCCCATTGTTTTATCCACCTCTGCCACTCTTTCTAGCTGCTGCGGGGTATCCCACCTACTGAGACTATCACAAATTACATTGTAATTCGTTTTTATATGAACCGCTGATATAGTAAAATTATAACGCACAGATACCCAAAATATCCGTTTCATCAGGTTCATTATAACTTGATTTTTTGCAACACCCTTTACCAAAGCTGATCTAACCGTGTTATTGTCAGTTATGAATACAATATTCCTATTCCTCCAATGTACACACCAGCGGTCAACAGCTGCTACTACAGCCCACATTTCCTTAATATTTATGTGTGATTGACATACTCCATTAGGCGTTAAGACACTATGGTGAGTTAGAACATGAATAGGACGATCTTCATTGAAAAAACCTACACACCAGTCTGACCCATGCAGTGCCCCATAGCATTGCTGAGAAGCGTCAGTGTATACTGATAGACTTTCCTTTTGGTTCAATAATATCTTTTGCTCACCATTAAACTGATCTACATAGTTTAACCACCAGTGTATCTCCTCACGGAAATAATTATTTATTCTATATTTATGATAAGGGTGCCTAAGGGTAACTGTGCTATGAATACGAGCAGAAAAGATCGACCACAGCGTACAATGACTGCACAATGCGACAGCCGACCCCCGAATTGCTCAAGCTCTTTCCTGGTAGCCTTCTTCCTATCGACAAATTCGCTAAGATGTTTTTTTAAATTTTAACAATTTATCTGCAGGGAGCTTAACTTTCATGGTTATACTATTTATTATAATGCCAAGAAACCTAGCCTCGGTGGAAGGACTAATCATTTTTGAAAAATTTATATAAAACCCTAATCTTCTCAATATAGAAATTAATTCTAATTGATTCAAACGACAGTCTTCATAAGTAGAACCCAAGACCGCAAAATCATCCAAGTAATTCACAATCCAGTTATTACCGCGCCTAACTGCACACCGGTAGACATAGTCTGATATTTTACTAAACATATAAGGGCTGAATACTAACTGCATGGTAAGCATCCTGTATGTCAATTACAGCCATATTATCTCCCATCACTAGCAATTTCAGTAATGTATCTACACTTTTATAACTAAATTTGCAGCAAGTTTCTGAAACAAAATTATTTAGTGACTTCCCATATGGCTTGCTACAATCCACTATTACCCTGTGTCCTGCACCTGAAGCTTTGGGTACACAGAACATGTTATGAGAGCACATAGGATGGTTAGCTGTGGGCGAAATATATCCCTTGTTAATCTCAGCATGTAATTTAGTCTTTATGAATAAATTATGCTCATTATTATTTTTGCTTGTATAAGTACCAGTATAAAAATTGGCAAATTGTTCATTAATAATTTTAAAACCAAAAATGACTCTGTGTACTATATACTCCCAGTCTGGGTCGGTGTCACCTTGAAATTTTTTTTCTACAAACACTCGACAAGGTTTAATTTGCACAACAACACCAGCAATTTTATGTATACAGTTACAACAACCTTTAAAGCAATTATAAGAAACTGTAAAACTGCATTTATCTGAACCATTGGTATGTTTGTCATAAGCAGTGACAATGTAGTCATTAACCGTATTGGATACCTCTAACCATGTTACATTAATTGGAATCCAAGCTGGTAAGTGTAATTGCTGACTACTGGTATAATTGCCTGCCACGTTGCCCTGTACCTGTATCATGTGCCTGGCTATTTTTAGTAGAGTTGGTGAAGCACACTCTTCTCCTTTCCTTACTACAGTATTAGTAACACAGCCATAACCCTTCCCACTCTTTAGACTCACTTTAGGATGCTTTAAATTATCTAATTTAAACTTAGTATGCTATTTATTCAATTCCTATGGCATTTCACACGTTTATGACTACGGCTACCGCAGCGTGAACATCAATGACCATAGTCACAAGTCATATTATCACGAGAACACCCCTGCTCACCATTGTGGGCAAAACAGGTTTTTTTTCCAGTCACGCGTATACAGACGATTTGACACGTTAGATGAGTTAGAAGAAGCGGTGGTTTTTTTACTGTCTTTTATATTTTCAAAAGCGTAGTGCCTCAAAGCTAAGTCACTATTTCCTACCACAAACGCTTTGAAACCTTGCTTCTGTGCTAACTTGCGAATGCCTGTGTCGTATGCAACATACGCAGTGTTATTGAAGTTATTATACTTTGCCTTGGCACTCAAATAACTTATGTGGTTAAACATAGCATGACATGCACCAATGTCTTCATACACACTACTGTCTTGGAACCAAGAACAAGTTGCCTCAATGAGTTCATATGCATTTAATTTTTTGACCTGCTTCCTATCTACCATGTGGTGCTTCAATGACCACTTGCGCTGTCGTCTTCTCTCCGTACTGGGTGTCCGACTCCCAGAACTAGACGAAGATGACCTCCGACGACGGTGACACCGGCGTGCATGACCAGACTTGCTCCGTCCCCTATCCTCCGATACATCCAACATGCACAGCTCCTCCTCCATGAGTTTCCGCTGCTTTTTCAACGCGGCCACCCGATGCTTTCGCTCCAATGCGTCTACTTCGGTCTTCAACGCCGCTTCCTCTGCCGACAAGTTGTCTTCCAAAGCCCCTCCAGTCGCACCACGCACCTCGCTTTTAATTTCAATAGCCATTTTGTGTACTTGCCCAACTGGTTGCTCCGCTTCAGGCAATGGGTGCGCTCGTGTTTCTCGCTTTGTAGTTGCTGATAGACGCATTGGGCACAACTTGTTTACAGGTAATGCGTGTTTTTGGCCGCATGGACCACAATAGTCGGATATATGCTGCATAGGTCTGGGAATGCCCACTCTGTCACGCGCCGGTGTCACATGCCGGTGTCACACACCAGTGACAAAAAAAAACCCACAGGTTGTTGCTCTGGGTGCAGCTGTCAAGCAAGTGACGAGTCCAGTGCACCTTGATCAAGGCACTGCGTATGCGGACGCAGCGCCGCGAGTTCCCCTGGTGCCGAACCCAGGAACCACAAAGGTGACAATTATCAAAGAAGTAGTATAGCCGGAGTCCTTCTGCTTTACATCTGCATACAGGTCTGTATATGCGATATATATGATCATCATCATCATGCTGTCGGTCGCGATGCGACAAAGACTGCTTTCATTACTTGACTGCCGCTCTCCATTTAGCATCATTTCATGAAAGCTGCCTGCAAAAGTGTTGAAGTGCTGCTGGCTTTTGCAAGTTACAAGTGCACTCTCTCGGGGAGCAAATAGAGGTTTCACACCAGCAAGAACATGTCAAGACAGGCGCAAAACTATTTGTCCCTGCAGTGGCTGGTCGGGAGATGTTGGGAGTTCCATACATCAACCGCCCTTAATGCTGCCCGAGTGACATGGTTTTCTGTTTAAGGTTTGCTCCCTTAGCCTTCGGTTCTGTCAAGAACCTATACCACAAGGCAGTGGTTTACAACTCTGCAGGGCAGGGGCGTTAAACTCCCTGAGGTATTGCTATACCTGCAATACCTGCATATATATATATAAGGCTTAGGGTGAGGGTTAGGGTTAGGGTTAGGGTTAGGGTTAGGCTTAGGGTTAGGGTTAGGGTTAGGGTTAGGGTTAGGGTTAGGGTTAGGGTTAGGGTTAGGGATAGGGATAGGGTTAGGGATAGGGATAGGGATAGGGTTGTGCAAGTGGGGGAGGGGGAGCGCGAGACCGGGATATTACCAGATAAAGGCGCGAGAGCGGCTCTCAGATGCCCGCCGCCTTATCAGGGCACAAGGCCCGGCCATAACTAATGATCCACCGGCGTGACGAGGCGCCATGAGAATATTCCCAATTAGCCGCTTGGGCGGCGGCGTCTCCGTGACCCTGTTACGATCCCCTGACACTTGACGGCCCCATTGCGCACCTCTAATGCAGACCTTTGACACTGACATTCGCGCAGGTCGCTCGAGCGGCTTGTCTGAAAGTTGAAAGCGCGCATTAACACACAAATATAGTTGTTCATGGTCTCAGTAGTTATGTGTATGAAACCATAGAACCGTAATATAGTATATATATACTTATATATATTTACATATATATGTTGTGTATATATATTTATGACTATGGCACTACAATTACAATTACTTACGAATGCTAGTTTTTCTTATATCTCCTGTTTTTAAAGAGAAATAAAACACAAGAGGAACAAATGGATCTGAGCGTGTGAGCAGGTTCTGTCGGAAGTGTTGTTTCAGATCATAAGAAATCAACTCAAATAAAATATTGACTCTATTGACTCTATTGACTCTGTCTTTGAATTTTGAATAATTATAAGACAACCGATTATCATTACGGAGGTTGTTTCAAAGCATTTGATCATATTATAAATACATATAGCCCCCCCCCCCCAGTCAATCGCTGGACGTGGGCGTGTCCACACACAGGTAATCTTCTGCTTGGGCGAGTAATGAGGTGGTGGTGGTTGTTGGGGTTTTGCATCCTGGCAACATCCAAGGTAATATCAGGACATGTACCGACTTGTGACAGTGTGCACTCATGGTGACTTTATAGTGCTGCCCTACTGGGAGACCGGGTCACCAGTACCATGACCTAATATTTCACTCAGTCATATTATCCTGACACTGAGCCAACCAGTCATTGCACTATCCTAATAATGCCGAGCGCCTGACTAGGAAAGGACAAGTCTCAATGTTTAAGTCATTGGTTTGATTCTGGGTGAGTAATACTAATACTAATAGTGTGACTGTATTCAAGATATAACAACAGTGAGAGTTCCTTATTTCAATTTATATAGCATACATAATATAGCATGATATAGCACATGTACAATCCATTAGCATCCTATTATATTTATTTACCCTTTGGCCTCAATCTCACTTTCTGGGTCAATGCTTTTAGTCACTCTGTTTTGTTGACTTAACAAAATAATTCCAATTCCGAAGTACTGTTCTTTTATCCATTTATATGTACATACTCGAGTTGTTGAACCAATCCCACTATGCTTTGTGGAACGCTTTGGTATTGTAACTTCCGGTGCTATGCCTCATTGATTGATTGATTGATTGATTAATGCATCATCAGATCATGGAGCATGCACATCGGACTAAAACAAAGGTAAAGAAACAAGAAGATGCTTTACGATGAAGAGTTTTACAGCTACTTGCATATGTAGCGTTTTAACTAATCATCGCGCTAACCCCGAACCGTGCGTTACCAACGGTAAAGGCCCTGTCACATTACGGCGTATGGCGGGAGCGTATTGAAAACCTACGTAGGTCCTGCACGTGCCGGCCTATGATGACATTTGGTGACCTTTCGGGTGGTTTTGAGCGTATGTGGAACCTACGAGGAGCGTACGAGGAGCGTATGAGGAGCGCATGGGAGCGTATGGGAGCGTGCTGTGACATTTTTTGACAGTATGGGCCATACGCCCTCATAGGTCGAGATTTTTTGAGCATGCACAAACAAAATTGGACGGACGGATTTATGAAAGCATATGGCGGCGTATGCCTCATACGCTTCACATACGCCGGCATCTGGTGGCATCTGGCGGCGTATGAGTAGCGTATGAGTAGCGTATGCGTAGCGTATGAGTAGCGTATACGGCGTATGCCGACGTATATGACGTAACGCGCTTACGCCGCCATACGCTCCCGCAAAAAACCCTAATGTGACAGCCCCTTTATCTTCGCTCACCTCGTTAACCTAGCAATTGCATCTTGCATCTTGCTTCTAAGTTCTAGTCTACTGGTATGCATGTTTAACCGTTTCGTTCATAATTTCCCAATGTTTTCCATGATATTCCGTGTTGAATTCCTGGGCCTGCCGCGGGCCGCCGCCACCTCTCTGTCCCTCGGCCGGTTGACCGCCTCCGTTATATGAAACCCGGGGTGGCGTGCTCAGCCGTGTCCCGTGCTCAGCCGTGTACCTATACTCAAACTCAAGGCATTATGATGGTAATCAGGCCACGAGGGCCATCCGCTACTGGATGTTGCATCTGTCGAGCTCTCGTCACTTTTGGATTTGCTATCGAGAGAGCAGGACGTCTGAGCGCCGCCGGCCGGGACCCCGGGGGGCCCCGGGGGGCCGGCGGGGCGCTTCACACAGCCGGGAGGTAAGTATCTACCCGCCGGAGGGTCCCGGCTGCGCTGAGGGCACCGCAGGAGGTGCCCAGGATTACACGGTTGAACACGACGTTCTCCGTTTCGACTGCCACCCGCTGGGTTGGCTGGGAACCTCGTGCTTGCACTCGGGTGGTTGCTACGGCACCCCCGGAGGTCTCCCCCGACGGCATTGTGCCGCTCGGTAGGCTTGCTTGGCAGCCTAGGATCCTTGGGATCCCCTCCTCCCCCCAGCTGGGGGGGCACGCTGTGCTGGAGGTTACCCCCCCCCCCCCCCCCCCCCCCGCCTCTGCCTTCGGCCTCCACGCCCGCGCGGGCGGCTGGGGAGGACCGGGGGGGAAGTGGGGGGGGGAGGTGGACGGCTGGGGACAGGTGGCCTCGCTGACACCTAATCTAATTAGGCACGAGAAGGAGCCGCCTGGACTGACGGCCGGTAGCACCTCTCGCTGGCCCCTAATCTAATTAGGGATGATACCAGACTCGGTAGAACCCGGGCGGCGACTTAAGAGGTTATTGCGCTGATACTCGGAGATGGGACCCAGTCTCGGCCGTCTGACCTCACTCATCTCCTCACGAGCTATGGCGCACTACATGTCCAGAACTCCGTCCCCGGACCTAAGCACAGACACTGGGGCCCCGCACACGGCCAGCTTACTGTCCGACTACATTGAGTCAGCAGAGAGACAGCGGGAGAGCCCCCGCGCAGGACCACTCTACGTACCCCTGCCACACGAGTCAGACGGGGGCTCAGAGGTGGAGATGGACGACCGAGAACAGACAGGGGCGACCCCGACCAGGGACGAGCAGGACGGGCCCACAGGGAGCGCGCTCCCCTTCAAGCAGGGACCCTCCCCAGGGACAGTGGTAACATCGGAAGGACCGGGGAGAAGGTTGGTGCTGGCCTCCACTTCCCCCACGTATACACCACCCCCGCTGGGCGGCCTCCACAACGGACTGAGAATGGTAGTGGCGGACTTGACACAGACCTTCAGCCCTCCCCCAGACCCCGCTTGCGGTGACCAGTGGAGGGGGCCCAACTACGTCCCAACACCCATAGCGGAGCTGGAAAGATTGGAAGTACGGAAAAGAGAACTGGAGGCGGAGATACGTGAACGCAGGGCCGGATACTCGATCAACTGGTCCCAAGGATCCACACCCCTTGGGCCGTCCCCACCAACGCTGGTGAAGGACGGCTCCCAGCCCCTCCCGAGGGGAGGGCAGGAGCACTTACTACATAGACCGCAAGCCTCCGCCTTCAGCCCACGGAGGGACGGGAGAGGCGGGCCCCCCGGGGAACCGCCCGGCTACACGTCCAGACCAGTGACCCCAGCAGTCCACTCACCCCGAGCGGTGGGGGCCGTGACCTCAGCCGACCCAGTCGAGGCTAGGAGGAGTAGACGGGAGGAGGTGACCAGGGCAACGGGCCACCTAGACACGCCCCCCAACCCCAACACCAACAGGGCCCCGTCAGTGCCGCCAGCCCTGCCACAGCTGGCGTTGCCAGCTTTAGCAACGACACCACCAGCAACGGGATCCTTCCTGGAACAGTTTATCCCAGCGGAAAAGGCACCACTGGACGCGGAGGGAGGTAAACTGGCGGTCAGCACGGCCAAACTGATTAACACTCTGTGGTCACACCCCATGACAAAAGCAGAAACGGCGGAGGTATATGCAACCTTGCCGAGACCAGCAAACGTGGACGCTCTGCACAAAACTCGGATGAACCCAGAGATCGAGGCTACACTACCAGCCCGAGTAAAAGAGAATGATGCGGCACTAGCTGCGGCACAGTGGGGCATCCAGTTCGCGGCCAGACCGGTGGCCAGTGCCCTGGACAGCATTGAAACCGGGAAGGCACTCGATACGAAAGAACTGGTAACAGCACTCGTAACCACCCTCAAACTACTCGCCAGAACGAGTAACACCATAGTAGGGATGCGGAGAGACAATGTGAGACCCACACTGCTGCAACAACTGAAGCCACTGGCCAAAAAGGAAGGGAACCAGGGTTTCAAATATGTGTTGGGTGAGGATCTGAACGCCAAGGTAACCTCCCTGGAGGCGGACAGGAAAACAGCGCTGGCCATAGTGAGGTCACAAGGGAACCGACAGGGACACAGGAATTACGAACGACAGGCGTACAAGCAGGGAAACTACAAGGGCGGTCTGGGGAAGGGCCGCCTACCACAAAACACCCCGAGACACCGCCAGGAGGAGCCAAAACCCTACTACCACCGGCCAAGCGGAGGAAGCCAAACACGCCCCCACCGAGGGGGGAGGGGCAGGGCTACGGGCAGCTACCGAGGCCGAGGCGGGGACCGCAGGACATAGAAAGTGAAGTAAGTACCACCCTAAAACACTTCTCGGCGGGAGGCGTTACACGGCAAAGCCACAGGTGGCCAGCAATAACGGACAATGCCTGGGTAAAACAGATGGTGAAAGGTGTCAAAATTGAGGTAACAGGGCTGCCGAAACAAAGTATCCTACCGATCTCCAGGGAGAAAGGGACAGGATCAATATTAAAACAAAAAGTGGGGGAAATGTTAACACAAGGGGTGATAGAAGAAGCATCATCTAACAACAGATGCTTCGTATCTCACCTCTTTCTCAGGCCGAAGAAAGATGGCGACTTTAGACCCATACTGAACCTGTCAAAGCTCAATGAACTGGTAGTATACCGACATTTTAAAATGGAACAGTTAGGGACGGTAATGCAGCTAGTGCACAAAGGGGCGTGGCTGGCTAGCATAGACATCTCCCAGGCATACCACAGCTTGGAGATCAGAGAGTTAGACAGAGACCTCTTACAATTCATATTTGAGGAACAGAGGTATAGGTTCAGAGTACTACCAAACGGGCTCAGTTCAGGACCTAGAGTGTTTACAAAGATAATGAGGGCAGTAATGAGCCACCTCAGAACCAACCACAACATCCTGCTGTGCTTCTATATTGATGATACTATACTAATAGGTCGAACGCAGGCAGAAGTCAGGACAGCGGTGAAACTAACGATAGACTTAGTCACCCACCTAGGGTTCACTATAAACCGGGAGAAGTCGGTGCTAGAACCAGGCCAGAACCTACAGTTCCTAGGCTTCACCATCGACACACTAACGATAAGAGTAAACATACCGAAAGATAAGTGTGAGGAACTATTGGGGCGCATCACAGACACACTCACCAACACCAAGCTAAAAATTAGGGACCTGGCTACACTAGTGGGGAAACTGGTAGCAACCGACCCAGGTAATAAATGGGCAAAAATAAGATCTAAGGTAATTGTGAGAGCGCTGAATTGGAATATACGGGATTCCAACAACAATTATGAGAGCCCCTGCACGCTCACCAAGCGGGTAAAAGAATGTCTCTTATTCTGGACCGATAATTTAGAAACAACCAACAGGGAGTACGAACACAGACCAGTGGATGTGTGCGTCTTCACGGACGCGTCATCCCACGGGTGGGGGTACTTCGACCAAACCCATAACACACACTACGGGGAACAATGGGATGAGACGGTGAGCAGCACCACACACATCAATGTCCTAGAGCTCAGAGCGGTAAGACGAATGCTAGAGCACACAGGGGAAAGGCTAAGGAATAGACATGTGCGGGTCTTTGCGGATAACACCACGACAGTAGCATGCATAGGGAAAGGCGGCTCGGCCAGGTCCAAAGAATGTCAGGAAGAAACTGAGCATGTTTGGACCCTAACTGAGAAACTAGACCTAAAACTAACCGTAAGATTCTGCCCTGGGGTGGATAACGTGGAGGCAGACTGGGCCTCACGGGCGTTCACAGATGCAGGAGAATGGTCACTAGACAGTCAGGTAGTGAGGGAAATATTCGATACACTGGGTACACCAGACATTGACATGTTTGCCTCACGGGATAATCACCAGCTGAACCGCTATGTGGCCAGGGAATTTGATAGGCAAGCGGAGGGGACGGACGCTTTATCGTTAAGTTGGCAACAGATTAACGGATTTTTCTTCCCACCTTTCAGCTGCCTGTCCAAAGTGCTGGTGAAACTGGAGAGGGAGCAGCCCAAGGGAGTCCTCATCGCGCCAGACTGGCCGACACAACCGTGGTTCCCACTGCTACGACAGCTGCGGGGATACCAAGCAGCGATGAGGATCCCTGTGGAGTCACGGACACTACGGATCAAAGGGGCGGGGGGGAAATTGTTCCCACTCGCCAACAAAATGAGCCTCCACGCGGTGAGACTCTAGCAGGCATGTTCAGAGCACTGGGCATGAACGAGGCGACGGCGGAGCTTCTAACAGCATCATGGGCGGATGCAACTAGGAGACAATACACAACGATCCTGAGGAGGTGGGCGAACCATTGTGACAAGGAGGGGATTAACGCCCGAAAGCCCACCCTCAAAGAAGGGATAGAATACCTGGAGAGACTGTTCTCCGAAGGGGCAGCCAAGACCACCGTCAACACCGTGAAGTCATTGTTATCGACTTTTGTGACAGTGGGGGGGAGGCCGTTCGGGGAGCACCCCCTAGTGAGCAGATTACTGAAGGGGATAGGAAACCTCAAACCCAACCGCCCTAAATACGAAGCGGTATGGGACCCCCGACAATTGTTGAACTACTTACAGGGGTGGGGCCCGACACGCTTGCTAGATGTGGACCAGTTGAATAGAAGAACCACCTGCCTGTTCCTATTAGCCACAGGGCAAAGGCTCCAGGCCCTGGGCCTGATGAAGCGCAAGGACATCGGGTGGGGACAGGACCACTGCACGTTGAGATACTCAACGAAAATGAAATCCAACGACCCAGCACGGAACCCCCTCGTCCTCACATTCAGGGAATTTGGAGTGGAAGAACTATGTGTGTACACTCACCTGAAAACATACATGGACAAGAAGGAACTGACAGGGGCGGATCCGGCAGTATTCGCAACTACCAGGAGCCCGCATGTCGCGGCCTCACAAGAGACACTGACAAGGTATGTGAGGAATACCATGGCGGAAGCAGGTATAGACATGACACAATTCACACCGTACTCTTGCCGACACGCATCCACCAGTGCGGCGGCAAGGAAACAAGTCCCACTGGCCACAATTATCCTGGCAGCGGGATGGACAGGTGAAACCACCTTCAGGCGCTTCTACAACCGACCCCTATCCTCGGGGGGAAACGTGACTACCAACCTTATCCCTACCATCTGGGCAGATGAGAGGGAAACAAGCGAGAGACCGACAAACAATGGACTCACTTAAAACCATGTAACCATATATAGAATGTATCCAAGATTGCTTGTAATGAGGCTCGAGAGCCACTTATAGATACACAAAAAAGAAATAAAAGCGAACCTAAGCAACAAGCTAATGTCTTGCGTACGCTTCATTCACATTGTTGATTAGGAACAACACAGGTACACAGCCGCAATACAAAGTAGCGGATGGCCCTCGTGGCCTGATTACCATCATAATATAAAATTCTGCTATTAACATGCAGCAGAATATGAATTATTATGGTATGAAAGGGCCACGAGGGGCCATCGGCCCACCCTATAGTCTAGGTAAGACCCACCCGAAGAACAGCTGAGTACCAGTGTTGAAACTACAAAAAATGACGAGAGCTCGACAGATGCAACATCCAGTAGCCGATGGCCCCTCGTGGCCCTTTCATACCATAATAATTCATATTCTGCTGCATGTTAATAGCAGAATTTTATATTGTCAATGGTCATGAGTAATCTTCATACAGAAAATATAGAACAAGTGAAATATCTCTAAAACCACACGACCTATTAACAAATCGCTTGGTACACATATAGAAAACATCTTCACCAAAAAGATTATATAAAATTTATAAGGTTAGGATTCTTGATTTCTGTTAATTTTGATCAAAACTAATGTTTTGCACTGTGCATACCATCAAACTCAAGGCATTGTCAATGGTGGTGAGCAATCTTCATACAGAAAATCCAGGAAAAGTGAAACATCTCTAAAACCACACCACCTAGAAACAAATCGCTTGGTACACATATAGAAAACATCTTTACCAAAAACATTATATCAAATTTATAAGGTTAGTGACTCACGACCATTGACAATGCCTTGAGTTTGAGTCTATGCACACGGCTGAGCACGGTACACGGCTGAGCACGCCACACCGGGCTAAGGGTGGACAGCCAGAGTGCCAAATATGTACGGGTTCTGCCTCTCCCGCATGTAATATGTATTTGTTATTTTCCTAGTTCACTGGCTCCTCCCCGGCCACATTTAGCTGTATGTTAGTATGTTAGCATTTACGAAGAAGGGATACAAAAAACTGCAATGAAATAAAAATAACAAACACAATTTTAAAGGACCCTGTGTCCATTCGGTGAAATGTTCCTTTGGTCAGATTCAGTGAAATGTCGGTGGGTGAAATATCTGTCGGCCAAATGTGTGTCGGCCATTTGCCCCACCATCTTTCCGGTCACGGTCTGTCCCTCTACGGACTACCTTCACTCAACAAAAAAAGAAAACAAGCCGGAGTTGATGAAACTTACCCAACACGTAGCCGATGTGAAATGATTTAAGCCGCTGTAGACGTTCAAAACACTACGACGTTCAAAACACTACGCCGTTCAAAACACTACGGTAGTGTTTTGAACATAGGTTCAAAATACTACTGTTAAGTTCAAAACACTACCCCTACATACGTTCAAAACACTACCCAAGTTCAAAACACTATTTTGACACGGCATCACCAGAAACGCCAAACGTATCTCGACGTAAGCCTGAGCGTAACGTAAGCCCAACATAACCCAACGTAATGGCCTTTACGTCGAGCTACGTCAAAAGTTTTGGGTATGTCCAAAACTTTGCCGTGTGTCACTGTATCTCGACGTAACTTGATATGCTGATATGCTGATAGTGCTGCGGCGTTTAACAACATATTAGTATACACTGATAGTGCTGCGGCATTTAACAACCTATTAGTATACGCTGATAGTGCTGTGGTGTTTAACAACATATCAGTATACACCGATAGTGCTGCGGCATTTAACAACCTATTAGTATACACTGATAGTGCTGCGGCGTTTAACAACATATTAGTATACACTGATAGTGCTGCGGCATTTAACAACCTATTAGTATACACTGATAGTGCTGCGGCGTTTAACAACATATTAGTATACACTGATAGTGCTGCGGCATTTAACAACCTATTAGTATACACTGATAGTGCTGCGGCATTTAACAACATATTAGTATACACTGATAGTGCTGCGGCATTTAACAACCTATTAGTATACACTGATAGTGCTGCGGCATTTAACAACATATTAGTATACACTGATAGTGCTGCGGCATTTAACAACCTATCAGTATACACTGATAGTGCTGTGGCATTTAACAACATATTAGTATACCCTGATAATGCTGCAGTGTTTAACAACATATTAGCATACGCTGATAGTGCTGCAGTGTTTAACAATGCATTAGAATACACTGATAGTGCTGCAGCATTTTACAACATATTAGTATACACTGATAGTGCTGTGGCATTTAACAACGTATTAGTTAGTATACGCTGATAGTGTTGTGTCGTTTAACAACGTATTAGTAAACACTCATAGTGCTGTGGCTTTTAACATTGTATTAGTATACCCTGATAGTGGTGCAGCGTTTAACAACATATTAGTATACACTGATAGTGCTGTGGCGTGTAACAATGTATTAATATACCCTGATAGTGCTGCGGCATATAACAATGTATTAGTATATGCTGATAGTGCTGCAGCATTTAACAACATATTAGTAGCATACGCTGATAGAGGTGCGGCATCTGTACCAAGTATTAGTATACACTGATAGTGCTGCTCCTTTTAACAATGTATTACTATACGCTGATACGTGATAGTACTGCAGAGTTTAACAATGTATTAGTATATGCTGATAGTGCTGCAGCGTTTAATAACATCTTAGTATACACTGATAGTGCTACCATGTTTAACACCCTATTAGTACATGCTGATAGTGCTGCGGTATTTAACAACATATTAGTATACAGTGATAGTGCTGTGTGGTGGTTTAAATGGTAGAGCACGGGCATCGCATGTGGAAGATTGCAAGTTTGGTTTGCTGTCGAGTCAAACCAATGACTTTAAAATTGATACTTGTCGCCATTAATAGGATAGGGCAAGGACTGGTTAGCTCAGTGTCAGGATAATATGCCTGAGTGGGATATAGGGTTGTGGTGCCAGTGGCCTGATTTCCCAGTGGGGCAGCACTATAAATTTGTCATGAGTGTGCACTCTCACAAGTCAGTACCCATCCTGAAATGACCTTGCATGTTGCTAGGATGTAAAACAATAACCAGTAACAACAACCCCTACTGCCCCACCTCACCACATACTGCCCTGTAGTGTTTTGAACTTAAAGGTAGTGTTTTGAACTTAAGGATAGTGTTTTGAGCGTGGCCACAGTAGTGTTTTGAACATACCTTCAACTAGGTTGAAAACACTACCATAGTGTTTTGAACCTAGGTTGAAAACACTATCATAGTGTTTTTGTGGGGTAGTGTTTTGAACTTACTACACCGGCACCCGGAGCACTCTCATTAGTGAGGAGCAGCATGCCTGACTAAACCTGAACCAGCAAAGTTTACAGCAGCAGTTTGAGCTGGTTATAATACGCAAACACACATATTTAAAAATTCCATCAGCTGTGGAGCAGAGCATCCCGACGTTATTGGATCTGTCACTCCGCATGTGGAGCGCGTTTTCAATTGCTTTGTTGTTAGCTTTCTTCTCTCTTTTCAGGAGAGTTCCCAAAAACTTGCTATTCCTTGGAATAAGTGTCGTTTTCCCATACCAGACAGCTGGTCTTCAAGCTGAAGCTGATTTAGAGAAAATCATGTTATTCAGATATTATGGTTGTGTGTTGTTGTTGCATTAGTTGTCTCTTTCGGATCTGTTCTTGGGGTTTTATTTAGTTGTTATGAGCTTGCATATTTAATACGAGGTAAAATAAACACTCAACAACCCTTCAGTTCTAAAAAAAGCAAAGATGAATTACCACCCATGTCGTTTTATTCATCTCCAACTCTTTGTGTGTCCTTTTTGTGCATTAAAAGTAGAATATATAGAATCAAATCTAAATAATTGTTTTGGTTTCCAACATTTGATTTTCATCGGACAATGCAGCTTTAATGCAAATACCACCCACCAGGGGCTACAATGGCAATTTGGATACTCCTAACCAATCACAGCGCTACCTGCTTCTGAGGATCAGGACAACGACATTGTTTCCCAAATCCCCTCATAAAGGATGCTCAATATGGTGACTTAAATCTATTATATACTTATTTCTGTCTAAGTTTTGTGTCTGTGAACTACTTTTAATCATCAATTATCATTAGAAATAAAAGCAATATTTTTTTCTGTAGGTTTGGGGGAGTGGGACTTAAAACAAGGTGGTAGAGTGTTCGCCTGTGAAGGTGTCGGTGGTCCTATCGATCCTTGCAGCTTGGGCTAGTTTCCATTCCAACCAGTGGTCCACAACTGATTCATCAAAGGCTGTGGTATGAATTGTTCTGTCTGTGGAAAAGTGCATATAAAAGACCCCCTCTGCTTATCAGAAAGTGTAGCAGCGAGCTTCTCCAAAAAAATATGTCAGTATGATTTATGTTTGACATCCAATAGCTGATGAGATGGAAATCAATGTGCTCTAGAGCCATCGCTAAATAAAACAAGCTTCACATTATTTCTTTGTGTAGGTTTGTGTATGTACCATAAACTGGTGACATAGATGTAGATGCCGCCCTACTGTATGGATACATTAAAATTGCATAGCTCGATGGTTTTGAATTTCTGCCATATTTCTTTTAGATAACTATTTTAGGTTGATCGCCATGCTATTTGAAGGAAGTTTGGTTTTAACTGGTTAACGTCGCATATATTTAAGGTGAAAACACGCAATATTAATTGTGTACACATATAAATGCTGAACGACCCCAGTCTGCAGAATGAGTACCTCAATAGAAAAAGTGGAAACTCAATAGAATAAAGAGTGTGTTTTCTCAACAAAACAAAAAGTCGAATACTAAACAGAACAAAGTGGGTATTACTCAATGGAAAAAGTGGGGACTCAATAGAATAAAGAGTGGGTTCTCAACACAATAAAAAGGTAAGTACTAAACAGAACAACGTGGGTATTACTCAATGGAAAAAAAGGTGGGGACTAAACATAATAACAAATTGGCTACTGAACAGAGCAAACTGTGGCTATTAACAAAACAAAAAGTGGCCACCCAACAGAATAGAACAATAGAATAAAAGAACAAAAAGTGGTCCGTGGTTGGTGGTTACGTCATTTGCCAGTGTTCCGCGTCTCCGTGACCTGTCACCTCCCCGCCCCCGCCCCTAACCATATCACGTGGTTCAACACAGGCCACGTGACGCGCTATCGGCTCCACCCTAACAGCTCAATAACAATAAATCAATTACAAATAACCACAAACCTGTCCGGGTGGAAATAATAGGGTTGTGGGTAGCGTCCTGCAACCTAGCGCGTTCCGCTGTACTTCTTTCCAATCGGGATTGTGTGTTGGGTTTCGCGGGGGAAACCCTTGTAATCTGAGAACCCACTGCTGGTGCCTGGATGTGGGTGTGGGTGGAACCTGAGAATGTACGTGTACATGTACAAGCTGCTGGATCCCAGCGCGCCATCTCCACAGGTCTCTGCAGGTCTCACAACGCTAATTATCATAGGCCTAAAGCTGCAGTTCCATCACCACGTAGTACAGTGTACATGTGTGTATATCGTGGTCTTTATGAGCCTATGTATATATTATGTAGATATGGTTGTGTGCATGTATGCATGTATGCTTCTATGTATGTGTTGTGTGTGTATGTATGTGTGTAAGTTTGTATTTATGTATGTGTGTATGTATGTGTAAGTGTATATGAATGGTGTATGTATGTAACTGTAATTTAAGTATGTATGTATGTGTATGCATGTATGTATATATGTATGTATGTATGTATGTATGTATGTGTATGCGTGTATGTGTGTATGTGTGTATGAATGGTGTATGTATGTAACTGTAATTTAAGTATGCATGTAAGTGTATGCATGTATGTATATATGTATGTTTTACCTCGGTACTAAGCCTCTGGCTGATCGTGGTCGAGGGAGAAGGAAGCAACATCCGGGTACAGCAATTAGCATATTCTGCTCATAACGGAGGAACGTTACGAGCAGCTCAGCAATAATTTACCACGGATTACCTAGTTTCAACTGTAAGTACCGACACATAAACTGGCAAAGTTGTTTATGAACCACTATAGCACATGCTCATACACCTTGTTAGGCTGTTTTACATTTAGTTCATGACTAAAGCTGTGCTTTTATCCGGTGCTGTAGAAATTGGAAGCATCCATTTTGTTTTTGCCGCCCGTTGCCGAACGGAGAGACGTTGGCTGGAGTCATTTCGTCGCTTAGATAGGTTTTTTTTCCTGATTATGCCGCCCGTTGCCGAACGGAGAGACATGTGGGCAGGAGCCCTTTCGTCGTCATGATAGGTTAGAGGCATACCTCCGAGTTTCATAGCAATTTCTCCGACCCGTTGGTGCTGTAACCACGGGAGGGAGAAGTGTATGGGACAGAGAGCGTGGGCGGGAACAGTACACTGGTCCCGACCCCTCGTTTGGTTTCGGTTCGGTTTGTCCCACCGATTCACTCTCGATAGACTCTAGCTTCTCACGCCTGGTGTTAAATTGGTTTAAATACAATTTGAATACCCCACATTGGGCCAAGCACATGTAGCACTGTCCCACTGGTTCAGATGCGCCTCAATTCGCTCTAAAACCCCCTTTTTTGGTTGGTTACAGACAATTCGAGATGGCCGCGAAGCGGGGTGCCAAAGGTGTACCACACACGCTCAGTGAAGGCGATGCGACCTCTGGACAACGCTCAGCCGCGTCCCGGGACGGCTCGCCCGAGGCAGGGCTCTCCCAGCCTGACGCGAATGAGCAAATGGTGCGGCTCATACGAGAGCAGCTACAACAGCTCCTCCCTACGCCACCCTCTAAGGCTTCGCCTCAGAGGAGACTGTCACTCTCGGACAAGTCCTAATGGGAGGACCTTTCCGACCAGGAAACTACGGATTCGGAAGTGCGCGTGGGACGGAAACGGAAACGTCCCAAAAAGAAGTACTCATCAGGAGGCGATGAGTACTACAAGGCACGCAATAAGGTCAAGAAAGTTAAGAAAACTAAGAGCAAGTCCAAAGCGAAGAAGAAGAAATCAAAATCTTCTTCTTCAAGCTCGTCGGGGTCCACCACAACCGACTCAGATTCTGACGACCCCCACACCGGCACTTTCGCAGACATCACCCAAAAGGTGAAGAAAAAGATCAGGGCAGTACGAAAGAGCAAGATTAACACTTGCTCCCTTATGCGGACGAACCTCAAGGGTCACTTTGACTCGTTCAAACCCGCAGAAACGCTAACAAAACTGGCGGAAAAATACACGGGCATTCGAGGAATACCCGAAGCCACGATAAAAGAGATGATGACGATGTCACAATGAGTGACGAACGGAAGAAATATGAATCGTGTCTTCACACAGTTCATAAAGGAGTCCTGATAACCCTCGCGGCCATTATGCCCATAGCGAACCATATGATGACGGGCAATAAATTCACAACCGTCACCGAAGACATGAACTCTGTGATTGCGGCGCTTACAGCGACCAGCAATTTCTTGTCATACAGACGATTCGAAAACGTCTATAAATCAGTAACTACCGACGCAGGCAAAGAGGTCGCGCGTTCAAAGAAAGTGGTCGACAACGACGGAAAAGAGTATACTCTTTTTCTACCGCCAAAACCGATCAAGGGCAAGCCACTAGACCAGTCGAAGATGTTTGGAGGCCAGCTCCAATACCTCTTCAAACAGGTGGAGACTAAAGCAAAACAGTCCAAACACCTAGACGGCAAGAAGGACACGAATACGACTAAGTTCAAAAAGTCCAGGTCGGATTTTCGAGGACGCTGATCAGGACAGTCAGCGAGCAGGTTCGGATTCCGGAACCCCTCCTACCAGCCGCGGGGACGAGGCCAACGCAACCAGTACGGCTGGAACGACGGCAACCGCCCCTTCCGGAGAGACAATGCTCCCCAGAAGCAGTTCCCCAAGCCGGGGAACAAATAGAGGAGGTAACACAACCCAGTGTAAGCACCTTTGTGGCAGGGAATGTTATTAACCACATTAATGATTGGGAAAACATCACTACTAACAATAATGTTCTCAATATCGTTAGAGGGGTCTTTATACCTTTCATAGAAATCCCCATACAAGACAGAACGCCATTCCCATATCGCTTTTCGATAGAAGAACAGCTCCAACTAGATTCTGAAGTAACTAAATTTTTAAGCAAAGGCATTATTACACCCGTGCAACATACCAATGGGGAATACATTTCCAATATTTTTTCAAGGCCAAAACCCAATGGCGACATTAGGATGATTTTAGACCTAACAACACTAAATAAATTAGTCGAATACAAACATTTCAAAATGTTCTCCTTAGAAACAGCCCGAGATCTTGTGATGCCCGACGCTTGGCTGGCAAGTGTAGACTTAAAAGACGCCTACTATGCAATCCCCATTTTTAAAGCGCACAGGAAATTCCTCCACTTTATTTGGAAGAGACAACTATATGAATTTACTTGTCTGCCCAATGGTTTAGCTTGCGCACCGCGAATGTTTACCATGCTACTCAAACCAGTTTTTGCAGAAATGGCCATTAAAGGCCACGTCATGTTTCCTTACATTGACGACTCTTTTATAGTAGCACGTACTAAAAATGATTGTTTGTTAGCGATTAGAGACCTTTGCTACTTGCTAACTAAGTTGGGGTTTTACATTCACGACTCAAAGTCGGTATTAAAACCAACAACAATCCTGAAATTCCTAGGTTTCTTCATAGACACAAAGGAAATGACAATATCATTAACTAATGACAAGATTGAAAAATGTGTGTTAACAACAGATCAATTATTAGCCGTTAAACGACCAAAAATCAGACAAGTAGCAGTACTGATAGGACTTATGGTAGCATATGCACCAGCGGTTTTATATGGAAAAGCACATATAAAATCACTCGAAATTGATAAGAATATTGCTCTGACTAAAACAAAAGGCAATTTCGAAAGTCTTATGACTATCTCACAGGCGGGGCATGACAACATTTGTTGGTGGCTACAAAACATACATGATTCCACTAATCCCATCCGAATGGATGAACCCAACACAACGGTTACCACAGATGCCTCGTTGGAAGGTTGGGGAGCACATAGAAACAACATAGCTACGGGGGGCCGATGGCTGGATGATGAGATCCAAGACCACATTAACGTCTTAGAATTAAGAGCCATCCTTTTGGGACTGACAAGCTTAGTTAAAATACATAAGCTCACAGTCCAGGTGCTAACGGATAATACTACAGCGATGGCTTACATTAGAAACATGGGGGGTACCAAGTCCTCAGCATGTAACACAATAGCAAAATTAATTTGGGATTGGGCCGAACAACAAAAGGTTTGGTTAACCGTTACACATATTCCGGGGTCAGAGAATACATTAGCCGATAGTAAAAGCCGCCATTTCCATGATCACTTGGAATGGTCGCTCAGTGACGCCATTTTTGATATTATTTGCCAAAAATGGGGAGTCCCAGAAATAGACCTTTTCGCCTCAAGAAAGAACAAAAAACTGAACAAATACGTTTCATGGCATCCAGAACCACACGCTTGGCAGGTGGACGCTTTTTCTTTAACTTGGAATAAAGCTTTCTATTATATCTTTCCACCATTCAGCCTAATCAGCAGAGTAGTCAGAAAGATCAGACACGACAGAACACACGCAGTGCTGATAGTCCCGGACTGGAACACACAGCCATGGAGGGCAGCAGTGACTTGGGAAACAAAAGACACTTTATCATTCCCAAGAGGACCAATAACCCTACAACATCAGGGAAAGGTCACAACCCAGGGCGACGTGTCAACAACCCCGTTGTTGGCATTCCTTTTCTGAGTAAATACTTAGAAAAATACGGACTTGACAAAATTACTAAACAACGCTTAATGTCCCATGCCTGGAGACCAGGAACAGTAAAGCTATACTCAAACTACCTCAAGAAATGGGGCCTCCATTGCTTATTACATAAGGTTAAGCCGATGGAACCCTCAATAGCCCAAGTTGGCAGATTCCTCCGAATGATGGAAGATCAAGGACTCGGGTATGGAGCCATTAATGCAGCGAGGTGCGCCCTTTCGGTTATCCTGCCTAGGATTGAGGGAGAGACTATCGGCAAACAAGAAGTCATACATTGGATTATGAGATCCATTTACCAACGCAACCCTCCCAAACCTAAGTATAGTCGGTTCTGGGACGTCTCTACGGTATTTAAACTTTTCCAGTCATGGCCGGAAAACAAGCATTTGTCAGTCCAACAATTAGGACAAAAAGTAGCAGTTTTATTACTCCTAGTAACTGGTCATAGAGGACAAAAAATTGTAGCCCTCTCGTTGAACGGTCTCGACATAGATAGAGACGAGGCGACGTTTGACCTGGACAAATTGCTGAAGTCAGACAGAACGGGAGATCCGCTCTCCTCTGTGCATTTAACTAGCTTCCGCCAAGATAGAAAACTATGTATAGTTTCTGCCATTAGGGAATATATATCCAAGACTAAAATATTACGACAATCAAGACAGCTCTTGGTGAGCTTTATTAAGCCACACAAAGCTATCTCCCGAGACACGCTTGCGAGATGGACAATTACGGTTTTAAAGGCCGCAGGCATTGACACCGAACGCTATGCGTCGCACTCAACTAGAGGAGCGATGGCTTCCAAAGCAAGGAAGTTGGGAATCTCTGTTAGGAGGATCCTGACACATGCCGGCTGGAAGACGGCGAAGTCGTTTGCAAAACATTACAACAAACGACTGGAAAAGGACAGCGGGATTGCCACCCGCCTACTCACCAACTAACAAGACCTGGTAAGAAGTACAAATTTCTAAAATTTTATTATACTGACTATTATTATTATTATGTTCGTCAGATTTTTTGGGACAAAAGTAAGGATACGTGAAGGTCTCCCTCGACCACGATCAGCCAGAGGCTTAGTACCGAGGTAAAATAGTATAGTTATACGAATCTTACCTGGTACAGATGATGGATAACTCTTGTTTTCCCGAGGTACAAGCCTCGGATGGTCGTGGGCTAGGGCCCACCCACCACACCCTGCCACGACCATTCCGATCGCTTCCGCCGAGAGAGAACTGGAGGTTTCCATCATTAAAGCTCACTTTTATCCCGATTAATTAGGTGAATGTTGCTGTACCCGGATGTTGCTTCCTTCTCCCTAGCCCACGACCATCCGAGGCTTGTACCTCGGGAAAACAAGAGTTATCCATCATCTGTACCAGGTAAGATTCGTATAACTATACTATATGTATGTGTATGTGTGTATGTATGAAAGGTGTGTGTATATATATGTGTGTCAGTGTGTATGTATTAATGTGTATTTATGTGTGTATGTATATATGTATGTATGTATGAATGTAGGTGTGTATGTGTGTAGATGTGTATGTGTGTATGTAAAAATGGTGTATGCATATGTAGGTGTGTCACTATGTATGTATGTATGTATGTGTGTATATGTGTATATATGTATGTATGTATGTATGCATGTATGTATGTGTGTATGTGTGTATGTATATGTATGTGTGCCAGTATGTATGTATGTCCATGTGTGTGTGTATGTATGTATGTGTATGTATGCATGTATGTATATATGTATGTATGTATGCATGTAGGTGTGTATGTGTGTAGGTGTGTACGTGTGTATTTATGAATGGTGTATGTATATGTAGGTGTGTCACTATGTATGTATGTATGTATGTGTATGTATGTATGTATGTATGCATGCATGCATGTGTGTATGTATATGTATGTGTGTCAGTATGTATGTATGTGTATGTATGTGTGTATGCATGTATGTGTATGTATGCATGTATGTATATATGTATGTATGAATGTAGGTGGGTATGCGTGTAGGTGTGTATGTGTGTATGTATGAATGGTGTATGTATATGTATGTGTGTCAGTATGTAGGTATGTGTGTATGTATGTGTATGTATGCGTGTATGTAGGTATGTATGTAGGTATGTGTGCAGGGGCCTACCTTCTACATACGCAGTTGCATACCACGTAGATTACAATTTTAAATTGTTAAAAAACAGATTATATATATATATATATATATCTAAATAGTTTAAAACTTGCCTAAAATAAAAATAGTACCAATCAAATTGTATGAGAGTGATTGACTACCTCACACGCAGATGGTCTTTTCTCAACCACTACGTGATATCTAAGTTACTAAGTCCTGTATGACTAGTGGAAGGCCACTGTTAAGTAGATGGACCCCCAGCTAAAACAAGTCAAACTAAAAGGTGGCGTAGTTCCACATGCTGACGCTTGGTGAATTCACCCAAACGTTAATATATAGTTATATACCGTCGCATTGTTAATATTACCAATCTGATGCATTGCTAATGTCAACATACATTTAGCAATACTTACAATACGTACAAACTAAAATACAGTAATGATATTGCAAAAACGTGAACCGACCGCGACGAGACTCGAACTCGCAATCTTCTGATTCGAAGTCAGACGCCTTATCCATTAGGCCACGCGGCCACCTGCGCAAACCGGAATTGTTTGTAATTCGTGATTGGGCCTGTATTTTTTTACCGATGCCATTTTAATGTGATTATTACCAGTGGAGCGCTGGTTCTCTGGATAGTTCTGAAAGTTCACACCAGCCGGAAGTGGCGCTGCCAATCGGTTCCGCCCCCTTCAACAGTCACTAAGAGGTACCAGCCGCTGACCCCCCCCCCCCCCCCCCCCCCCACACACACACAACTCCAGCTGCATTGGCTTCCCTACATACGCCTACCTCACTCACCCTCGCCAACAATGTAGGTTTAAAAGGACAGAAAATCTGCTGTTTTTAAGGGGTTTATTTTCAAGACCTTCCCCTCAGAGGTGTCTCGTGTTTATTACGTTGAATGATACGCCAGCAAAAAAAAGCAAAACTAAATTCACTGTGTTTAGCGGAAATGAACAGGTTGGATAGTGGGTGTTTGGGGTAAGCAGAATACTGTGGCTCCATAAATTTGACAATTAACTCCTTTTGTTTCCGGCTCTAATTAATCAAATCGAGGCTTAAGGAAAAGAAACCCACATATCCTAGTGATGTCAAATTCCAGACTAGGTAGCGACAAGTATCAATTCTTAAAGTGATGTGTTTGACTCGACCGTGGTTAGAACCCGAGAGCTCGAACCACACGACCTGCCAAAACGGCAGGTGACTCTGAACGACTGGTAACTGGTTGGAAACTTCTGACGACCTTGTGAGTTGTAAAAGAGAAAGACTTTTCAATCTGGGAGTAATACTAATATTAATAAGTGTTAGAAACTTTCATATTCTAGCCTACAGAGAGGTTCACAGTTGATATAAATCACCCGGTGAGGCCTGCTCCTCTGATCTGGTTCGTCGTTAATCAGCAGCCATCTTGGTTAATATCGTTGTGCTTGTCTTCTACCAATGGGACCGGAGGTGATGGCCGAATCGGTAAGAAGGTTGGGAGTTCGAATCCCAGCCGCGTCAAATCAATGAATTAAGAAATTGAGACTCGTTGTCACCTAGCCTGGTACTCAGCATTAATAATAGAGCAAGGACTGGTTAGCTCAGTACCAGGATAGTGTGAGTGAGTGGGATATTGCATCATGGTGCTGATGGCCTCGTGTCCCAATAGGGCAGCAACATAAAGTAGTCGACACTGTCACAAGTCGGTACCCGTCCTGATATGACCTTAGGTGTTGCTCGGACGCAACCCCGCCCCATGCCCCCCGTAAAAAAAGCCTACCAAATGTAGCAACAGCCTCCTCCCCTCAGATCATCCATCACGTCATGTGACGTCATCGTAGTGCGGCCTCGTGAACAAGTGACAACAACGTGGAACGCGTGTTTAGTGTTTGGCTTTAGGATAGGTTTGCTTTAAAAACAAGATTTATTCATCTGCATAGCATTTCAAAGTACACAAGCATTTGTCTTCCTGGCAGGAGTGATCCTCACAATTTAATTAGAGGCTACCAAAGGGTCGGTTTTGCTGGGCGTTGAACATGGTAAGCATGACGGGAACCAGGTAGGTGTGACCACCCACGAGTCACACGCCCTGAGTTTCCAAAGAACGATCCACACCATCAAAGATACAGTCAGATGGTTTTGAGATTCTACCTTAGTAGTGACAGTACTTGTCACTATCTGATATAAATATACCAGGTTGATTGTTGAATTCTACGGTATTTCAAGTTTATAAGCCCTTTTGTTTTGAATGTCTAAATTTAGAGGTAGGCATTTAAAGCAAAAGCTTACACAATTATGTCACCATAGGCTCCAACAATAACAGATTCTATTAAATGTACTTAATATCGCCTTCTACTAGTATGTAACAACAGCTTAATAAGTGTACCAAAATCTAAGTTCGGTGTATAGGATAAAATCTAGATAAGTGCTTTTTGTTTTGAAAATGGTTTGCTTTCATTCTACTGTTCTAAGGTTTGACGGAAATGCACAGAGTCCGCAGTCGTGGTGAGTCAGCGCTCGGTGACCGGGCGCGCATGCGCGGAGGGGTGTGGTCCGGAAAGGCCCCTTCAAATCGAGGCTGTTCCTCGATATGTAACACCCCCACCCCCCTCCCACGCAAGAACCCTAAATATCACGTGACCACGTTGGAGTCGGTTTTAGGCGCTCTTCCCTCCGCCGTGATTGTGGAGTTGCTGCGCATATCTGTGCGCAGATCTCTGTGCACGTGATGCGGCTTGGCAGCGTCTCAAGTTTGGGTTTCGAGGATGTTTTGGATTTGTGGTTCGGGTGTGAGATACCTGTGTGGGAGGGGGAGGGGGGAGGGGTGTCCGGAAGTTGGGACATATTGTCGTGAACTCCGCTCCAAAATTAGGTTCCCTCAGCACAGTTCGGTTTTCTTTTATTTTTCTTTTGCATTTCACATAAAAACCTGAAAGGTGCATAGTCTTACGGTTTTAGGTTTTTGCCATATTTTATTTGAAAGAAGAATTTATTAGGTTAATCGCTATAGTTTACCCTGGTTTGAAGTAACTTTTACTTTTAAGACATTTGAAGATAAAACATGGAAAAATAATTTTGATTTGCTCCCCGACATAGGTGTTGATTACTTATTTTCGAGTTAGCGGCATTGCAATGGAACACCAAAGTGTAATAAATGTGTAATGGCTGCACGAGTATCTAATTCTAATATGTAGGATCAGATCTAGGTAAGTGTGTTAGTTGAGACAAAGTGATGCTTTCATCAGACTATGGAGGCTCAGATTCCACGCATTACGCATAATGTGTGCACACTAACAACCATAGTTACTCACACAGCCATGTCTCTGTGCCAGGGATCCTAAAGAAGGCTATAGAAAATATGTTGGAAGGCTGGGTTATGAAAATAACCACATAAATTTGCAACATAACATGTTAAATATATTGTTCAAATACTTTACTAGTGCTACGTTTGCAGTGAAAAAAGTATGAAATCATGTAGATTAATAATCTTTAAAAGTCATATTGAGAGACTTCAGTAGAGGTCATCTTGGGATATTTTGTTTGTTTGCGTTCTCTCGGAATTCCTGAATACAGTACAACCCGTTAAACCAAGAAACCAAACGATCGGTTAATTCAAACTTTTTTCGGCGGCCCGGCAAAATACTACCATTCATCATATAAAAAAGTTGGTGAAACCAAAGTCGGTTAATCCAAACTATCGGTTAATCCAAACAAAATTGTCGGGCCCCAGGCCACTTCAGATTAAACCAAACTTTCCTGTGGTTATAAGGTCATCTGAGACTTTTTTATATGATAAATGGTAGTATTTTGCCGGGCCGCCGAAAAAAGTTAGGATTAACCGATCGTTCGATTTAACTGAGCTTGGTTTAACTGGGTTATACTGTATATACATAAAATACAATAATCAAAGTGTTCACATACATTGTATATTGCATTCATAATGTACCCACGTTTTTGCCAAATCCAAGTCAAACTCGAAGCCAAAGCTCGGTTAAACAAATGATCGGTTAATCCAAACAAATTTGTAGGGTCCCGTCAAGTTTGGTTTAACAGGATTATACTGTACTATGCAAATATATATAAACATTGAACATTGGAACAAGCAACTGCAAAGCTTGTTCATGGTTGATTTATTTATTTTTTTGGTCCATTAGTTGTTTAAGCAGGGGAAATTTCAGTCATCGACGACTGGTCTTCCTCATTCCACTGCTGGTCGATAGAAAGCCCGGGCCTACACTTTTACCGACCCAAGGGATTTTTAACCTCCCACACCACATAGACATGGTATGACACCGGCCTTTGATGACGCTGTAAGTTATACACAGCGGTGGAAATCCAAATTGGCAGAGATGGGGGCACGGGGAATTGAACCGCCGACCCTCAGATTAGCAAAGCAGTCTTTTTCTGGGATTCAGAAATGGTTGTCATCCACCACAACTGTGTGTAGGGGTGATTTGTGTATCCCTAAAATGCATGCGGACCAATCGCAGTGATTGCACATAGCCACAACTGTATGTAATTGTACGGCGTCAAATGTCAAGTTAGCCCTGGCCGTGTGATGCCCCACACAAATTCAAACCGAATGTAATAGCCCTGTCACACTACGAGATATCTCGCCGGCGTGGCACCAACGCGCAAAATCACTTTTAATCATCGAGACTTGCCAAACTTTTCGGCATCAGCGCAACGTATTGGTAGCATGCGGCCGACGTTGTGGTAAACGTTTGGCGTGCCATCCTCATATGACCTTAGATGTTCCTAGGATGTAAACCAACAAAAAGCAACAGTTTGGCACAATGTCTAGGAACGACCCTCACGCGCACGCGGCTTATGCCTAGCGTTCGCATAACGTTATTCCAGCGCGTTTAACTTATCTTGACGCGCCCCTAACGTCGCCATAATGTTAGCACCCGCGCATTGTCGCACGTCCAAAGTTTTGTGCAAGCACAAAACTTCACCGATACCCTGATGCGCCTCGCCGACCGTCGCCATCCATCAACGAATACCAATGCGCGCCTAACATGCGCGTAACGCTTCCAGACATCTCCCGACGTGTCGCCAAAAAATGACACACGTCGACGCGCGTTGATGAGAAACGTCGTACTGTGATGGCACCATAAGTAGGTAGATTTATATATATGCATATATCTTTAAACTAAATTATATATAATTTTTTTTAGCAACACTGAGCACCCTCACAGTCACAGTTCATATCAAGACGGTCACTGATTGAATTGTGGCAGTGGGCACTCATGGTGACATATAGTGCTGCCTCAATGGGAGCCCGGCCTGTAGCCACCACGACCTGATATCCCACTCAGTCACATGATCATGACACTGAGTAAGCCAGCTGCTGCTCTATCCTTTTAATGCGAGCTTCAGGGTATGTAGTATCAAGTATCAATTTGGTAAGACATTTGCTTGACCCATTCGGGGATCGAACCCAGGACCTTCTGCCTTTTACTGATTCGACCATCATATCCGGTGTGTGTGTGTCACATGTGTACACTAGGCATAACAAATATTGTATATAGGCCTACAATCGATCACGATATAATAGAGCATGATATTGCTGAAGCCTATGGTGTCAGTCTTTTGACATGCTTGCTTATATTAATTTGGCAAGTTTTCACATCAAATATCTCCAAAGTTAGTAATTTAAATAAAGGTTATTTCAAATTGAAAGATCAAGCTGTGCGTGACCACCTGACCACTTCCGGTAGGTTTAGATCTTCCTCGAACACCAGCAGATACTAACTCGGAATTCAGGTATTATATATAATATATACACTTTACTTGCGTGAAAATAGTCTGTTTCCGATATGGCGTTAAATCACCATTATCCACACACATATAGATTACAGTTTTACTGATTACACTTTATTATTTGAGCCAGATTTAATTTTTTGTTTTTGTTTTAATACATGGCAACTTATTGTTGAATATGTGCAGATAATATTATTATAGCAGCCTTGACACGAACAACCCTGAAATCAACTATAACTACCCACCAGGATGTAACCTCCACAATAAGTTGACCTTAGGGAGGTTACAACAAAAAGTGTGCTAAGCACAGAATGAGTTTGCAGCCCTTTGGGGAAGTCCCCTCCACAGTCCCCCGCCATTCCGACCAGCCCCCCCCCCCCCCCCCCGCACTGTTCGTCCCCTCCCCCTCTCCTCCTCTCTACAAACACATAGAGTCCACACTGACACACACAGAACACACACAAAACACACACAGTACCATCACGCACCTCGCATGCGCCCACAACTTCCGCCCACCTGTGACGTCACGCTCGCCCTGTCATAGCAGACACCTTCACGTCTCGGCACGTGACTGTGCACTCAGATACACGTCAAATAGACCTTTTGCCGCGGATCACGCACGGTGAGCTGCTACCTATATTGGTTATCCTCCTTGCCGTTAGATGGCGGGCGGCTAGTGAACATTCTGCTTGAGGCGGCCATTCCCACAGAGTGCCACAACATTAGTTCTTCCCACTGCCATCAGAGGGCGGGTTACTGGTGGAAACCATCTATAAGCAGACCGAAAGGCCTTATGGGGTAGAGCGGTCACTTCCTGTGTGGGGGTGGAGTCCGTGTCAATCAAACCAAAGACTGCAAAATGGATAGTTGCTTTCTCCTTGAACTGCAGGGAATGACCAGGTGGTCCTGTCTATGGATAATAATGTGAGTCAGATATCGGGTCATGGTGCTGTTGATATATCAGGGGACACCACTATGACATTTCCCATAAGACTAGTGCAAGTCGGGACCCATCCTGATATGACTCTAGTTGTTGCTAAGGTATGGCATATAACCCCAATGAACCAAACTATTCCCACCAAAAGGGGACTTTTCTATATATCTATTTCATGCGATATCAGCATAGGTATTTAGGTCAGTGCGCGTGCAGCTAAGCTGCAGGACAACACAGGATCACACTACAAACTCAATGGCTGTGAGCAATCTTCATATAGAAAGAGTGAAATATTTCTAAAACCACACCACTTAGAAACAAACCACTTGGCACACATACAGAAAACATATTCAACAAAAAGATTATATTAAATTTATATGGTTAGGGTTCGGCATTTCTATTAATTTTGAATAAAATTGATGTTTCGCCTATCGGTAAACTCAATGGCAGTGTGCCTTCGTTCTGCAGCCAAGCTGCGTGCGCATACACAATGTTTATAAACATTGAAAGGGGTCTATTCCATAATATATAACTCTGCTGGGTATTGCAGGTACTGCCTTTTGGTACAGGTTCTTCACAGAACCGAAGGCTAAGGGAGCAAACCCTAAACAGAAAACCATGTCACTGAGGAAGCATCAAGGGCGATTGATGTATGGAACTCCCAACATCTCCCGACCAGCCACTGCAGGGACAAATAGTTTTGCGCCTGTCTGGACATGTTCTTGCCGGTGTGAAACCTTTATTTGCTCCCCCAGAGAGTGCCACTGGTAACTTGCAAAAGCCAGCAGCACTTCAACACTTTTGCAGGCAGCTTACATGAAATGTACAACCGCACAAAGCAGCAGTCAAGTAATGAAAGCAGTCTTTGTCTCATCGCGATAGACAGCACGATGATGATGATGATGATGATGATGAACTCTGCTAGCTCACGTTGACAGACTGATGATCGGACAGTCTTAATGGTCTAGCAAAGACTGTCATTCAGGTTGCTCTGATTAGTCTAAAACTAGATAAGGGTCGTTGCGATTAGAGCAAACATTTCAAGTATTGTATATTAATTTGAGTTCTATTGACACATCATTGATTGTATGTTCTTACATGTAAAAGCGATGGTCTGAATAAAAAACATACAGTTCTCACCATAAATATGGTCTATGTTGCCGACATGGCGTAAAGCAAGCACCAATCAATCAATCAATTAATTTGAGTAATTACGCCTCCCTTCCTCCTTCCACTACTTCAAAATAGGCCTTCACAAGGGTTGCAAATTTCAGTTATACAGTCAACCCTCGATAATCATTTTGTTTCCCAAAATTCAATGTGGGATTTGTTTCATTTTTGAGTACGCATTTCTGAGGAATTTAGAACTAAAATGGAGGGTGGCCATTTGTTCCATGGGTGTCTTTGTTAGGGAGTGAGAAGGATGAAACTTACGGAAGCCTACTCTACAGAGGTTTTTTTTTTTTGTTTTTTTTGTAAATATGTTTATTCCTCTGAATAAGTCTTTTGTCAGTGCCGAAGCACTGGTCTTCCAGCCATTTTTCAATTCAGGGTTATTTACACAAAAGGTATATAGAATAAGGTGTACAATACCTGTTGAATAGACAATTTGCACCATGTAACACAATGAAATTCTGAAACCCAAAAGTTCCATAACAATATGGTACAGTAGTGTCATATAACCAGATCAATATTAGTCAGATCAATGTGAGTATTTACATAGTATTTAGAATGTTAGCAGAAGTTATCTTCTGTATTCAGTTGGTAAACTTGTAGTAAGTTTTAATGTTCAGTTGCAGTTAGGCAAGCGGTATATAAATGTTGGTTTGTTAGGAAAATTCTAGTGTAACTCTAATGTAGCTAGTTATGTGAGTTCATGACTTGTTGACTTGTAATACATGCTAAAACAAGTAAGGATGTAATATGTTTGACAGATTTCCTTATACTATATATAAATAATAATTGACTAATATAATGAGACAATGCATTCACATATTATTATGGTAATCCAATTTACATTCTGTATCCCTGCTTTCTGTTGATCAGTATCAGCTGACAGTATTTATCTGTAGGCGCATGCGCATTACAAGGTTAGATGAAGTTCAGCGAGGCAAAGACAAGACATTTAGGCAAAAGAATCGCATGTGGTGATAAATGTTACAGGTTTTTCTTTGCACAGTATGAATTTAGTTTAGTTCAGTATAGTTTTGTAGCAACAAAGGATTGACATTCCATTGCAAACACATCGTTCAAATCACTTCAGATGATTTGCAAAGTTGCATAGTCGGATGAAAGCATAACATTGTCAAAATCAGAACACTTGCTTAGATTTGATCATGTCCCGTGTTTTGTTTGTTCACGGGTTACATCCTGGCATACTCTAAGCTCAAATGGGGATGGGTGCCGACTTGCGACAGTGCGCACTCATTATGCTTTATAGTGCTGCCTCATTGGGATATCAGGCAACTGACATCGTGATCCACTGTTCCACTCAGTCACATTATCCTGATACTTAGTGAACCAGTCCTTGCCCTATCCTAGTAACATTGAGTGCCATGCTAGATAGCGACAAGTGTAATTTTTGCGAGTCATTGCTTTGACTCGCAACCTTCCACATGTGAAGCCTGCATTCTGCCGATTCGGCCACCACGTCCAGTCTCTTATGTATCCACTTTAGATACTCGTATCAGTGGTATCAGTGGTACACTTACACAACATTTATTGCAGTTTGCTACTCCTGTGCTATGCTACTTTGCTTGAAAATGGGTAAACAAAGCTTCTGTCCATCCTGTATGCACACCAACATTCATTTGGTATGTTTTCTATTCCAATATTTTCTAAGTTAACTTTTTTTTTAAAGTCACTCTACCCTGAGGTAAAATAGCTTCCATAATGATCAACCTATTACATTAATCTATTTCTAAGAAGACGGAAACTCCAAACCATCAGTTTATGAAACTTTAATAATAAACAGACAATGTGTGAGGCTCCGTGATATGTAGGTCAAGTTGACAGGGGGAGGGACTGGATGACGTGAGGTGGATGGAGGGGGAGGGGGGGGGGGTGAAGATGAGAGAGGTGGGGGGGGGGGTCTATATTTTAAGACGGTGGCACAAGAGGACTTGACGAAGCGACAGGTCGATATGGTTATGAATTACAGTATTGTGTTCGGCCGAGGCGGGGGAAGGGTCGAGGGGTTATACAGCATGGTGGTCCACTCCAGCTAACGGACGCCTGGTGGCGAGGGCCGGAACTAAGAGGGCATTATCGTCTAGGCAGCACAATGCTGTTTTACCATATTTGAAGATATCTCGAACATATCATGAACATATCTTGTATTCGCCTCATAAGTTTTAATTACTACTTTTTAAACACTTGAAATATAAATGTTTATTGATAGACTATAAAAATAGCAAGCTTAGTCTTGTTTGTTTTAGATATGTATTATAAAGTGAGGCGGCTGGTGTAGTTCTATCAAACTGGGGGCTTCGAAGAGTGTGTTGGAGATAATTGTATATATATATATATATATGGTGTATAACGTATAAAGCGCGCATTCCTTACACGTGGTATGCAGTATGCGGTATGCAGCATGCAGCATGTGGTATGCGAATGGCATGATTCCTTACACGCGGCATGTGGCATGCAGCATGCGGCACATGACTGGCTATATTTAAAAAATAAAAATATAGAAGTATACTCAATACTGCACTGTATATGACCTAATATGGCATTTATATCTATGTACCTCTTGGTACGTCACATGGGGGTTCCTACCTTTATAATTACCAAGTTATAGATAAGTATTCATATTTTTGTGGCTCTGGTAGCATTTTTACCAACCTGAACCCCACCACCACCACTACCATATGTTTCCCTTCTGCACCCTTGTGTGTGACCGTACCGTAATGCTCAGTCGCCTCTACTCGTCTAAAACTAATGGACAAGTGTGACTGATGTTTCTATTCGCACACCGCATGCTGCATACCGCATGCCACACCGATCGCTACAGGGACCGATTGAGTTGACGCATTTGCATTCGCATTCGCATTTGCATTCGCATTCGCATACCGCGTGTAAGGAATGTAGTCCATTGACTTCAAGGAGTTTCGATTTTTTGCCGCATTCGCATACCGCATGCCGCATGTAAGGAATGCGCCCTTTATGCGGGTATAAAAATACGGGGAATTGTTTCCTTATTATTATATATATTATTATATTACTTGATACCATCGTTATTCTCCGTAAGGCTCCTCACTTGACAGGTGGCGCCTCCTGCGCTCACCCCCACCCTCCACCTGGTCGGCATTGTCAGTCCCACCGGAGGATTTTTATATATAGTGGGTGGGTGTGCACATGCTGCACTGGAATAGTTAATAGGTTTGGACTTGCTTGAATTAAATATGTATATGTGTATATGTGTATATATGTATATATATGTATATATATTTATATATGTATATATATGTATATATTATATATATATGTATATATATGTATATCTATATGTATATATATATATGTATATGTATATTATTACATTTAGTGTTATTCTTACATGTAAATATATGTATATCTATATGTATATATATGTATGTATATATATGTATGTATATATGCATATATATGTATATATTTGTACATATATGTATATATATGTACATATATGTATATATATGTATATATATGTATATATGTATATATGTATGTATGTGTATATATGTGTATATATATGTACATATATATATATATGTATATGTATATATATGCATACATATGTATATATTTATACATATGTGTATATATGTATGTATCAATCAATAGTTCCGTCCTCTAGTCGAGGGTTGGATGCAATGGTTCTCCACTTGTCCCGATGGTGTGCTGTTCTGATAGACTGAATAATTCAAGCCTGTCCACTGTGAAATATTTGTAAACCATGATGTTCTTGGTCTTCGTCTCCCTCTGCTGCCATTCACCTTCCCTTCCAACAATGTACGGTATATTGAACTATGATGAATGATGTGGCCAAAATATATGTTTCTTTGTCTGTATAGTGGCAAACAGGCATTTCTTATTTTTAATTTTTCTGAGAACTTCTTTGTTGGTGATCTTCTTTGTCCATGATATTTTCATCATCCTTCGATAAGTCCACATCTCAAATGCTGCTAAACGTTTGTACATTTTCTTAGAGATTATCCATGTCTCAGCCCCATACATTAGAGTAGACCACACATAACACTGAAGAATACGCTTCCTTGTATGTATTAATATCTTACTTGATGTTAACACTCTATACATTTTTGGAGAATCTTGTTGGGCTATTGTTATCCTTCTCTTAATTTCTTCCTCACATCTCCCATCATTTGTAATCTTTTGTCCGAGATATATGAATTCGGATACTTGTTCTATGTTTGTGCCATCTATGGTTATATTGATATTTGGTTGATCTGTCTTTTTACTTATAACCAGTGTTTTGGTCTTCCTGGCATTTATCTTCATGTTGAATAGTATCCTAGCTTTATTGATTCTATTCACAATATCTTGTAGGTTTTTCTCACTGTCTGCTAGTATTACACTGTCATCGGCATATCTAAGATTGTTGATGTTCATGCCACCTATTGTCACTCCCTTGCAATCTTCAATGTGTCTGAAAATCATCTCTGTGTACAGGTTAAAATGACATGGTGACAATACACACCCCTGTCGAACTCCTCGTTTAATCATAACTTCATCCGATAGGCCCTCTGTATACCGACCCCTCCACATATCGACCACTCCCTATATCGATGACTTTATTGGGGTCCCAACAATACCATTGTAAGGATATTATAACTCTCTAAACCGACCACCTCCCTAAATCGACCACTTAAAGTCGGTCCCATCGTCGGTCGATTTAGAGAGGTTTTACTGTATATGTAGCCGAAGAATGAAAGCGGCTTTACATACACGATTCAAAGTAAGTAACGGGAGGTGTTGGAGTCACTAACATTTACATATATGAAAGATTACTCAACAACCTTGAAAACAACCCGAATGAACCCTATTCGGGTCAAACCTTGTGCATTAGACGGGCGTAGGTGTGTGTGTGGTTGAAAGTGCGGAGGAGGTGGGAATGGGGGTGGGTGTGGGTGTCGCTTAGGATGGTCACCATATCAATTTTGTATGTACCTGGTCTTGTCACCCATTGGTTCTCACCGATCAACACACCCAGATAGACTTGTACTAAGCCCCAGAATTAATATACCTTCGGCATACTTTATATATATATATATATTAATTAGTATGGTATATATATAATGGGGTGTGTGTTATGCATGAGTTTTTCCATTAACAAGTAGCCATCATAATGAAGTGTTTCTTCAAATCTGGATATTAGAAAGAATATATATTGAGTTTGCTGTTGGAATGGGGTTTAATTCCTAACCACATCTTAGTTCACAGCAGGACTGGTGTTGACTTGTTCCAACGGCGTCGCGCATCCATGGATGCTTTATAGTGCTGGCACACTCTAATCCCATGTCATCAGCATTATCATATCTCACTCAGTCACATTATCCAGACACTGAGCCAAGCAGTTCTTGCCCTATTATATCAACGTTCATTGCCAGCCAAGGTGGTGCCATGCACCACGTTTCTGTGCCCTTTGTTAGACTCGGCCAAAGATTGAACCCAGGACATTCCATGTGAGAAGCTGAAGTGACATGTAGCGGAGCGGACACAAGATAGAGTCATGTAGTACATAAGAGATATATACACAATATTGGAGTATCAGTGGTTATATGCAGGAATCAAAGTATGGTGTGATTATCACAGTTAATGTATATATAGTGTGTGTGGCGCAAGGGGGCCCACCCACCAATTACCCCGATAGTTAGATATATAGAGTATATGCTTCCCTTGCAATTATACTCGTATAATGCGGTAGGTATACATCACGTACATATATAATGTATATATGGGTCAGGATCACGAAAAGAGGCCAATTAGTGGAAGTTGTCGGCATCGAGCATGGATGTCGGCATCAATCGGTATAATTAGAGTTTAACATTGACAGAGATGTTGGAAAGTCCTTAAATTTATACTGAATGTATAGGTTGAGAAAATACAGCAAACTTATTTGTTTCTAGGATAATTTAATATGAAACAAAGAAATGCACTACACTTTTAAGAATTGCGACACCGACATCTTCACTTGACCACCGATTGGCCCGTTTTCGAGAGGCTGACTCATATATATATCCCAACCGTGCATCAAAGGACGCTGCTGAGCATAGCTGGAATGCACAACTCCCCTTCCCCCTCCTTCCTCCCCCCCCCCCCTGCCGCTCATCCCCCACTCCCCCTCCTTCCACAATGCACAGGATCTGCACTCACATCCCGAACTCAAGGTTGTGGGATCAAACTCGAACTGAATCAACCCAATGACTTGTCTCAGTTTTAGGATAATGTGACTGAGTCAGATAACCTGTGACCCAGTCTCTCCGTGAGGCAGCCATTGTGAGGCGTGGGTTCGAAACCGGGCCGAGTCAAACCAATGACTTACAAACGTGCTACGTATCACTACCTAGCCTGGCGTTCGACAATACTAGGATAGTTCAAGAAGTGGTTTGCTCTGTAGCAATGTAATATTACTGAGTGGGATATTAAGTCATGGTACGGGCCGCCTGGTCTTCCTGTGAGGCAGTACTATAAAAGTTGCGATAAGTGTGCAGTGTCACAAGTATGTAACCATCTAGATAAAAGATTCACCCCATACTTACAGAACAGGGGTGAAAACCAACCCATTAGAAAAACTGGCGAAGAGTTTTGACATGCTGGTGAAATGAACTGAGCTGGTAAATTCTTAATTCAAGAAGCAAAATATATTCTTCATATAAATCTTCATATTTACCCGCTACTTCAGATTTGAAAAATATAATAAAACATGTAGTTTAAGCAACTTTAAAAATAAAACTGACAGCATTTTATCACCGCCATCTTGTCTTTTTGCATTCTCGCTCATTTCATCCACTCTGCACCATTATATGTAGCCATTTGATCCTGGAACCACAGTTTCTAGTTCCTGTTCCATACTAAAGCTATTTTCGCCCATATTTAGACTATGTTAGGGTTCACCCCTGTACTGGATGTACGGGGTGAATCCTTTATCTAGCACCCTTCCTGATACGACCTTAGATGATGCGAGGACCAGTAATTCTAACAAACACTTATTTCATAGATAAATAAAATAATTAGGCACCCTAACAGGGGGCAGTTACGCCGCCTACAGAACTTTACATCGTCACAAGTATCATATTCAGATATCTCTGTTCGTCGGTAGGATAGCTTGCTTTTGGGGGAGGGGGGATTGATGAAGCTGCGACTTATAGGGTCATTCGGCCATCATTTTCTCAGCGGTTAAACTCAGAGTGACAAAGGCTTTCTCTATCAAATACTATTACGAGACATGGATATATTAAACCACCCGATATGTTAATATTTGTATGCAGGCCCCGAATTTAATTATCCCAGGAGTTAATTAATGAATATTGCTAATTCGCAGTAAGAAACACCCACACCAAAGCCTCTGAGAACAGCAGGTTCGCACCCCCCCCCCCCCACCCCCATCTCGCGCCATTCCGGTCTACATTGTAGAGTTATAAATAATGAAGTCCTATCTACGAGTCGAGGAGATGCAGTAGTGGTTTACTTAGGAAATGTGTCTCTATCAGGAGCATAGTTCTTACTGCGCAATAGTGGCTTTAACACCTGGGTGTGAAGTTTGCAAAGGGCAGTGGGTGTGAAGTTTACAGACTTGACGCAAATATGACGTAGTGATGTGTCATGTGATGTCACTGCATAAATACACGCATATATATGTGCATACAGTCAAACCTCTCTAAATCGACCGACCATGTGACCGACTTTAAATGGTCTATCTCGGGAGATGGTCGGGTTATGGAGTTGTTCATTTGTTACATTGCTATTGCATGGGCGATCGTTTGGGACCCAAATAAAGCGATCGATATAGGGGAGTGGTCGATCTGTGGAGGTGGTCGGTTAGAGAGGTTTTACTGTATACATAGTGTGCATGTACTTAATATGCAAGTGTATATGCCAATGACAGTAATTTCACACAGGTTACAGTAGATTCATTCACAAACTACAGAAATTGTAAAGAATATGTTGAATAGTTGGCATCGTTTATACCACCTAATAGATTATACAGCATACATATATACATGTACAAGTGCATCTATATATGTGAATATATTTATGTATGAATATGCGCATGTGTGTATACATACACAGAGGTGCCAAGTTGATAAGAGTGTGAGTAGGGAGATCTCCGTAATACATGTACACAAATTGTAAATAGAGAAATGGCGGTTCCAATGGGTATATTAAAATATAAATAACTATAATATTGCTAATTTCGTCTACTGTAAAACCTCTTTAAATTGATCGACCACGGGACCGACTTTAAACGGTCCATTTAGGGAGATGGTCGGTTTAGCGAATGTTTCATTCGGTTACAATGGTATTGTATGGGCGATCGGTTGGGACCCAAATAAAGCGATTCAATTAGGGGAGTGGTCGATCTGTGTCGGTAATCGGTTAGAGAGGTTTGACTCTACAGTATAACCCCGTTAAACCAAACTCGGTTAAACCAAACAATGGGTTAATCCAAACTATTTTCGGCGGCCTGGCAAAATACTACCATTTATCATATAAAAAAGTTGGTTAAACCAAAGTCAGTTAATCCAAATTATCGGTTAATCCAAACAAAATTGTTGGACCTCAGGCCACTCCGGTATGGTTAAACCAACCTTTCAAGGTCATCTGAGCGCCCACTGACTTTTTTATATGATAAATTGTAGTATTTTGCCGGGCTGCCAAAAAAAGTTTGGATTAACCGATCGTTTGGTTTAACTGAGCTTGGCTTAAACGGGTTATACTGTATATACATAAAAAAAAACAATAATCAAAGTGTCCACATACATTGTATATTACATGTGCAATACACGGTTACTCAAAGTCAAAGCCAAAGCTCGGTTAAACCAATGATTGGTTAATCCGAACAAATTTCTAGGGTCCCTTCAAGTTTGGTTTAACGGGGTTATACTGTATATGGAATTTTATAATTTGTTCACTTCGACTATAGTATTAGTAAGTACACGTTACTGAGGGTACCGCGGTGGCACTGAAGTGTGTACATTTCATACAACCTATTGAAATCTGATTGTCTAGGCTCAAGGTGTCTCTGGCATCTCGCCTTCTCAGACATTCATTCATGTAATAACGAGGCTCAATATTGCTTATCTTCATTTATGGAGTGAGAATCGATCTCTCCATGTGATATTAATCTTATGTGACTATATAAAGAGAACTACCCCACTAAACAAGAAGCTTCAGCTGTGACATTATCCATTAGAACTAGCAAAGTCTTCGGCCACTCTTGCGGCTTTGGGTGAAGGATAATATAGTCTTTGCTTATTGACTAATCTGATTAAAGTTGCATAGTCTAGGGGCTTTGCTATTCTGCCATACATCTTTTATAAATAGAAATGGTTGATCGTTTTACTAGTCAGAAATAACTATAGATGGTTATTTTTAAAAAGATATTTGAAGCGAAAGCATTGCAGTACTACTTAAGTTGTAGTAGTTCACACCAAGATTCCACACCATATTGAAGTCAGGTAGATAATGACTATCATTCTCAATCTAATGCATTTTCTTAGAAAATGGCAGAAACTCCAAAACCATCGGACTGTGCAACTTTACCAACGGGGGACTTTCTGGGCGGATTCCTCTGGTTACACGCTAGGTGGCAGCAGCTGTCACCGGGCCTTCACAAAGGCCTTTGAGTTGCCAATACGTGCAGTGCAAAACGCCTATTTTATTCAAAATTAATAGAAATAAAAGACAATAAACACATTAATTTAATATAATCTGTTCGTTAATATCATATGTTATCGCTTTGTGTACCACATGGTTTGTTTCTAGGTGGTGCGGATTTAGAGATATTTCCCTTTTTCTGTGTGAAGATCGCGCACGGCCATTGAGTTTGCTGATACGTGCAGTGCAGAACATCAATTTTATTCAAAATTAATAGAAATACAAAACACTAAGCATATAAATTTAATACAATCTGTGTGTTAAACATTTGATCTGTTTGTGTGCCAAGCAGTTCTTCACGGACGATTGGTCTTCCTCATTCCACTGCTCCTTGCCCTACCCTAATAATGCCCGAGTGCCTGGCTAGGAAGCGACAAGTATAAATTTTTAAGTCATTGGTTTGACTCGACCAGGGTTCGAACCCACGACCCCAACACGGGAGACGGACGCTCTAATTCATTCGGCCATCCCGTCTGGATACCGATAGAAGTGCAAGTCTATTGTGTGTAGGGTGCGGGATGAGATGGGTGGTGGGTGAGCGGTGGGTGGGGGTGGGTGGGGGTGTGGTGGGTGGTGGGTGAGTGGTGGGTGGGGGTGGGTGGGGGCAAAGTGCGTGACTTACCTATAGGTACTGCTCTGCCATCAGCCACGTCTGACGCCGTATTGAGACCCGTATGTAGGGCGCGTCAACCCGCGCAATGTCGCTATTTTAGGGCAGCTAACTGTCAACATCCAACTGATAATGATATGTGTGTACTGCAGTACAGCTGCATTCTGCTTAAATATAAATACCAAACGCAAAGTCTGCGTGTGTGCATGTGCGCTCTCATTTATTCGATGTTTCGGACATGTTCTGAAGGTTTTGGACAATATTACTTATATGACTAATCAGCCTGCGCCTATTGACGAACCTGACATTTAGGTCCTGCTTGGTGATAGTGGATGTTTGTCGCAATGCATTTTGGTCTCTGATGATTTATGTGCATTATTTAGGTCAGCGTCAATTTAATATGGACCGTTTTGTTGGGGAGAGTTTGGAACGCCAAGTTAAATTACTTAATACCAGACTCATGGGAGGTTCGGCGTCAAGCATGACTCTACAATGACTTCATTTGAAAACTCATATAGTAGAATGTTCATATATTGCACACACATATATGCACACAGACACACATATAATGATATATATATATATGTATATATATATATATGAATGTACATATATATATATATATACATATATATTATATATGTACATATGTGATGTATAACGAATTATGCGAGTATGAAGAGATGTAAGGGTTAATTATTAATATTATTTGTTATACTCTGTAAGACCAATGTCGGTGGCTCAACCTTCCCTCCTTGCCTCCACCGGATGTATACCAGTGTCAGTCGAACCGGAGGATTCATATATATATATATATATATATATAAATATATATATAAATATGTATATATAGATTAGTTAGACGAATCTTACCTTGGTATAGATGATGGATAACTATTGTTTTCCCGAGGTATAAGCCTCGGCTAGACGTGGGTGAGGGAGAGGTAAGCACATCCGGGTCCAGCAATCTTTACCTACTAATTCAGGATAAAATGATCTCTAATAAAAAATTCTAAAAACTAATGTTTCCTTGGTACAAGCAACAGTCTAGACGTGGTAGGGTGTTGAGGGTGGGCCCTCACCCACGTCTAGCCGAGGCTTATACCTCGGGAAAACAATAGTTATCCATCATCTATACCAAGGTAAGATTCGTCTAACTAATCTATTTTACCTCGGTATATAGCCTCAGGCTAGCCGCAGGCTAGCGAGACTTTACGTAATATCATTTTATCCTGATATTTAATTGTTATCGTTATGTTATTTCTTGTTTATTTTTGTGGTACGGAACATTCTTAAAATCACTGTTTGTGACCAGGCTTATGTTCTCACCTTTTTGACCTTTTAATGCTGTAGCAGTCGTTGTGCGACACCACTGGGCTTCTCCAAACGCTTGTTATAATGTCTAGCAAACGATCGTTCGGTCTTCCATCCTGCATGCGCTAGTATGCGCTTGTCCGAAATTCCTAGGAGGTGTGCCTTTGACACCATGGCTCCTCTCGTTGAGTGTGACGCATATTTGTCCGTATTCACTCCTGCCATCTTTAGCACATTAATTGTCCAACGGGCGAGTGTGTCCCTTGAAATGCCCTTGTGTGGCTTAATAAAGCTTATCAATAATTGTCTTGAGTTTCTAACTCCTTGTGTCTTGGATATATATGTTCTAATCGCAGATACTACACACAGTTTTGGATTGTCCTTGAATTGCGTTACATCAATTGATGACAAAGGGTCGCCTATGCGATTAGATTTTAACAATGTTGTTAAATCGAAGGTGGCTTGCCTTCTATCTATTTCCAGTCCATCGAGTGAAAGTGCCACTATAGTTTGGCCTCGATGACCTGTGACTAACAGTAATAAAAGTGCTAACTTAAACCCTAATTGTTTTATATCTAGAAATCTATTATGTGGCCAATCCTTAAACATTTTGAACACCAGTGACACATCCCAAAATCGGTCGTATTTTGGCTTAGGTGGGTTTCGTTCATAAATCCCCCTTAGTACCCAGTGTATTACGTGATGTTTACCCATTGTTTCTCCCCCTAACCTGGGAAGAATGATCGATAGAGCACACCTGGCAGCATTAATTGCGCCGTAACCGAGCCCATCTTGTTCTAACATCCTGAAAAATCTGCACACTTGGGCAATGGTTGGATTCATAGGTTTAACCTTTTGAATAAGACAGTAAACGCCCCATTTCTTCAAATATGTGGTATACATTTTAACTGTTCCTTTTCTCCACGCATGCGACACCAACCGTTCTTGTGTAATTTTGTCTAAACCAAATTGTTCTAGGTATTTATTCAGAAAAGGAATGCAAGCAATGGTGTTGTTGCTACGTTGCCGTGATGTTCCAGAGGGCCTTGGTGAGTTAGATTTCCTTGGGATTTTGGGAATCTGAGGCAGTCTCTGGCTGTCGAGACTATTCCCGCTAGCCACGGTTGTGTTTGCCCCCTTTCGGACAATCAGAAGGGCGTGGGCCCGGTCCATTTTTTATCGATTCGGGGGGCCCCATTGGTTTTAATGATTTTAAAGTTTTTTGGAAAATTTAGGAAAAAAGGTTTTCCCCTTTTTCCCCCAAATTTCCCCAATTGGAAAAGGGCATCCTAGAGGGTTAAGAAAGGGGGTCGGGCCCCTTGAACCACATATTAAAATTAAATTTTTGAAAAAAAAATTTCCTTGTTCCAAAAAATTAATCATGGGGAAACCCCCCAAAAACAAAATTTTGGTTGGGGAAAAATTTTTTGGTTTAAAATTTTCCCGGTTCTAATGTGGGGTTGAAAGACTCTCGCCTTTTTTGTCGGGCCAGGACGAGTGGGAAGGGGGTATGGGGGGATATGGTTTAAACCCCCTTTTGATGTTTTTAAACCCCGTTCCCAAAACCCCCTGGTTTTGGGGGGCCCTTTATTGGGGGCATTTTTTGTACCTTGGTTGTAACCCCTCCCATATTCTCGGGTACATTAGGGGGGCCTTTTTTAAGTTTTTTTTTAAAACGGGTTTGACGTTTATACCCGTAAAATTGGAACCTTTTCCTTGTTTGAGGGTTTTTTGGGGAATTAAACTCAAACCCCCAAGTTCCGGCACTTAAATTTTGGGAACGATATAATAAAAGGGTAATATTACGTTATTTTAATCAAAAACCATGCCCCTTTTGGAAACCCCCCAAAATTTTTCGAAAACCCCCAACCGTTGGACATTGGAAGTTTAATTTGTTTGGGTTCCCCCTTTTCGAAGGGATTTAAAAGTTATTTAAAACCAAAAAAGGGGGGCCACCAAAAAAAGGGAAATGGGCTTTAAGGGTTCTTAAAAGGGGGGGTTCTTTAACTTTGGGAGGGGATAAATTTGGGTTTTGGGGCGGGTTGGGGGAGACGGGCTCTAGGGTTGGGCCTTTTTTTTTCCCATAGCTTAATTGGTGGGGCCGGCCAGCGAAAATAAAAACAGCGTTGGGGTTTCGTGCCCCTTAGAAAATTTATTACCGAAAAAGGGGCCCGCGCCGGGGTCCCAATCTTTGGGCCGGAAAAGTTCAAGCACCCGGGGGAGGCCCGTGGTCAGAATTTCCGGGAGTTTTTCTGTACCGAAAGTAGGCACTTTTTTAACCCAGAAACCCTGCATTTTAATTTTCCCTTTAGGGGGCAAAAACTTTCGGCTTAGAATTTTAAACCCCTAAATTGGGTTAAATTTAAATACCAAACCTTTAATGTCTTTTGGGGAAAGGGTTCAAAGGAATTAACCTACAAATAAATCAATTCTGAAAATTGTGAACAATTTGGGTTATTCTTGGCCCGGGAACTCAAAAACATTTTTAATTTTTAAAAGTGAGTTGGCGCCAGCTAGAAAGGATTTTGTAAAATAAATAGGGCCCGGGGTCCAAAAAAACTCAGAAAATTTTCGGGGCTTGTAGGCCCTTTAAAAGGGAAAACCTTAATAGATTCTCTTAAGCTCCTGGCGAAGCTTGGGCTGGGGGTTTAAATTTCTCGTTTTCTTTTAAAATTTAAAATTTTTTTGGAAATGGGGGGGTTGAGGTCAGGGTGGGGCGGGTTAGCGGAATTTTAGAAGTTTTGTGGGGGATTTAAAAAAAGGGGAAAAGATGGGAAAGTAAAAATTTTATCCCAGGTTTAGGCCTAAAAATAATTGGGTTTTAAAGGCCTTCTGTTTTTGGAAACTCCCTTAAATAAAGTTCTTTTCCCTAAAAGGGGAAAACTGGGGGTAAGGGGGGGGTTTTTAATAGGGGGGGGAAAAAATTATATAAGGGTTTTTTTTTTGGTGTTTGGTATGTTTTCTTTTGTCTATTAAAAAAAAGGGGGGGAAAAAGTGGGCTCTCAGGGTGATGGTGGTGATGGGTAGACCGGTTATTGTGGGGAAGTTCTTGTTTCAGAGAGTGGCTGCCTTAGAGAGTGTGCGTGTGGGGGTCTATAAGTAGGGTGTCCTGGTGTGGCGGGGGAGCATGGGAGGGGTTAGGAGGGTGAGTGGTAGTGTGTGTGGGGGGGGCGGGTTCGAGGTTGAGCTCTAACGTGTCTCCTGGCGCATTGTGGGAGAGTGGTGGCAGGGTTGTGGTATAACTGGGGGGGTTGTACCCGCGTTATGTGTGGGCCGCAGGTTTCGGGAGCGTCCGTGGGGGGGGCGAGGATGTGTCATGGGCTGGGTCCTCTGGAGGTGGGAGGAAGTCGCGTAGGGGAGAAGAAGGGGTTAGGGGAGGGGTGTCCTCCTCGAACCGGGGGGGTTAAAAGGGGAGCCGGCCTCAAAAAGGGGGAAGGGTGGAGAATCCGACGGAATCGTCGGAATTGCTGGGGTAGGTCGTAACTTGGTGGTATAGATTTGATGACCGCCGTGACAGTGTTCGAAGCGCTAGAGATTTGAGTGAGGGCGACCGCCGCACGGCCTTGGGGAGGGGGGGGAATGTAGGGGGGCTGACACGGCATGGGGAGGTTAGTGGGGTGGGAGTAATGAATCGGAGGGGCTGTGGGAGCGTGAGGGAAACATTTCTGGGGGGGGGGGGAATGAAGGTAGTGATAGGAGGGGGGTGGTATTGTGGGGTTGAGGGGTCAGTATGTCGCGGAACTGTTCGGAGAGGTGGCTAAGCTGGCGTAGGCAGGGGATGCTAGGGGTCACCGCTTAGAAGGTGTCGTAAGGGACGAGTACGACGTCTTAGGATGTCTGGTGACGGCTAGCGGTATGCAGGGCCAATGCCTTTATTCCATGGTCGGGCTAGCGACGAGAATTTATTCTTGGCTCTTGCATTCTATTTGCTAACCCCGGAGTTTATGGAAGGGTCAGAGCTCCCGAGTCACGAGCGCTATGGATTGTACACAAGCGCGTGTCTTCGGAACGCCGTCTTTCCATCCGAGAGATGGATACCTGCATCCATTTCTTTGCTGATGGACTCGCGGAAACGCCTTGGATTCCGAGATTTGTTCGGTAGCTTACTGATCACCTCAGCGGGTTTGAATGGGTGGAATTGTCCTTTTAACGTTTCCCTCATCATGGTTGTGGTACGCAACCTCTTTGCTTTCGCCAACGGGCATTTCTTTTAAATTTTTGCCCCTATCCTTGCATAGACACTCGCTCTTTCGGTGTCTGAGTCAGACTCCGTCGAGGACGAGTCATCTGAACCATCAGATGATGAGTCCTTCTTCTTCTTCTTTTTGTTTTTCTTGGTCTTTTTAACCCGCTTCTTGTTGACTTTGGTGAATTCATCACCTGAGCTACTCACGGGTCTTTTGTGCCTTTTGACTTTCGGTTTCGGAACCTCAAATGCTGATTCTGTTTCATCATCTGAAAAGTCTTCCCAGTCGTCGTCTGGGATAGGAGGAGAGGAAACCCGTTAAAGTGTTGTAGTAGTTAAATCCTGCCGGAGCAGCTCAGCGAACGTCCTCCCGCCGTGAGCTGCTTATGCTAATTGCTGGACCCGGATGTGCTTACCTCTCCCTAGCCTGCGGCTAGCCTGAGGCTATATACCGAGGTAAAATATATATATATTATGATCTAATCCAGTGACATATCTGTAAACACTGGCAGATCGTGCTATGAAGAAATCAGGAAATATTGCCAGCTACAACAAATATCACTAAATGGTGCAATATATAAATTTACTCAATTTGATTCCATGTGACAATTGCTTATTCATTTCCTACGCACTAGAAATGAAGGTGAATGTATGCGTGAATAAAAAGTGATATTAAATTCTCATGCGATATGGTGCTGACAGACTATGTAGAGTACTGACAGAGCATGTTGACATTGAAGAACATGCACCATTTCGTGAGTACTTAATTGTGTGGTATGGGCTTTCGGCACTTAGCAATATAACCATTGATATATCGATTTCTGAAAAGTCGCAATGTCATTTTTATATTGGCACAGCCATCTATCCCCCCTTTCCCTAAAACCTCGATCATTCAAAAAAATGCAATGTCATTCAGGGCTATAAGCCTACATATATTTACTCATGCATGTAGATATATTATATTACCCTGTGTTACCCTGAATGGGTAGCAGAATGTCAATCTATGTGCATGGATTTGCAAGTATTGTCAATGATACACGTTGGGTTTTTCAAACTTCGTTTTAATATTCGGTTAAAGCTAAGATTCCATATACGCGGTATGTGGTATGTGAACCCGAATGCGAATTTGACCTGCCAATTTCTGGTCTTATTTGCTCCAAATTTGTGTAGGAAAGTCGCAGTTGCTGGCTACTCTATGGCAAATGGGGCAGCATTCGCATTCACATTCGCACTGATCGGTCCATAGAGCGAACCACTTTCCGCAGTTGCATTTGCATTCACAATCGCGTTCACATTCACATTCGCATTCGCATTTGCATCCGCACATTTAGACGCACCACTGCATTTACATGCATTTCGATTTTGTGTCGCATTTGCATTTGCATTCCCATACAGCATACCACCTATATGGAATCTTAGCATTATTTGGCTACTTACTCCAGAGATGCCTTACATAAATAGCATAGATAGCACTCCATTGTTTAAAAAAAGAAAAAAAAGAAAAGAAGTATATTATCTGTATAGAGCTGAGCATTTCGTCATCGTTGCAACAACATTTGTGATATGTCTGTCTATACTAGGAAGACACGTGCTAAAACATACATATGGAAGAGGGTGAGAATAGAAATGCCCCATGATTTACTTACAGATGTCCTATGTATATGTAGTGTACAGAATTATGTGGGAGACTATAATAGCTACACGAATAGCGTGGTTTCAATGGGCAAAGGAAAGGGAGTAGTTGATGTTAAATTGCTATTGCATTATACATTTAGCATATATATATATATATATATATATATATATATATATATGTTATCTAGCAGCCGGTATTAAGTTCATACCATGCCCAAACTGAGTGGTTGGGAAGGTGGGGAGTTGGCGCAAGTGTGTATGAACAGCGGAACGGGACAATAAGTGAAATAGAGAAATATAATAAAATACAAGAAGGTACGTTTGTTAATTATTTTCCACATAAGTCATAATGGATTATGCAGGACAGCCTCGCATCGTCTGTTATTGTCAATTGACAACATAGAGCACTATGAGTAGTTGGAATAATTAGTCTATGATAGTATGAGTATAAACATACGTGAATATAATATTTACAGTACATACAGAACATATATAGGGTATTCACATGACGTCACTAACCGGATGCGTGGCCATTGTGGCGATATCAACTCGTAAACATCCAATAGAGTTTGTCAAAAACATCTATTTCATTCAAAATTAATAGAAATCCGGAACCCTAACCTTATAAATTTAATATAATCTATTCGTTGAATATGTTTTCTATATGTGTACCAAGCGATTTGTTTCTAGGTGGTGTGGTTTTAGAGCTATTTCACTTTTTCTGTATGAAGATTGCTCATGACCAGGGACAATGCCTTGCGTTTGCCGGTATGCGCAGTACAAAACGTCTATTTCATTCAAAATTAATAGAAATCCAGAACCCTAACCATATAAATTTAATATAATCTATTCGTTGAATAAGTGTACCAAGCGATTTGTTTTTAGGTGGTGTGGTTTTAGAGATATTTCACTTTTTCTGTGTGAAGATTGCTCATGACCATTGACAATGCCTTGACTGGCTTGAGTTCGCCGGTACGCGCAGTGCAAAACATTAATAGAAATCCAGAACCCTAACCTTATCAATTTAATATAATCTTATTGGTAAACATGTTTTCTATATGTGTACCAACCGATTTGTTTCTAGGTGGATTAGTTCGATAGATATTTCACTTTTTCTCTATGAAGATTGTTCATAACCATTGAGTTTGCAGTGTGACAGTCTGTTATTATTGTGGTTACTATCGTCACAATGGCCGCACTTCCGCTTAGCGTGACGTCAGTGCATACCCTATATAGAAATATAAGTACAGTAAAACCTCTATAAATCGACCGACCCTGGGACCGACTTTAAATGGTCCATTTAGGGAGGTGGTCGGTTTAGGGAGTTAGAATATGGTTACAATGGTATTGTGGGGACCCAAATAAAGTGATCAATATAGGGGAGTGGTCGATCTGTGGAGGTGGTCAGTTAGGGAGATTTTACTGCACTGAACAATAAATTAGCCTTAGCATAGATGTAATATATATATATATATATATATATATATATTATGTACTAATAGTAATACTACTATTTAGCGTCAGTAGAAGGCATTTACGAATATGAGTAGACGGTATTTAATTAATATAAGCATAATAGAGATTACATGTCATATATACACGTGGAATTATCACTTGCTGTTGTGTGATTAAAGTCATCCGGCATTGTTATTGTGCAATAGAAAACAATGTGTTGGTGGGATCAGGAAATGTAATCACAATCTTCCTGCCCAGAAGCAGCGTTGATAAATAACTAAATAAAGAGCAGCGAATGTGTAGATAATGTGGTATTTTATCGTAGCATAATTAGCTACTGGATTGCACCATTGACGGCATTACTTTATCACGATATCACACAACTATTGGGTTATCACAAACAACATTGGAGTATATACACACATAACAACGGCAGACTCCTGGAAGCGATAGGATTCTCACTATCAAACCAAGTCTCCCGGCGATTATGCACGCTACACACAGAAGCAATATGTGAGTAGAAGGAGATAGAGACGGGTGACCACCGCGGCTATCTTGTCTGAAGCTGAGGAATGTTGATAAATAATTACTATCTGAACTTATCGTCTCAATGTGTGAGCATCGATAGCGTTTTTACGAGTGCGACGATATGGCTGGGTATTTTTGCATCTCAAGACAACCCAGTCTGTGAGATTCGGGTCCTGGAAATCCCGGAAGTCGTTCATTATCGCCATATCAGGTCCCGGTTAGTGATAGTGCGAGGGCAGCTTTGTTTGTTGGCTTACCTCGGAGATACCAATATGCCACACGGGCACTATAATAACGATGTCCCACTCAGTCAGATTATCACGACACTGAGCCAATGAGTCCTTTGCCTTCTCCTACTAGTACTAGCATCCACCGCCAGGCGAGGTACCAACAACTGTATTTGTTTCCCTTTATTTATTTATTATTTATTTATATATTTATCATTTTTTAAAGTCTTTGATTGGACTCTGCCACGGATAGAACCCAGAAGCTTACCGATAGGCCACCCCATCCAGTTCAATGCATTCAGTGGTGGGTGAAGAACCACTTAAGGATGAGTGGCGTGGGGTAATCTGATTGGCTGCTTCCAACAGCGATCAAGATTGAAAATCAACCCGAAGCAGCCACGAAAGGAGGACACCCAACCAGCTCTTACATGGCCACTGGGTTGACTTAACATTATAACAATCCCTTCATTGAGGATGCATTTTCATAGTAATTCTCCCATTCTTTGCATTACAGAAGAATAGTAAATTTCAAGCATACTTCAGACACTTTAATCAGCATTATACATGAATAAAATTAATGATTATGTCTTAATACGAAACAACGACTACAACATCTGGTTTCAGTGGAGGTTGTCCTACCACGTGCAGGCCGATCGAGCCAGCATGTGCTGGTTGGGTCTTCCTCGTTGCAGCGCTGGACTTAGTGTGAAAGTTATCTGAAAGACGAGAGAAACCGTCACTTAGAGTAAGGAATAGCGAAGGCAGCCAGTGGTGGTGCTGGTGTCGGAGTTCCATTTGACGGGTACATCACCAACACAACTTTGCTTATTCACAATTATCGTAGCCAATTATGATTATCCGTGGTTTGATTAACTTGAAACTACCTATTCTCAGTGGGAGTTACCTCGCGCTCAATGAAGTCTATGGGTTTCGTACACAAGCTGGGGCTGGTGTAGCAATCCAGTCCCGATGGCCATTCTTAACCATTAGTGACATGAGCTTAGGGAATGAATACATGGTTGGATAAGCTTTCTCTATAATACAATAGACTGCAGCAGGTTTACACTCGTGGGTCGCTAATTTAATTATAAAGAAATTATATTTTTTTAAATATAATTCTCCAAGTGAATTAGCACAGCGCCTACTCTGACAAATTGTGAATGTAAAGCCCGTAGACGCTGTGTAATTCAAATTGTCACTTCCCTGCATGATGTCACTGAATGGTCCCCGTGAGCTCTAAAGCCGTGTTTACATGGGGAATTGTGAAACGATCTAGACAAAGCGATTTATATGAGGCGTTTTTGAGGTGCGTTTACACGGACAGAGTTTAAAGAGTGTTTTGGTGCCGGGAACCAGCAGCCTGTGGTGCGCCTGTAGCCGGCGAGCACATAATCGGGCCCTAACACTGCCGGGAACCAGCTGAATCGCTTCAAATAAACCACCTCCCGAGGTGGTATAGATGAAGCGTTTCATATGAATCGATTCAGCCCTAAAACGCCACAGAGGTGCGTCTACACTGCAAATGTGAGTCGATCTAGGCAAGGCGTTTTATATGTGGCGTTTTAAATCGCCCGTGTAAACAGGGCTTAAGTCTAACTGAGGAGGAGGGATTGACATGGTCAGATCCATTATCCTGAGAATATCCATGGAGAATACTCAATAGTTCTAAGTGATACGCAGCTAATATTTGTGCAAGGATTTCAATATTTTCTTAGGATATAGAAAATATTCATGTAAAGAACACTTGTTCAAACCAAGTGACCAGAGATTTAAGCTGCAGGGAATTTATAATCGCATAACAACTGATCCTCTATATATATGTATAGTTTAACCCATCCAGAAGGACCCGGCGCGCCGAGTGTTAGCTTCGGCGCTTCGTGATGGACCAACGGAAGTGGCAGTGCCGTATTGGGCGAGTCCGTCGGAATGACGTGCCTAAAGCCCCTGTCACACCTCACCGGATTGAGGAAACGGAAAGAAACTAAACAAAGTCTGTTGATATCCGGCAAAGTCCGGTTTGTGTCCATCGCATATCCATTGCATATCCATTGATATCTGTTGATATCCGGCCCGAACGGTTAGAAGTTTTGAGCATGCACAAAACTTGAGACGGAGTGAGCTGGACTGACCTATGCGGTTATTATCCGTTACCGTCCATTCTCTGTCCGTTCCCCGTTCATTCCCCATCCGTTCCCCGTCCGTTCCCCATCCGTTCCCCATCCGTTCCCCTCCATTCCCCGTCCGTTCCGTATCCCTTCCCGTCCGTTCTCGTCCGTTCCCATCTGTTCCCGTCCATTACATATCCATTACACATCCGTTACCCATCCGTTACCCGTCTGTTACCCATCCGTTACCCGTCCCTTATATAATCGATACATTTCAAGTCCGAATAACACCGCACTGTTCTGTCCGTTGCTCAATCCGCCATAGTGTGACAGGCACTTAAGTGATAAGAACGGATGAAGTGGGCAGGGAGCTTGCGCAGAAGTTTCAAAAGGTTCTGCCAGTAAATTTTCGTAAAACATCTCTATAATAATAGGTGAGTGCTGCCTGTTGGTGCGATAGGACACGCGCCTACTACACGGACACCACAAGTCAACACCTCCCACTCACCACAACCCCACAACTCCATAACTCCACATACACGCACCTCAACACCCGACCACACTCACAACCCTACACCTCAACACATCCACACATCATACACCTAACCCGTCCTCATATGACCTTAGATGTTGCTAGGACGTTAAATTCCAACAACCAACCAACCACTCTCACCCTCACCACGTCTACACACCCACAACCCTAACACCCCAACACCCCAACAATACCATAACCAGCACCCACAGAACCACATCCCTATGCCCCACACTGTCATAACTCTACACATCAAAATCTTCATACATTCCACACACCCGCAACCCCCACACATCAACACCTCCACCCCCACAACCCCCACTTAAACGTACCCAACCACACCCGGAATCTACACCTCAACACACAAGAACCCCACACCTCAACACTCTCATACTCCCAACAATCTCACACATCAACATACGTATGCCCACAACCCCACACCTCAACACTGCCATACACCCCACAACCCCACACCTCAACATATGCACGCCCACAACCCCACACCTCAACACTCTCATATGCCCCACAACCTCACACATCAACATACGCACACCCACAACCCCACACCTCAACACTCCCATACGCCCCACAACCTCACACCTCAACATACGCACACCCACAACTCCACACCTCAACACTCCCATATGTTCCACAACCTCACACCTCAACATATGCACACCCACAACTCCACACCTCAACACTCCCATATGTTCCACAACCTCACACCTCAACATACGCACACCCACAACTCCACACCTCAACACTCCCATATGTTCCACAACCTTACAGATCAACATACTCACCCCTCAACCCCACACCTCAACACTCCCATACACACCACAACCTTACACATCAACATACACACTCCGACAACCGGATACCTCAATGCCTCAACACCCCGACGACCTCACAACTCCACACCATAACACCCCACCCACCCACAACTCCATACCTCAATACCCCCACAACCCCACACCTTAACACCACACCCACCTACAATTCCATACCTCAACACCACCACAACCCCACACCTTAACATCACACCCACCCACAACTCAATACCTCAACACCCCCACAACCCCACACCTTAAACCCCACACACCCACAACTCCATACCTCAACACCCCCACTGACCCCACAACCCCACATCCTAACACCCCACACTACCACAACCCCATGCCTCAACATCCCCACATCCCCACACCTTAACACCCCACACACCCACAACGACACACCCACACACCTCAACACCCACACACAATCTACATCCTCCACCCATCCCCTCCACACACACACAACACAAGAAGAAGAAAAGGAAAAATAAATAAGCAAAAACGACCGGCGTATGCCAGTTCGTGGCAGTTGTCAAGTAACTAGGCCAGCTCCCTTTTGTTTGTTCTGTGTGTGACAAGTCAGAAGCACAGTTAATTGTGGCCACATACGCTGTGCACACAGGGAAGCTTGGTGCGAAACATGCACTGTATGCACAATTCACTGTATGCACTATGCACAATGCACAGTGCACAGGCAGCAGGCACACATGTATTTGCGACTTCAGCAGTAGGGATGTAGTTAATCATGTGTCATGCTCTGGTCGCCCTTGGTCTGCACTTGGCAAGTTTACGGCGTCCACTATATGGACATACATATATACTGCCTCTGCTATACACTACAGAATCAACAACATAATCTATACACACTATCCTAACAGAAGAGTGGGGTTCGTACAATAAACTCCCTCGTGTATTAGTCACCCTGTCACACGAAAAACACACGTCTGTATCCAATCACACCACAAACGAAAGGGGGGGGGGGGGGGGGGGAAGTTGTGCTAGCGCTTCTAGTTCTAATGCACCTGACAACTAGTTGGGTATGGCTACTTCAACAATGGGAAATCCCTCACGAGCCTCACTCACGTCAGACTAGTTGCATAGCGACCAGCAAAACAATGGCATGGGTTCGAACTTAATATATTATTACTATTGGTAGGGGCGGGGATACATGGGTTACACGCATATTCAACCCCCATGTATATGCTCTTTTTTTACTGTATATATATATATATATATATATATATATATATACAGTAAAATATCCCTAACCTCCTACCTCCACAGATCGACCACTCCCCTATATCGATCGTTTTATTTGGGTCCCAAAAATACCATTGTATTATTGTAACCATATTCTAACTCCCTAAATCGACCACCTCCCTAAATGGACCAATTGAAGTCGGTCCCAAAGTCGGTCGATTTAGAGAAGTTTTACTATATATATATACATATATATATACATATACATATATATATATATGTATATATATATATATATATATATATATGAACGACAATGTATTATGTGAGAATAAATTCGCGAGGCTATGCTGCTTGCATGTATTTACGTTGAAATATATACAGTAAAACCTCTCTAAATCGACTAACCTTTCGACCGACTTTACCTTTAACTTTAAGTTTAAGTGGACCATTCAGGGAGGTGGTCGGTTTAGGGAGTTAGAATATGGTTACAATGGTATTGTTGAGACCCAAATAAAGCGGTCGATATAAGGAAGTGGTCGATCTGTGCAGGTGATCGGTTAGAGAGGTTTTAATGTATATATATATATATTGTTTAATATATGCTATGCCTATGACGTGGAACACCATTCCTCATCATATCGACTTTGGCGCCACCACCGGTGGTTTTGCGCAACTGTTGCTCGTCCACCGATCGTCATTCCCTCCAGAATGTTACTATTACTATTAGTTTTACTGCTGAGCGAAATGTCAAATAAAGACTCCCAACTTCCCCATTTTCCTGTATATAGGCATAAACATCATATGTATTTATGTATGCTTATAAAGAAGGATTATCCTGTATATTATAAGCATAGCCATCATACATATGTATACTACTTTGAGAGATCGGGAGATCGGAACCCAATGACTTTAAAATTGATACTTGTCGCTTCCTAGCCAGGCGCTTGGCATTATTAGGATAGGGCAAGCGTTGGTTGGCTCAGTGCCTGGATAATGTGATTGGGTGGGATATCAGATCATGGTGCTGGTGGCCTGGTCTCCCAGTGGGGCAGCACTATAAATTCACCTTGAGTGCGCACTGTCACAAGTCAGTATCCATCCTGATATGACCATAGATGTTGCTAGGATCTAAAACAACAACCAACAAATAAACTATTAGTATTAGTATTACTTACTAAAGGATATTGGAGAAAAGGCTGGGTTGAGAGTTATTTAGATATAGATATAGATATATGTGTACATAAATGTATACATATATTTACATATATGTATATATATATATGGGTGTGTAAATCACTTCTTCTAAGTTCTATATTGGTACTAGTTCAAGTAATTAAAAACCCACGACTATATTAATCAAACCCTAGACGCATTTCTCCTTATATATATATAATATATATATATATATAATATATATATATATATATATATATACATATAAATAAATATATATCGAGTACCTCACAAACAGCAGATGTCCGTTCTCTGTTCCTCTGCGCGATATTGACGGTCGGCCCCGGTGGACCGTGTGTTTGAGGCGGGGTGTGGGTGGGTGTGGGTGGGTGTGGGTGGGTGTGGGTGGGACCGGGGGAGGGGCCGGGGGAGGGGATGATCCAGCGTATCAGGAGGGGGTGGGGACTGCGTCGACCTGCTGTGACTGATAAGGAGCCGGCCCGCAGTGACTGGTCTCATACCTGGTGAGGTCCGCCTGCAGGTAAGCCGGCAAACAACGAGGCCACGCAGCCGCTTATCGGCCTTATCAGCACTCAATACCGGGCGCCGATATCGACGGTCGGAGCCCCGCCAGGTCGATGTGCGGGGCGCGGCGCCGAACCGGTTTGACGGCGGTCTGTGTTAAAATAACCAGGCAGCTCGGGTGTGTGCACTACCTGAATATAGAGCACGCAGATGTGTGTAGATATATACATATTCGTATATAAATGCCGGAGGTAAAGTACTTATTAATATTATCGTTCTTAATATTAATTATTCCAATATTGTCCAATCAATGCCATACTTGTTAGCCCGGGCCTACCCTGCAGTGGCGCCAAAACGGCGGGTTCGGCCGCCGGGCCGCCATATTGGTCAGTCTTCGGCCGCATAATATATTATACTCCTTATATATGTATATTCATACTATCATAGAGATATATTCATATATACACACACATAAATATATGAAGAGTTCAGGCGCAAAACCACGAAAACACAAATTCAAAAATATAGTTTTAATAAAAGATCTTTAGCTGAAAATAATTTTAAATTTAATTAATTCCGCTTTTAATATGGTCACGTGGTTATGGAGCAATGAATAAATGAGTAGGAATACTTTTTAAAGACTTTGTTGAAGGTTGGATTCAAATGTTTATCTCCACTTTTGGATTATCGTTTACGAGGTTTTGTGCCTAAACTCTTCGTGCATATATATATATATATATGTATATATATATATATATATATGCATCTACACATAGATATGTAGATATATATATATCATATATATGTATCTATATATAGGCAAATATAGATATATATATAGATATAGATATATAGATGTATATAAATATATAGAGATATACATATATGTATAGATATAAATAGATGTATATAGATATATAATATATAGATATATATATATATATATCTAGATATATATAGATTTTATAGAGATATATGTATATATATATACATAGAAATATATATAGATATACATATATATAGATACACATATAAATATATAAAGAGATATACATACATCGATATGTGTCGATATTTAGATGTATATTCAGATATATATGTATAGATATATATAGATATATAACATGTAGCTATCTTTAGCTATATTTATGCCCAGCGGCTCGCCGCTGGGGTTTAAATGCGCAACACGGAGGTCGCCGCGCCGGGCGATAGCCCAGGACTAATGACCTTGTCGGCCTCGTTAAGATGGGGCGGGGGGAGGAAATCCGACCCCCAGTGCCGGGGTCGGCACAAGGAAAACGCGCCGCCTCGGCGCACTCGCTGCCCTCCCCCCCCACCCGCGGGGGGCGGGGGGAGGGGGGAGCGAGCCGGGGCACCTCCCGGCTCCCCTAACTGCCCTCACTCTTCTGGCCGCGCGCGCCTTGCCACCACGCATCCCGAGCTGCTCAGCAACCGCTCGGATGTGCGCGCCTCGTCCCTCCCCCAGCCTGGCTGCTGCCCTGATGGCAGAGGACGAGTTCCAGTTTTTAGACTGGGCCACCCTAGCGGGGCTCAGCAGGAAAACTACCGGCGTAATGGCACAAGAGGACGTGACCACCATCGCCGCACTGCGCGCGGTGGACAAGTCGGATTTCGCGGCCCTCGACATATCGCGCGGCCAGCGCGCCCTCCTCCGAGTAGCGCTCAGCGGGATCGGCAACGAGGACTTCAGGCCTAGCGCCCCCTCAAGCCCGGGGGAGGACAGCCAGCCCACCCCCGGCCAAGCCGACCGAGCAGCAGCCGACATCAGCCAAGAAAAGGCCGAGCAGGAGTGCCACGCCATATTGGAGGCGGGTGTAGCTTTCGACCAACTGTGGTCGTCGACAGCAGCCAGCAAGGTACTGGGGCGGGCTTGGGGCGAGAGAGTCGAGACGCCCGAGCGCACCCGCCCCCCCGGGCGCAGTCGGCTACTTACCGCCTCCCCCACCCCCCGCGGACCAGCCGAGCCGGCACGGCGCCGGCCCGGGCCCTCGCCATAGCCTCACCATACGAGCTATGTCCAACAAAGCGCTCCGTATCATAGACTATCTGCCGCGCACGGTGCGCGACAGGATTGCAAAGAAGAGGAAAGAGTATCTGCAGGTGCTGGACCCCCCCACAGGGCAGGTGCACTTCAAAACCGAGGAGGATAGTTGCGCCTGTGTTTACCTCACGCAGGGCGAGTGGGGCGCCGCAAACCAGTGCTTATTCGCGCACCTCCTGCAGCTTGGCCAGGTACAAAGGGAGGACGTGGAGTACTACCTCGCATACACCGCGAGCATCCACAACCTGGCGGCAAAATTTGAGTGGCAGTCAGTGATCGAGTATGACACTCAGTACCGGGAGGTGCAGGCCGAGCACGGCTCTGCCTGGGGCACGGCGGCGACCTACCTGGAGATGCAACTCTTGGTCCCCAGGCAGCGCCCCCCCCCCCCCCCCCCCCCCCGTGCAAAAAGGGCGCGGGACCCAAGGCACCCCCGGCGCCGGCCTCCACTACTCCAGGGGAGGGCGCTCAGACGCAGCAGGTACCGCCGCCACGGACAAAACCATATGCAGGCTGTTCGCCAACACGGGGAAATGCCCATACTCCCCCTGCAAGTATGAGCACGTCAAAAAAGAATAGGGCTGCCGGGGGGGCGCCCTCCTCCCGGACGCCTGTGAGAGGCTGCTCCCCCCCGACACCCCGGAGCGCGCGCACATCATCGCCGGGGTGCGGGAGGGTTTCCGCTTCACCAGTGCGCCCGTGACGGGCGGGCCTTCCCTACAGCCCAACCACCCTTCGGCCACGCGCCCGGAGGCGCGAGATGCGGTAGAAAAGCAAATACGGCTGGAGATCAGCAACGGCCGCTACGTGATCCGCAACGGCCCTGCGCACATCACGAGTGCTCTAGGTGCTATATCCAAGGAGGGGGGCGGGTCCGGTTGATCCATGACGCCTCCCGCCCGCACGGCAGCGCCCTTAACAACTACGCGGAAGGCGACGGCTACAGCTGCTCCACCGTGGAGGAGGCCGCTGCCCTCCTCCAACATGGCGGATACATGGGAAAAATAGATCTGGCCAGCGCCTACCGCAGTGTTAAGATCCACCCCGCTGATTATCCCTATGCAGGGTTACAGTGGACTTTTGCAGGGGACAGCTCCCCCACATACCTCCAGGATACCCGACTGATGTTCGGCGCGCGGTTGAGTGCTATAACGTTCAACCAGCTCACGCAGGCGGCTGTCGGTATCATGCGCGCACGGGGGTGGGGTGACCATGTGCTGGTCTATTGCGACGATTTTTTCGTCACCCACCCCCACCGCGACGGCTGTCATCGCCTCATGAGCGAACTCATGGCTCTCCTGCGCGAGCTGGGGTTCGCCATCAATTACAACAAAATTGTCGGGCCAAGCACAGCCATAACCTTCCTAGGCGTGGCCATAGACACGGTCACGTTCACCCTCGGGCTACCGCCCACAAAACTCAGCGCACTCATAGCTGAGGCCGAATCAGCCGCGCAGCGCCGCAGTCTCACAAAAAAAGAGATCCAGTCGATATGCGGAAAATTAAGCTGGGCCGCCCAGGTAATATACGGGGGGCGCACCCACCTGCGCAGGTTACTGGATGTAATGGGCGCCCTCGTGCGCCCCTCCCACCGCGCCCGGGTCACCCCCGCCATGCGCGAGGATCTCCGCTGGTGGTGCCTTTTCGCCCGCCAGCACAACGGGCGCACCCCCATCCTGGAGACCTCCCCCGCCACCCCCATCTCAACCGACGCGTGCCTGGATGGCGCTGGCGGTTACCACAATGGCGACTGGTTTGCGGTCGCGTTCAGCGACTGGCCCGGCACAGAGGCCCTATCTATAAACTATAAAGAGGTATTAAGCCTCTTGCCAGCTGCGCACCTCTGGGCGCACACCTGGGCGCACAAACGGGTGTATGTGCACACCGACAACCAGGCAGCGGCGGCCATCATAAACCGCGGCACCGCAAAGGACCCCCTCACCATGGGGTACCTCAGACAAATTTATTACATGTCGGTAACCTACAACTTCAAAATCCGCGCCTTATACTACCCCGGGGTGCGCAATGTGGTAGCCGACGCAGCCAGCCGGCTCATGCTCCCCGGGGGGCCCGAGCGCCTGCGCGCGGCCCTGGGCCGCACCATCACAGACGGCCGCCAGGCCCCCCCACTGGGACCTCCCCGCGCCCCACTCGGTGCCAACCACTCCCCGCGCTAGCATGGACGTCGCAGCTCTCGACCGAGAGGTGGCGCAATACCAGGAATCTGCGCACGCCCCCAACACCCGCAGGGCATATAGATCGCATAGGACCGCATACTTGCGTTTTTGCGCGTGGCTGGGTGCCCCCCCGGCCCCCGCCACTTCCACCCTCCTCTGCCGTTACGCCGCCCACCTGGCACGGCGACTATGCTATGCCTCTGTGCGGCAATACCTCAACATCGTGAGAATAATTCACCAGGAGCGTGGCCTCCCTAACCCCCTCCAGGGCGACCACCCCCTGACCATGACGCTCCATCACACCGGAAATGCTCCACGCCATACTGCGCAGCATTGACATTACGGTCCCCGCCCACGCCGCCGCCTGGGCGGCAGCATTAGCCATGTTCTATGGGCTCTTAAGGAGGTCAAACCTCATCCCCACCACCGTGGGGTCCTTTGACGCTTCACGGCACCTGCGCCGATCTGACGCGCGCTTTTCGCGCACCGGGGTTGGGCTAACCATCCGTTGGTCCAAAACCAACCAATATCGCGGCCCCGCGCGTGTCATCACCCTGCCGCGAATGCCCGCACACCCCCTCTGCCCCACGCAAGCCTTGTTAAACTCCTGCGCCCTCACGCCGGTTGCCCCCCCCGCGGGGCCACTGCTCTGGCTGGGGAGGACCCCCCTGACCGCCGCCAGTTTCTGGGCGATCATCCGCGGCGCACTCCAGCGAGCGGGGCATGTCACCGCGGACTATGGATCCCACAGCTTCCGGCGCGGCGGATCCTGCGCCCTCTTCAACGCGGGCGCGCCGGAAGCGACCATCTGCGAACTCGGCGGCTGGGTCTCCAACGCCTACACAGCTTACGTCATCGCGGATACCGCGGGAATCGCTCGCACCACCAGCGCTCTGGGCGCGGCATTGCCTCGCTCTTAAACACCGGGCGCACCATGCCACTACCACTACTGCCTGCTGGGACTTGGGACACTGGGCGCGCGAGGGGGGGGAGGGCACGCCGCCCGCCACACAGCGGGCTGGCTGCGGCCGCTCCCCGCAGGTACCGGGTTCAACACCCAGCATATTGACTTAGCCATTGGCAAATGAACTTACACATCATTACATATTATTATTACTTTATCTTAGCGCCCCTTACGCCCATTGGGGCAGCGCGCGCGCGCATGTGCGCAACTGGTTGATTTGTTACGTCATTAACATTGTGCATTTGTTTATGTAATACTTTTAACCTTAGTGACTTTAATAAAAAGTCTTTTACTCCCCCCGTGTGTTCGCGTCATTTAAATGCCCAGCGGCTCGCCGCTGGGGTTTAAATGCGCAACACGGAGGTCGCCGCGCCGGGCGATAGCCCAGGACTAATGACCTTCCCACCCGCGGGGGGCGGGGGGAGGGGGGAGCGAGCCGGGGCACCTCCCGGCTCCCCTAACTGCCCTCACTCTTCTGGCCGCGCGCGCCTTGCCACCACGCATCCCGAGCTGCTCAGCAACCGCTCGGATGTGCGCGCCTCGTCCCTCCCCCAGCCTGGCTGCTGCCCTGATGGCAGAGGACGAGCCTTGACCTCTCCCACCCACCCTTTGAGCAAGAGGGGGGGGGGGACACTGGGCGCGCGAGGGGGGGGGAGGGCACGCCGCCCGCCACACAGCGGGCCGGCTGCGGCCGCTCCCCGCAGGTACCGGGTTCAACACCCAGCATATTGACTTAGCCATTGGCAAATGAACTTACACATCATTACATATTATTATTACTTTATCTTAGCGCCCCTTACGCCCATTGGGGCAGCGCGCGTGCGCATGTGCGCAACAGGTTGATTTGTTACGTCATTAACATTGTGCATTTGTTTATGTAATACTTTTAACCTTAGTGACTTTAATAAAAAAGTCTTTTACTCCCCCCGTGTGTTCGCGTCATTTAAAGAGATATATGTATATATATACATATAAATATATATAGATATACATATATATAGATACACATATAGATATATAAAGAGATATACATACATCGATATGTGTCGATATATATTCAGATATATATGTATAGATATATATAGATATATAACATGTAGCTATCTTTAGCTATATTTATATATATATATATAATATTACATATATATGTGGATATAGATAGTTATATATATAAGAATTTACGGACATATATAAATAAGAAGACAGGCCACCAGGTCATATATGTTAAGTATGTAAATATGTTTATTACATGATTATGCTGTTTAAATCTACAGAGTCCGATGAAATCATCAAATTCCCAAAACCACAGCAGACTTTGTCTCCCCCTTAGCTGGCGAGGCCCTTTTTAAAGTTGCATGGTCCGAGGAAAGCAGCAAACTTTCGGAGCCAAAGCACTTATCTAGATTTAATCCTTCGGTATCCAGGTTAGATACTGTGCACTTATGTTTTTTGCGGATGTATAGAAGGGAAATACTCAGTCAATTTAATAGAACGTGATACTGCTGATATTGATAAGCATAGGATCCAGCATTTTGATGTGCTTGTTTTCATTTTAAATATCTCCAATTGGCAGCCTTCCAACATAAAAGGTACTTCAAATTAATCTGTAATTTTATGTATTACTTCCATTTTTGTTACCAACTTTACAAATACAAAGACAAGAATCAGAGGTAAGTACTTAAAGTAGTATTCATATTCTTCCGCTTCGAGAAGTCGAGACCCATGCTGGTTGGATGAGAAAACTTCTACTGGTACCTCCTAAACCACATAATGTCCTTCTGTTTATTTATGTCACAATTCTAGGTGATTGAATGCTGATAGAGAAGCACGGGTGTGAGCGAGAACACGCGCGCAGTGTTTGTCGTGTTGAATGCAGGTGAGCTGGTCTCCAAGCTGCTCAGTGAACCGTAGCCGCTTGGACATGTAGATATCTTAAAATACTATGGTCGACTACTGCCAACAAGACTCTTGCACCTCACTACAAGAAAGTAGTGAGGTGCAATATCCGGTAATATATATTCACCCCCGCGCATTTACCATTGGGTGTTTAGCAATTACGGTAGCATCCTGTCTGGTGATATCTAATAATCTATAGTGATCTACATTGACATAGAAATTACAAGTACAGTGATATATAATGGGATATATTGCTAAATATATCACTACTATAGATTGTATTTTTCAACATGGACTGAGAGCAGTTTATAATGATGAGCAGTGTCATAAAAAGGCAGTGGTGGCGCCACCGGTGCAGGTGTGCCGGCATGCTGCCATGGAGTAAATCAGAGGAAGAATCCGATTTCTTATATTTGTATAATAAATTACACTGCACATACTCCTGTTGATGGCGAATGTTATCTGGAAAGTTAGATAAACAGTATTGACTGAGAAGGTTATCCATAGACTTCTGGCCAGCCAATAAGACTTAATAGGTCAGTATTCTGAACATCTGATATAAAAGCTGTGTAGCATGTTGTTCATGTGACAGTAAAATAGGCATAGCATGGGAACAAAAACAGTTCGCCTTTACTTTACTCATATGTCACTTTGTTGATTCGATATCAATTTCCGGGTTTGACATTCAAATTTAATCAATAACGTGCTTATATGTGTGTATGTTTATATACATCTTTTCATCTAGATACGCTAAACATGGCAAAATGGTACCAACTTTTCATAATATTAATTTGTGTTTTATATTATTTCATTATTTTGTCAAACATTTCATTATCATGTCAAACAATTGCAGGTCAGCTTTGAAATGAAATTACATAAATTATATATATATATATATATATACATACAGTAAAACCTCCGTAACCGACCACCTCCACATATCGACTACTTCCCTATATCGATCGCTATATTTGGGTCCCAACAATACCATTGTGAAGTGGGCGAGACTATGCTCGAGCTGTGACCATTGAGGGCTTGGGCCGAGCAACCCGCATTTGGAAATGCGGATTGATCGCCAAGACAGACCCGCATCGGCCATCAAATTCGCTTCACTCGGCTCGGAACAGAAACAGTAGTCAGGCAACAGTAAGAAATGAGGAAAAAGAGACAGTAAACCTTTGTAGAGTTTAATAATGGAGAACATATCAGGACCTGGCGAGCAGGCTATCAGCGGGTGACACAGACCCTACATATCGTTATCGATGATCGTTTCAACATTCTGGTGGAGTCAATCAGGAAGCAGTATCTGTAATGTATGTCTGAACACCTTGCGTAGCGTGATGGAACTGTTTATTTACATACGTGTTACCCAGCATGCCCCGTACATGACGTCACGGTTACCTATGACACGGATACATAACATCTCATTTCCATGGAATTATTGAGCCTAACACGCATGAACACACAACCCTAAGTGAACAAGTTAACAAAGATAACCTGTCTTAAATGTAATATATACTTAATCTAACACAACACATTTTCCCCTTTTCTGATGTTTTTTATCAGTGTTCCAAATGTAGCCGATGTGAACCCCAAAGGTGCACATGCCAACACCGTAATAGTAAGTCAAAGCAAAGTTCTTAAAGAAACCCTAACCTGTTCGGTGGACGAATGTGTCTACCATAACGTGTTTGATATGTATGCGTCATATCACCTTTGTGGTCACCGTTGTCATCCCGAGCTGTCCTATCATTTGGCATTTCATGTGGACTGTCCGGGGGACATTTATATATGAATTTCCTATTTCGGCGCACAATTTTATTGCCACTGTTAACGATCTCATAATCCCTTGGTCCAGGTGTATTATTATGAACGATCTTCCCTGATCTCCATTGTCCCATGTGATCCTTATACCTAATGTTATCACCTGGCTTAAGTGTGGTCAACGGTGTTCCAGCTTTCCTATCAAAGTGTTCTTTCTGATTTAATTGATTATGTTTCAATAACAACAATTTGGACGTTTGTACACACGGTTTCAACTTAATATCTAACACAGGTAAGCGTGTTCTCAACCTGCGAGACATCAGCAGTTGAGCTGGTGACGCCCCTATGCCTTGCAATGTAGTGTTACGGTAGTTCAACAGGCCTAGATACATGTCCCCATCATCCTGTTGTGATTTTTTTATTATATTCTTTATAGTTTGCACATATCTCTCTACCTGGCCATTGCTCTGGGCGTGCATCGGATTTGTATATACAGGTGCAAAGCCATACCCGGTAGAGAAATTGGTATATTCGATACTTTTGAATTGAGGTCCATTGTCAGAAACGACATACTTAGGTATACCGTACCTGGCAAATATCTGCTTTAGCGCTATGATCACAGCTTTGCTAGTGGTGGTCTGCATTTCAATAACCTCTGGGAACTTGGTATAATAATCAACCACCACTAAATAATTACAATCATTAACATGACATAAGTCCACCCCTATTTTATAAAATGGTACATCTACTACCGGGTGATTCATGAGAGGTTCTTTATGAGGTGCACTCCTAAATTCTTGACATATTTGGCATCTAGCAATTTTGTCCTCAATTTGAGTGCCCATGCCCGGCCAGAACACAGTATCCCTCGCCAATTGCTTACATTTAATGATCCCTAAGTGGGACTCATGGATTTTATTTAATACATCCGCTTGCAACGATTTAGGAATAACTATCTGTGTGCCCTTTAATACCAAACCGTGAGATGATGTGATGTCCCTATTATAAGTGTAGAACGGCTTAATCATTGGTGATACCATCTTGTTATTACTGGGCCAACCATCAAGAACGTAACCAATTATCTTTTGCAGGGTTTTGTCCACTTTGGTTTCTGATATGACTCGCTGTACCATATCCGTCTCAATATCCACGGTTGCCACCGACACATCGTGATCAAAAAGATCATTTGGCTCTATGCTAGACGTGTGTGCTCTTGACAGTGTATCTGCAAAATAAAGTGTTGACCCCTTAGTGTAAACTACTGTTAAATCATAATTCTGTAACCTCATTCTCATACGCTGCATGCGAGCTGAGAGTTCATGTATAGGTTTCAGCATAATGGATTCTAACGGCTTATGATCTGTTTGCACAATAATATTATTACCGTATATATACTCGTGAAATTTTTTACACCCGAAGCAAATAGCCAGAAGCTCCTTTTCTATAACTGCGTAACTTATTTGACATTTATCTAACGCTTTGGAAGCCATTGCAACTGGTCGACCATCCTGAAAAATGGTTGCCCCCAATCCATATTTGGAAGCATCGACCTGCAAGACTATTTGCTCCCTACAATCAAAATACCTAAGGATCGGTGCATCTCTTAACAGCTGTTTTAGTTTCTTAAATGCCATTATCTGCGGTTCGTCCCAATGCCAGGCTATGTTTTTTCTGTATGACTGTTCGTAATGGTTTTGTTATTTGTGCCATGTTACTTATGAATTTGCTGACGTAGCCTATCATTCCCAAGAACCGCTGTACAGCAGGTTTGTCAGTCGGATCAGGCATGTCTATGATTGCCTGTACTCGCTCTTCATTCGGCCTTAATCCATCAGCAGTAATTAAGTGCCCTACATAATTGACACTTGTTTGGCAAATTTTTGACTTTTGTGGATTTAACTTTAGATTCATCAGTCTGGCACGGGATAATACCGCTTCTAACCGCTTATTATGTTCAATTACAGTTCTACCGTGTACTAAGATGTCATCCGATATTACATGAACTCCTTCAATGTCATTTAGCATGTCATTCATTTCTTTAATAAAAATGTCTCCTGCCGTTTTAATACCAAAGGGTAACCTGGTGTAACGGAACCGACCCCATGGGGTATTAAATGTACAAAGTTTGGAACTATTATTATCAAGCTGTACCTGCCAATACCCACTATTTGCGTCGAGCACGGAGAAAAATTTAGCCCCGTGTATTTGTGCTACAACTTCCTCTACCGTTCGGACAGGATACGGGCCTCGCAGGATAGCTTTATTTAACTTGGTGGGGTCCAAACACACTCTAATTTTGCCCGGTTTCCGAACAATTGTAATAGAGCTGACCCATGGGGTTGGTTCCTCCTCCTTAACAATTACACCTAATTTTAACATGCGGTCCAATTCATTCTTGACATCCGTCATAATTGCTACAGGTATCCTACGTGGAGGATCAATTACAGGAGGTACAGATACATCTACATGAATTGTGGCATTCACTTTTATAAGGCCTAAACCCTCAAATACATCAGAAAAATTATTTACCAGATGTTGTGCTTGTGATACAACCGTACTGTCTTGAATAACATCAACCCGAGATATTAGGCCCAAAGTAACACACGCTTCTTTGCCTAGGATGGCACTCCCCGCATCTGTGACTTGAAATTTCAGTCGTCTCCCTCTGACATCCAAATGCACCTCTCCAGCTGGCATTACCCGATCACCGTTGTACGTCACTAAATGGCACTTGGAAGGATTCAGCACTACATTTACCAATTTGTGGTACACATCCAGCGGTAAAATGTTCGCTTCTGATCCGGTATCCATCTTGAAGGATACATCACAATCTTGAATCCGCACAGTCGTAAACCACAATCCATCCTTCAACCCGTCACTTTTGTAAACTGCTCCGACGAACAGATCATATGCTTGACCCAGATCCTCTTGCGCGTCATGAACGTTATTTGGGTCAACCATCACCTCGTTAACTGGCACAGTTGCATTTAACTGAGCTCGGCATACTTTGCGAAAATGTCCTAATTTATGACACCCATCACATGTCTTCCCACGAGCTGGGCAACTCCCTCTTGGGTGATTATATCCACATTTATCACATTGAAATGAGGTAAGTCTTGTTTGCCGAAATCTCGAAGATGGCGGTACCCATGGTTGCGATGGGCGAGACGTCACACCTTGACGACGGCTATTGACAGTGTCGATGCTGGCCACATTTTCATCAGAACGAACATCATTATGAACCAACTGAGTAGATTTGTGCTCACTTAACCTGCACATTTGCACACATTGATCGAGAGATAAATTCGGTGTCTGTAACAGTCTGTTTCGAAGTGTATTATCCTTGATACCACAGACCAGTCTGTCACACAACAAGGAATCCTTGATATTGTCATAGCAACAGTGTTCTACCCGCGATTTAAGCTCCCGAATGTAGGCTTCAATGTTTTCGCTCGTCTGATTATACGAGTTGAATTGATAACGTATGACGGTGATGTTTGATTTACCTTCACAGTATTCATTAAAAGCAGCAATGAGTGGAGCAATTTTATCCCGATCTGTCGCCTCTATCCTGAGCGTCCTGTGGATTTTCTGGGCTTCCCTACCTGCGACGTGCAGGAATACGCAGCATTGTACTCTTTCAGACTTGGACGATGCACCCGACGCTGTCGCATAAATCTCATATGCTTGCAACCATGATCTCCAGTTCATGGCCATGTTGTCTTCAACATTTAAAGCAGACGGGGGTTTCAATCCCGTTAATGCCATTTCGTCGAGTGCTCCCACGTATCTGACACCATGTAATGTATGTCTGAACACCTTGCGTAGCGTGATGGAACTGTTTATTTACATACGTGTTACCCAGCATGCCCCGTACATGACGTCACGGTTACCTATGACACGGATACATAACAGTATCGAAGGCAGGCAGGAGACGTCAGCGCTGACCCCAGAGATAGAGGGTGGGAGGGTGGGGAAGCGAAGTGAGCAGAGCAAGGTCGAAGGACCAAGTGACAGTCAGGGGCAGAAGTAGAGAGCGAGGAAAGCAGAGGGCATTCTTGCCTCGTTCAGCAAATTAGACATGTTAGCCTCCGCCAACATGCTCAATTCGCTTCACTCGGCTCGGAACAGAAACAGTAGTCAGGAACAGTAGGAAATGAGGAAAAAGAGACAGTAAACCTTTGTAGAGTTTAATACTGGAGAACATATCAGGACCTGGCGAGCAGGCTATCAGCGAGTGACACAGACCCTACATATCGTTATCGATGATCGTTTCAACATTCTGGTGGAGTCAATCAGGAAGCAGTATCGAAGGCAGGCAGGAGACGTCAGCGCTCACCCAATAAGAGTGAGAGCGCTGAGGGAGCTTCAGTTACAAGCGAGTTCATCAAGTAGGACTGGACAGCTCTTCCTTTCCACGTACCGGCCTGAAGTAGGTCAGAGTGAGCCAGGCCAGCGCGGTGACAGGCCTGAGCAGCTCCTCGTCGGAGACTATGAAGCGTTACGCTGGAACACTGGAGCTGAAGCGAAGCGGCCTTGCGGAGGATTGCAGTTAATGATTTCACAGTCAATGGATCACCGGATGGCAACATGAATGCAGGATCATCAGGGTGTATGTCTTTAACAGATAAGATGTAAGCATTCCAAGCAGTGACAGGGCAACAGGGCGAATGAGGAATGTTTGGCAGGCGGAACACTAGAGGTGGCAATGTAGCAGGGCGAGTTTTAGTAGATCTGAGAGAGACATATAGGACTGATCGATACTCTTTTACATCTTTAAATCTTAGCGTATGTGCAGAGGAATGAGAGGAGAGCAAAAGATTACTTTGCCATATCAACGTCAAATATGCAATTAATAATGCTACAATGGCCGCTAGCGGCGGGGCTGGAGAAAACATCAATGATCGTATTACATTCTTCAGTGAAGCAGGAGTTAACGCTACTGCCTTGTGTACCTTATGCTTAGAGAACTTAACGATTGCCTTCTTCATTACCTTTAACTCATGCGGCTTGAACATATTCTCATTACTGTCAAAAGAACTTAACCATATTTTCACAGAACTAAAATAATTAAGTACCGCACCAGGCGAGCGGAGGACTGATGCCAGAAACATTAGGAAGGATAACAAGTCATATGTCGATGGGAAGAGTGGAGGAACCCCGTATTCTGTGCAGAACTGCATGTACCGACTCAGATGAACCGACTTGTTTTGCCATGTACGCGTAGCGAGTCCAGCTTTATAGCGGTTCATCAGTCTATCATGATGCTTCAGCGTGTATCCTGGAAGATAGGAGCAAAACAGTACTATCTTCCAGGACAGAAAATTCACAACGCAAAATCAAGGATCTCTAGGTTCAGCTTCACGATTACCTCAGACAAATTCAGTGCCTTACACATTTTTATTGCTTTCAGTTTTAACACCGAAGAGTCAAATGAACGACTTAGCGCATCTGCAAGCACTAGCTCTTTGCCCATTTTATGGCGAATCTCAAGCTGGAAGTTATTACGGGCTGCGAACAACCATAGCTGCCTGGCACATGCACACAAGATAGTATCCTTGCCTTTGCCTGAGGATAATACCTGCTGCGACGCTAGATTGTCAGTATTCACAATAATCAGGTAGCTGGAGGGGAACAGGGGCATGAGAGCCAACACAGCATGTACTAGGTTCAGCGCCTCCAATTGGGTAATTGACAGACCTAACTCCAAAACCTTGTCCATAAACTTAGCCGAGAAGAACGCTACCGACGAGAAAGCTCCCCCCCCCCCCCCGTCAGCGTCGCATCACATTCAATCACCCAAGGAATCCTAGGCGCAGATGGAAGCAAGAGCTTTGAATTGAAAGTACTAGCAAACTTTACAAACCAATCAAGGTCCAACAATACATCGGAATCAAATTCATGCATCCCGATAAACGGACACAACCTAAGCGCTGCTAGAATCCTGTTTGTAAACCTGGCTGCGGGCTTGACACATTTAGAAATATGCTGAAGCTTCCCTACGATACTCTGAAATTGCTTTCTTGATGCTAGCTTTTTGCTTTTCCATGCCACACACTCATCAACCACCGCTTCAAATTTCTCCTTAGGAATAGAAACGGACATTTCTAAGACATTAACTAGAAAACCTAGCCAAATCAAAGATGTAACCGGCGGCGAGCACTTATTCAATGCCAGCTCTAGACCAAGCAACTTCGTTAACTCCAGAAACCTGCCATACGCCTCACTTGCTTTCTTCTGTGAAATTTCGAGCCCTACGAAATCATCCAGATAACACAAGACAAAATAACCTTCCTTCCTTAGAAGCCAGACTATCGCATGGGTAGTTCTGGCATACGCTAACGCAGACGTCCTACATCCGAAAGGCGGCGCAATATCAACAAAGAACTCACCATTCAAAGAAAGTCCTAATAAAGGAGCGGATAAGGGATAGAACCGTAACTGACGATACGCTCTCGCCAAATCAGCCGACCAGAGCCAAGAAGATGAACCCAACATCGTCAAACGATCTGTAGGAGTTGCTATCGACGGAAGCGAAAAGTTAAACTGCCTACCTTGGTAAAACCCTTTCACTATTCCTGCATTTACACTCTCACTGAGCGGGAAACTCAAATCCATGATAACTCTTCTTGTATTAGAATCTTTCTTTGGCCTAGTCATCAATGGACTTATCTGGAACCATGGATGAAAAGGAACAGTCTGAAAGGGACCTAGCAATGCACCCATTTCACGCTCTTTACTTATATAGGCACAAATGTGCGGATCAGAACTTGCTAACCGTGTATGATTAATCAATGTAGGCACTGGAATTGCCACGGACATATAGTCCAGCGGCCATCCAAATTCTAGGTGATCTATCAGCAACGTATCAGGATAGTCGAGAAAGAGATATTCAAACCTGACTGAATTGGGATACGAGCTTGCAGATAATTCGGCAAAGCTGTATCTCTTACTGCAGCATATATCTTACAGTAGGAGCTACTCTCTGTTTCACTTGTATTCGAAATAAACGGCCAAAACTTATCAAGAGCTATCCTAAACATTACCGGCGAAGGCAGGGGAACAAAAACATCATCATTACTGATCAACCAACAATCTGAATCAAACCAGTCGAACATAACTTCCGGTAAAGGAATATCTAACGACATGCTTTGTGCATAGTGAACAGCTGAATCTCCTTCAAAGGGCAGTAGGTCATGGTTACTATTATCGAGAGAAGAATTGGCAATTATCGGCAGCACCTCACATTCCGGCACACAAATAGCCTCTACCGGCTTACTCGCGGTGTCAGGAATACATGCAACAGTGGTATTATTATCAACATCAACATGTATCGGACAAAGAGCTCTATGTTCAGAAGGCGCATTGGCCTCTCTACTCGTAGCAGAATTAATTGGGCTTAACGGTTGAGTCAATATTGGAAGAGTTACATTATTAGCATTACCTAATGCTGTTAAGCTATCAACCTCAAGTACCGGCCTGAGCACATGCAGATTATTAACTCGTACATAACTATGCTTAGAAGTTGCTAGAACACCATCAGTTTTTACCGGACTTACTGTTTTAACCTCCTCTGACACCGGCTTTTTATCAAGGAAACCTCTTTTCTTGATACAATCTTGCTCCTTGTGCACAAGAACACGCTTAAACCTGTACGCGCACCACGCGCAGATATGCTTAAGTCGAGCAGGATGGACCCCATGGGACTGCTCAAAGCCACAATCCTTCCCCCAGTTCCATTTCCAGCATGCCTTTCCGTCCCTTTCTTTGCTATACTCTTCCCGAGAATTAATGGGGGCCTGCACCGCCTGCACCGCCGGTACCGACACTGCCGCTGAAGCCTGTGACTGCTGACGAACCGACGCTTGAACAAAAACTGTCTTTTGCTGTGCTAATTTCATGGCGTCAGAACACATATCTCTCTGAAGATCTTTAATCTTATCCTCATCCAACAGGCCACGCCTAAAACGGCCATTCTCAGCAAGCTGAAAAACCCGTTCTGACCACCGGCGGCAGGTCGGCCATTCTCAAATAACCGCCATCCTAGCCAATTCTTCCTCATGCCTCAAAAGAGGCGGCCACCACTCATCTGGAAAAGACGGTTCCACCGCCAACTGCCGCAAGGCCAAAAAATACTCAGCCCAGGTTGCTTCCCCCGAAGAAATTTGTCTGAAACTATCGCCTCTGGTAATGAATAAATGAGGAAGCAACTTCGTACCTTTTGCCTTCCGCAAAGCCGGAGTTGTATGCACCAACTCCTCCAACCTCGGCTCAGCCAAGCGACGTGGGCGTGGAGGAGGAGCCGGAGACCGGTCCACCGCGGGGGGCGTTTCCCGCCGGTGTCTGGACCTGGAACGACGCCCCCTCGCTTCTCTTGGGAAAATTTCAGGCGACAATGAACTCTCCGACACTCTTCTCACTGCTCGGCATGGCGTTACAGAGACAGCCATACGCCTCACCGTGTCATGAAGCGGCGAAATAAGCCTTGGCAGTGCTTGCCGACCCAAACTCCCTGAACGCGCCGGTGACCTTGACTCCAACGCTTCAAGCCTGGCCGCAAAGTTAGTATCTCTTCTCTCACAACCTTCCTCAGCCTGACAAGCTCTTCCTTCTCGGACTCTCCCACTACCTGTGAGACCGAGTCACTATCCGACAGCTGAGAGGAGGAGGACATAGCATGCGCCACAGCCACCAAGCTTCTACTTGACAGCGACCGACCGCCCCTTCCAGAGCGAGAAAGCTGTGACAGTGGCGGGCGACCCCGGCGCTTCTTGACAGGCGGCATAGCAGGTAAGGAGGCAGCTCTGAGGAAGCGAAGTGAGCAGAGCAAGGTCGAAGGACCAAGTGACAGTCAGAGGCGGAAGTAGAGAGCGAGGAAAGCAGAGGGCATTCTTGCCTCGTTCAGCAAATTAGACATGTTAGCCTCCACCAACATGCTCAATGCGGGGCCGGGTTCACTGCTGTAACCCGTTGCTAGGAGATGCAGGTTGCGACTCTCCTAGCAACGAAGGAAGGTCGAGCGTTCAGGCTCAGACCCATTGGATGTGTTTCTACATGCTTTGATGTTTTAGATGAGATTTAGGCTTTAATTGTCGGAATTCTAAATTATTCTAACTTAATAAACTGGGAGGGGATGTATTTATTAGTATCGATCGTAATTCAAGAACTTAGATTGTACCAGTAGGAACATGAATAAAGTTGTGAGCTCTTAAAAGTGATTGGAACGTTTCTTGCATCCTTTACTATTCTCCAGTCATTAAGTATATTAACCACTATGGTCAACTTGATATTGATATTCAATTATTCTATATGTAATTAAGGGCCTTCTGCCTGGCAGGCTGTATGCAGCCGATCAACCCCACACTGGGAACACAGTAAGCAACTTCTGAATAAAAGTACAAATTGCAATACTAATGAAAAACTCTCTAGTCTGTCCCTTAGCAGTGACAGCGGTGACACTAAATATAGGGTGTCTGTTTTGGATCTAGACTATTGCAAGTAGCACACATAACCAAACTAAAATGGCGGGTAGGAGAGCCATAGGATTAAGGGAATAATTAATACACGTCTATAAAATGCGGGGAGAGGGTCAATCCATAGCTCTATGACACTCTGGCTGTCCGCCCTTAGCCCGGGGAGCACAACGACGAAGGCGGTCAACCCCCCTATTTTAGGGGGGGGGGGGGGAACTCATCGTTTTGCCAGGGTTGGGGGAAATGTTTCAGCCATTGAACAATATTGTTATTTACATGATTTAGGTATGCAGATCACAGACATAAATCCCAGTATATACACATTTACAATACATAGTTTATATAGTACACGTGTGTCATTTGAAATAGGTTAAGGTTACATAACCCGACATCTTGAGTTTCTGTTATATTTATCAAATATCTTAGGTTCATCGTTATGTTCTACTTTAGCTTGGAAAGCCTCTAAACAAATTAAGAATGACTAACAATTGTAATATTTGAAGCTAAAGCATGTACAGTAATGTTGGTATGCGCTGTGAAATGCTGGACACCATAGGCTTATATTGCATGCAACAATGGCTGCTTTTATTATTTGAATTAATGTTCCTTCTGCGCTACAACATATATTTGATAAATGCACCAATATATAACTTATATGCGTAGGATTAAATCTAGGCAAATGCATTGGCTTAGAAAATGTAATGCCTTCTTCCGATATTGCAACTCATAGTAGCAATTCGTGGTGTATAACAAGACTTAGGCCACAAACATAACATACTGTGTGATAGAAATATGTCGAAAGAGACAGTTACCAGAAACAAACCTTGATACTGGTGGCAGGTGCCCTGGAAGGTGCGGTGGGAGGTGAGGGTGGAGGTGGGAGGTGCCGTGGGAGGTGTTGTGGGAGATGTGGTGGGAGGTGTGGTGGGAGGTGTGGTGGGAGGTGTGGTGGGAGGTGCGGTGGTGGGAGGTGCGGTGGTGGGAGGTTCAGGGGGAGGGGGGAGGTGCAGTGGGAGGTGTGGTAGAAGGTGCGGTAGTGGCAGGTGCCGTGGTAGGTGTGGTGGAAGGTGCGGTGGTGGGAGGTTCGGTGGGAGGTGTGGTGGGAGGTTCGGTGGGGTGTGCGGCGGGAGGTGCGGCGGGAGGTGAGGTGGGAGGTGTGGTGGTGGAAGGTGCGGTGGGAGGTGTGGTGGGAGGTGTGGTGGGGAGGTGTGGTGGGGGGGTGGTGGGAGGTGTGGTGGGAGGTGTGGGGTGGAAGGTGAGGTCGGTGGGAGGTGTGGTGGGAGGTTCGGTGGGGTGTGCGGCGGGAGGTGCGGCGGGGGGTGAGGTGGGAGGTGTGGTGGTGGAAGGTGAGGTGGGAGGTGCGGTGGGAGGTGTGGTGGGAGGTGTGGTGGGGGAGGTGTGGTGGAGGTGTGGTGGTGGAAGGTGAGGTGGGAGGTGCGGGTGGGAGGTGTGGTGGGGGGTTCGGTGGGGTGGTGCGGCGGGGGAGGTGCGGCGGGGAGGTGAGGTGGGAGGTGTGGTGGTGGAAGGTGAGGTGGAAGGTGCGGTGGGAGGTGTGGTGGGAGGTGTGGTGGGAGGTGTGGTGGGAGGTGTGGTGGTGGAAGGTGAGGGGGGAGGTGTGAGGTACAGTGGGAGGTGTGGTCGGAGGTACAGTGGGAGGTGTGAGGTAAGGTGTGGCGTGCGGTAGGAGGTGTGGTGGGAGATGCCGTGGGAGGTGCGATGGGAGGTGGGAGGTGCGATGGGAGGTGGGAGGTGGGGGGTGGGGGGTGGGGGGTGGGGGAGGTGGGAGGTGGGAGTTGAGGTGGGAGGTGGGAGTTGAGGTGGTGGGAGGTGGGAGGTGGGGTGGGAGGTGGGAGGTGGGAGGTGGGGTGGGAGGTGGGAGGTGGGAGGTGGGAGGTGGGAGTTGGGAGGTGGGAGGTGGGAGGTGGGAGGTGAGGTGGGAGGTACAGCCCGTCGGCCCAGCAATGCTGGGGTGAAGGTGAGTTGAGTGCTTGGTGCGGGGACGTGTAGCTGGTGGAGGAGTGTACGTGTAGTCGGGGGGGGGGGGGGCAGTGGGTTCAGGTCGCCAGTTTAATTGTTGAATAACAACATTATACCCTACCGTCACGTGACTTCCGTTTGCGCTGATTACACACTTCCCCATCTTACGGCCTGGAGTAGTGTTATTTTGCCACACGACACTTGGGAAGGGTATTCCATTTTAATGTACATATATACTATATATACTATGTATACATTTATACATATACTAAGTATATTTAGATATATTATATAGAAAATATATACCAAAAAGAATAGAAAAGAAAAAGCCAAACCGATCCAGATATTCTACATATACCAAATGCCCGACTGGATATAGCACTTGCTCCTCATACAGAAGGTGGTGGGATCAAACTCGACTTGAGTCAAACCAATGTCAGGATGTGACTGAATGGGTACCGGCATATTGGTGCCGGTGTCAGCGTCTTATTTCCCACAAGTCTCATTTCCCAAATATCGCTTCTGCGTATGCGCGGATTCGAGTGACGAATGCAAACTTTGGTTGGCTTTATGACTTTAAACCCAAGAATACTGGAGGAAACGTGTACAACAATATTCTCTACGAGTTTGAGAATATTGGTGAATATATTAAAGAAGTTATTGGCGAAAAACCGATTCGGTCGCCGTGTTGTTTACTTCTGGTCGGTCGCTCGACCTGATTATCACTCTTTTTGTTTTTTAGCGGTTATTCTTATGAGTTCAAACCCAAGAATACAGGAGAATACGTATTGCTTGTGGAGAACAATATTCTCTGACTTTTAGAATATTGACGCATATATTAAAGAATGTATTGGAGTTAAACATATTTCTTGTGGAGAACCAGACTTGTGGGAAATAAGACGCTGACACCGGCATTGTATTCCATTTTAATAGGCAGCACTTTAAAGTGTGCAGTGTCAGAAGTCGGCACCCATCCTCATATGACATTGTATGACCTTGGACGGAAACCACTATTATTAGTACTAAGCAAAAATGGATTTACATAATTATTATATTATATTAGATTATGTATATATATATATATGCAGGTATTGCAGGTATAGCAATACCTCAGGGAGTTTGACGCCCCTGCCTTGCAGAGTTGTAAACCACTGCCTTGTGGTACAGGTCCTTGACAGAACCGAAGGCTAAGGGAGCAAACCCTAAACAGAAAACCATGTCACTGTGGCAGCATTAAGGGCGGTTGATGTATGGAACTCCCAACATCTCCCGACCAGCCACTGCAGGGACAAATAGTTTTGCGCCTGTCTTGACATGTTCTTGCCGGTGTAAAACCTCTATTTGCTCCCCGAGAGAGTGCCGCTGGTAACTTGCAAAAGCCAGCAGCACTTCAACACTTTTGCAGGCAGCTTTCATGAAATGTAACATCTGGTGTAGTTCCAGAGTCACAGTGTGGCTTCAGAGGTAACCGGAGCACTGTGGATATGATATTTTGTATCCGACAGCTACAAGAAAAGTGCATTGAGTAGGACCGACCACTGTACATGGTATTTGTCAATTTCACTAAGGCATTTGATACAGTCGGGAGGACCGGGCTATGGCAGCTACTGAGGAAGTACGGATGCCCAGAGAAGTTCACAACTATGATCGAGGCTCTACATACAGGAATGATGGCGAACGTTAGTGCTGGAGGGGAAGTCTCGGAATGGTTCGGGGTTACAAATGGGGTCAAGCAAGGTTGTGTACTGGCCCCCACGCTCTTCTCCATCTTCCTATCAGCAATGCTAGTCTAAGCTTTCCGAGACATGGGGGATGGCATCTATATACAGTCCAGACAGAGCGCTGACCTATTCAACGTCGCACACTTCAGAGCGAAGACCAAGACTACTCAGATACTGGTGAGAGAGCTACTATTCGCAGATGACAGTGCACTGGTTGCCCACTCTGCTGAAGAGACCCAGAAAATAGTGGACGCTTTCTCCAATGCATCAAAGAAGTTTGGCCTGAAAATTAACATCAAGAAGACAGAGGTGCTATACCAACCCAACTCTACAAGAACCCGAGAGGAGGAGATCATGGTTGATGGAAACAAGCTGAACTCTGTTCCGGAATTCACCTATCTCGGAAGCACTATATCAAGTGATGGATGCATTGATGCTGAGATACAGAGGAGGATGGCCAAGGCTACCGCATCTTTCGGCCGACTACGCCAGAGACTCTGGAACAACCACCATGTGTCCATTCGGGTCAAAGGTAAGATCTACCGTGCAATCGTGCTATCCACCCTATTATACGGAGCCGAGGCCTGGACAGTGTACAGACGGCAGGTGAAAAAGCTGCATGCCTTCATGATGCGACATCTGCGTTCAATCATGAGGATAACCTGGAAGGACAAACTGACGAATAAGGAAATACTCGAACGGATGGGGCTGCCCTCTATGGAAGATCTTCTGATCAAAAATAATCTCTGGTGGACTGGACACCTCATGAGGATGTCATCAGACAGGCTACCAAAGCAGATCCTCTATTCTCAACTGTCTTCTGGCTACAGAAAGAGAGGGCGCCCCCGTCTCCGGTTCAGGGATACCATCAAGAGAAACCTGAAGCTGAGAGACATTAAGACCAACTCATGGACGCAACTCTCACAGCAGAGAGCTAAATGGAGAGCGGCAGTCAGGTAATGAAAGCAGTCTTTGTCACATCGCGACTGACAGCATGATGATGATGATGATATATTTAAAGTTCTGTATATATTTATTGAATGTATTTATACATAGAGAGAGTATATTTATATATATGCGTGCGCATATAGAATGACTACCAATTATTGTAGACTGAAAAGAAAGAACATGGCGTTACACTTTGATGGGACCAAACGTCACTCACCGGTTTTCGCTGCAGGTTTGTTTGGTGTTAAGGTTTGTCGCCCTGGCAAGATCTAGGGTCATATCAGCATGTGGACCGGCTTGTGACAGTGCACATGCAAGGTGACTTTATAGTACTGTTCCACTGGTGTACCATTCTGCCAGCACCATGACCTGATTTCCCACTCAGTAACATTATCTCGACACTGAGTCCTTGCTAGTGGTAGTAATGATTGGTAGTGACAAGTATCGATTTTGTAACCCAATGGTTTAACTCGACTGGGGTTTGAACTCCCGACCTTCCCCACGGGAAGCCTGCATTCTGCTTCGGACACCACGCCCGGTTCCTGATATGACATTGAATGACCTTGGGCGGAACCCCTAGTATTAGTAAGCAAAAACGGCTCTACATATATTAGATTATGTATATATATATATAAATATATATATATATATATATTTTAAGTTCTCTATATATTTATTGAATATATTTATACATGAGGCGAGTATATTTATATATATGTGCACATAGAGAATGGCTCTACCAATTATTGTAGACTGAAAAGAAAGGTCAAGGCTTTACATTTCAACAGGACCGGATGTCACTAGGCAGCTTCCTTGCAGATTTGTTTGTTGTTGGGGTTTTACGTCCTGGTAGCCTTCCTAATATGACCATAGATGTTGCCAGTTACCTAGGAGTAAAACACCCAAGGAACAAACATTTCGAAGGATCAAACTGGTGACGTGCTTGTAAAGCATCGCCTGCTGATCGTCTGGAGTAAGATCCTGGCCAGCCGGGACTGGGAGCGTCCACCCCCCACCCCCACACCCACCCCCACACCCATTACCCACACCCACCACCACCGCACCACCTCCCCACCATCATTACCCCCACCACCACCCCCATGACCCCACCATCACCCCCAACCACCACCCCACCACCTCCACCACCACCTCCACCACCTCCATCATCACCACCTCCACCCCACCCCACCACCTCCACCACCACCACCGGCACGACCCGCGGCGCGCACGGCCGACGGCAGGCCGGTGTGGCGGTTTCAGCGTGTTCCCGTGCTCAGACGTGTCCCGTTGCTTCTACGCATGCGCGGATTTCGCATCAACTCGGGTCACCCGAGACACTTATTGGCGCATGCGCACATCCTACAAACTCGGGTCGAATAATCGAATACGCTTCTCTGTGCTCGGGTGAACAATTTTTTCTTTTTTTTTAAATAACCGATAAAACTACAGCAAAATAGGATTTAAAGTATTTTATGATGGCCTAGTTCACCTATATTTCCATTTAATTAATCTAAGTTATTCTTTTTTTGCACACGGCACGTGTATTTGTCGACTCCACTCGCCATGTTCTATTTGAAATTCTGACGACTGGGATGACCCGAGTCGCCCGGGTAGTGTTAATCGATTACGGCCATGGTTTTTAGATTCTGACGCATGCACAGAAGCGAGGTACACGTCTGAGCACGGGAACACGCTGAAACCGCCACACCGGCCCTCGTGCAGTAACTCGAGCAGGTGCCGCGGACCCTGTCGCGCTCGTGCACACACTGCCCCGCTGGTGCGCACGCGGTTGATTAGCCGGCGAGCGTTTGGCTAACGTGTCCGGGATGCACTGCTCCGGGCGGACACCGCTTGGACGAGTGCTACTCACGCTAGTTACTACTAGTACTACCACTGAACTACCACCGCCACCATTACTACTACTACTGCTACTACCACCACTACTGAAGCCACTAGTACTACTATCTCTGCTCACTGACTGACCGCCTCCAAGCAACCTGCCTGCCTTCCCGCCACCCCGGGGTGGAGGGGTGCGAGTGTTATCGGACCAGGCTATTGGAGTCGGTAATTAGGGTGTGTATGTCATTGGTTTCTTATCTAACACATTGCTCCCTACCGAAAAATTGCTCTATGTTAAATTGTTGAGTTTCCCGATCCCCTTCCTGCCCCCCCCCCCCCTCGCTCCTGCTACCCCCCCCCCCCCTGCCCCCCGCTACCCCCTCTACCCCTCCCCACGGCGACCCTATCTCCGCTTCCCGCATCCACGTACTTCCCCGCACCCCGCACCCTTCCTTCCCAGGTCCGCCCCCTCCACCCCTCCCTCAACTTCCCGCCTCTCACATCCCACCTCCCGCCTCCCGCCTCCCGCCTCCCGCCTCCCGCCTCCCGCCTCCCGCCTCCCGCCTCCCGCCTCCCGCCTCCCACCTCCCACCTCCCACCTCCCGCCTCCCGCCTCCCACCTCTCACCTCTCACCTCCCGCCTCCCGCCTCCCACCTCCCGCCTCCCGCCCCCCGCCCCCCGACCCCCGACTCCTGCCTTCCGACTTCCGACTCCCGCCTCCCGACCCCCAACTCCTGCCTCCCGACCCCCGACTCCTGCCTCCCGACTTCCGACTCCTTCCAACTTCCGACTCCCGCCTCCCAACCCCCGACTCCTGCCTCCCGACCCCCGACTCCTGCCTCCCGACCCCCGACTCCTGCCTCCCGACTTCCGACTCCCGCCTCCCGCCTCCCGACTCCCGACTCTAGTATTCCGCCTCCCGCCTCCCGCCCCCTGCCTCCCCGCCTTCATGCCCTCCTACCTCAGCACCTTGTCTCACCATCTCTCCGCCTCCCTCACCCCCTGCCTCGCCGCCTCACCTCCTTCCCCGCTCGCTGCCTCTCCACCTCACACTCCGAACCTCCTGCCTCCCAGCCTGCCGCTGCCGCTCCGCGATCACCGGCCGCCAACTCGCTGCCGCCCGGGGAGCATCTCAGGCGGCCGGTGGGCTGAGACGGGGCTGGCGGCTTCAGGGCGAGTCGGGGCGGGCTTAGGGTGAGGCGGGGCGCGGGTTTTGGGCTGGTCGGGACCGAGAATGGCGGGCGGGACATGGCGGGGTGGGGCGCGGTAAGGCAGGACGGGGCGGGGTGGGTTGGGCGGGATAGGGCGGGCTGGACGGGGACGGGACGAAGCTGGAATCTCGTGGGTTTGGGACCAGGGCGGGGTGGGGCAAGGCGGGGGTGGGCTGGGATTAGGTGACTTTAGGGCGGGACGGGGTAGGGCGGGACGGGGCTGGGATTAGGTGAGTTTAGGTCGGGATGGGTCGGGGCGGGATGGAGCTGGAATCAGGTGAGTTTATGTCGGGACGGGGCGGGGCAGGACGGGGCTGGGATTAGGTGAGTTTAGGTCGGATGGGTCGGGGCGGGATGGGGCTGGAATCAGGTGAGTTTAGGTCGGGACAGGGCGGGGCGGGCTGGGATTAAGTGAGTTTAGGTCGGGACGGGGTGGGGCGGGGCTGTGATTAGGTGAGTTGAGGTCGGGACGGGGTGGGGCGGGATGGGGCTGGGATTAGGTGAGTTTAGGTCGGGACGGGGTGGGGCGGGATGGGGCTGGGATTAAGTGAGTTTAGGTCGGGACGGGGTGGGGCGGGGCTGGGATTTGGTGAGTTTAGGTCGGGACGGGGCGGGGCGGATGGGGCTGGGATTAAGTGAGTTTAGGTCGGGACGGGGTGGGGCGGGGCTGGGATTAGGTGAGTTTAGGTCGGGACGGGGTGGGGCGGGATGGGGCTGGGATTAGGTGAGTTTAGGTCAGGACGAGGCGGGGTGGGACAGGGCTGGGATTAGGTGAGTTTAGGTCAGGATGGGGCAGGGTGGGACGGGGCTGGGATTAGGTGAATTTAGGCCTGGAAGGGGCGGGACGGGGCTGGGATTAGGTGAATTTAGGCCCGGAAGGGGTGGGACGGGGCTGGGATTAGGTGAGTTTAGGTCGGGACGGGGCAGGGCGGGACAGGGCTGGGATTAGGTGAGTTTAGGTCGGGACAGGGCTGGGATTAAGTGAGTTTATGTCGGGACGGGGCGGGGCGGGCTGGGATTTGGTGAGTTTAGGTGGGGATGGGGCAGGGCGGGACGAGGCTGGGATTAAGTGAGTTTATGTCGGGACAGGGTGGGGCTGGCAGGACTACGGTGGGTTTGGCGGGTTGTGAGGGGTGGAGGTGCGAGTTGCGAGCAGGGTCGGACCGGCCTGGTTGGAGCGGGAAGAGTTTGCGATGACCTGACACTCCGAGCCATACACTCTGTAAAAAAAACTAAAACAGAGGCTCAAGCCATTTAGCCAACAAACACTCACTTCCAGCAAACAGTTACCCCGAATTGCCTCTGAATAGACTCATCTGTACAGGCGAACATGGCGACAAACCACGTGGGCACCTTTAGACTCTGCGCCACCGGTACCTCAATGCGTCACTTCTGAGATGCCACAGTTGGTGTTCACCCAGCCTCGACTCAGGACCCTAGCACTAGCAGAGTTACTGTTAGGGCGGGAGTACAGTACACAGCAGCACTATACAATGTTACATACCGGCAACCATGGTTTACTCAATGTTAATAATAATATGTTTCGCAGAATCTCTCTGCAACCCAATTATAGAAACTCGACTAAGTTTGATCATGAGGAAACATGTGCTGATTGGATCAAACGGAGTTCAAAGTTCAGGGCCTATGTTGAAGGATACGGCTGGGAGAGACACATCGTTCACTTCCGGTTGTGTAAACATTCCAGGTCCTAGCTTCAGTCCTTCCCCAGAGACCAGCGATGACCACCTGTTTCGGCACTTTTGATGTTCCACACACTTCAGCTTCTTGCGCATTGTAATTAATAAATATTGTCATGTGGGTGATGAAAATGGGAAATATTGCACATAGAGTAGGACTTGAACACACACCTCATGCATTCCGGACTTAAGGGTGGATTCCTTACACGCGGTATGCGGTATGCGGTATGCGGCATGCGGCATGTGGCATGCGGTTTGCGAATGGCATGATTCCTTACACACAGTATGCGGCATGCGGCATGCGGCATGCGGCACACGACTGGCTATATTTAAAAAATAAAAATAAACAAGTATACTCAATACTGCACTGTATATGACCTAATATTGCATTTATATCTATGTACCGCGTAGTACGTCACATGGGGGTTCCTACCTTAATAATTACCAAATTATAGATAAGTATTCATATTTTTGTGGCTCTGGTAGCATTTTTACCAACCCGAACCCCAATCACCACCACTACCATATGTTTCCCCTCAGCACCCTTGTGTGTGACCGTTCCGTAATGCTCAGTCGCCTCTCCTCATCTAAAACTAATGGACAAGTGCGACTGATGTTTCTATTCGCACACCGCGTGCCGCATACTGCATGCCACACCGATCGCTACAAGGACCGATCGAGTTGACGCATGCCGCATGCCGCATGCCGCATACCGCATGTAAGGAATGTAGCCCATAGGCTTCAAGGTGTTTAGATTTTTTGTCGCATTGGCATTTGAATTCGCATACCGCATACCGCATACCACGTGTAAGCAATGCGCCCTTAATGCATTAAGCATTACACCACCTAGGTTCCCTGATGTCATCACCCTATCCACACCTGCTTTTCTAGGTGGCTCCTTGCCTGGGTGATCAGTGCAAACCAATAAAATATATTATTATATAAATATTAAGCATGGGACATTTCAGTTATTGACAATAAATTGGTCTTCCCGACTGCTCCTTGGCCTACCTTAGTAATGCCGAGCGCCAGGCAATGTAGCGACAAGTATAATCTTTGGTTGACTCGGCCGAGAATCGAAACCCATGACCTCAGACGCCGGAAGTGAGCGCTGTGCTCATGATGGGATACCTAACTAGTCAAAGAATTGCGGTGAGGTGGGAATGTAAGCAGTGGGTATGTGTTATATACTGCATTATGTGAATACTATTAGTTTGCACATTTCCGCGTATTACTGTGTTACTCTAACTTCTAAGCTTTGTAGTATTTTATGATTATATTAGGAAACTGTATTTATGAAAAACACCAACTGTGTGCTGGTGGTGCCAAGTTCATCATGTCTACAAATATATATGTTTTCGAAAGTGAGCAGAGTGACAGTTGGCTCACAGTGTAGAGGAGGTGGGGAGGAGAGAATGCCTACTCCGCAGTGAATGGTTTTAAATCATGTCTGTTCGCGCGGCTTCTTTAGTTGAAAGCCACATACAAATTTGTAAACATATTTGAGTCATCTGATCCATGCATTTTCATTGCAGACTGCATAGGTTTTGGCAGGTATACTTGAGTACAGAGCGACAACAACCTATGTCACCAAACTGTGAACATGCAAGCACAATCCACACAGCTCAGGAGGTGCAATAAAGAGCTATGGGTCTAATTGACCTAGAAACCCTGTTGAAATGCAATGCGTCCTCTGAACATGATATGTGTAGCCAGTACAAACGCTGGATATGCACACAAAAAAGTATCAACAAGAATGTTTAAGTTTTGTGTTTCTGTTTTTGTGTGTGCTTAAAAACTAACAAAACTTTATGATTTAGACCATTGAAATAATTAAAGCCTGGCAGAATAAAAAGGTTGATATTTACATCTCAGTGAGTTGGGTTCCTGGTGAAAGTGGAGCCTGTGTCTGGAGTTCTATTTACACATTTACTTAGTGTGAGGAGCCTGGCAGTGTCAGACAAGTAAACTCCATATGAATGGAGGAATAACAGTTCAAGTTGCATAGTCCGACGGCTTTTTGTCAGTTTCTTCAATTTTCTTTTAGCTAGATACATTAGATAGATCGTTATGATCTACTTTACTTTATTTTGAAATAACTTTAATTTTAAATTGCTAACTTTTGGGATATTTAAAGTGAAATCATGCCAAATTAATTTTGGCAAGCAGGTAAAAATGCTGACACCATAGACTTAATATCCGCTTCTATGCAGAAACAAATGCTTAATAAGTGCACCAGCATCGAAGTTAGGTATATAGAATCAAATCTAGGTAATGGCTTTGGTCCTCAAAATTTAATGTTTTTATTAAACTAAATAAACACTTTTAAATTGAATTTAACGTTGAGAGTAAGCATAGTATTTTTGGTAATCATCTTGGTGATTTGCATCTTGCAACTACTCATTTTCATTTGGTATCCAGCTAGAGGGGATGACAAGTGGGTAACGTGCCTCAGATGTTTCAGGTTGTGGGATCAATCCTCGGCTGAGTTAAGTAAGACTAAGAGTAAGAGATTCTTCTAAAAATGTGCCGTAGAAATTGCTTCATGTCCTGTAAGAATTACTTTGTGATGAAACCAGACAAACTCGGGCCAAACACATCCGGGCCAGCAGAGATGTGCGTCGAAGAGGGAGCTCGAAATAAAAGGAAGAAAAGTCATTAACAAATGCACATCCATTTTCCACATATGAAACGCTGACATTGCTACATTGTTATGTGACTTCGGTATGCGTGCGCTGATTGGACATGACTCGTGGCGTGTTTGTAGCTTGCAGCGCCACTTTCCAAATCACTGAAGTCAAGGTCAATGCCACGTATTTAAAGTTACCGATGAAAGCATAACCTTCTTAGAAATCATAGCATTTACTTGCATGTGATCTTGCATATCTAATTTAGATATTGGTCCACTTGTTAAACATGTATTGCAGTTGAGTAATCCTTTGTTGCCCTGTTAGTGATAGGCCTATTATCAGAAATATTTAAACAAAGGTTTTGTCCAGCATTTTGGTTTGCCCACCAAAAATAATGTTCCATGTTTTCCCCCGATAATATCCAAAGTTAACCCATTAAAATAAAATAAATGTCCTTCAAACTAAAGTAAGGTATACAAATATAATAGCGATCAACCTTATATATTGATCTAAAAGACATAGCAGGGACTCTAATCCATCAGATTATGGTCAGTTATTTGTAGAGCGAGTTGGTGTAGCTATTACCAAAGCACTGGGTGGTTAATGCTACATTTACCGCACACACATCCTATTAGTATTAGTACTATTAGTATTAGTACTATTAGTAATAGTACTATCCTTAAAGTTGCATAGTCCGATAGTTTTTATTTTCTGACATTTTCTGAGATAAATACATTACTCTACAATAATCAACGTTACTTTAGTTTGAAGTAACTTTTATTTCGAATGGCTAACTTAGGAGATATTTGAAGTGCAAACATGCAAAATTCATTTTGGCAAGCATACCAAAACTCTGACACCATAGGCTCCAGCAGTAACAGATTCTATTAACTTACCTCAATATTCCCTTCTATGTGGCAACAAATGGTTAATAAGTACATGAGTATCTAAGTTAAATATGTAGGATCATATCTAGATACTTATTTTGGTTGTGAAAATTTGAGACTTTGATCTGACTATGCAGCTTCAACCACATTCAATAATCCCCTTCTCATAGAATACTCATGTGGCTGCAACAACTGTTTTTGGAGGGTTTTTGGTGGTGGTAAAAAGAAAAGGACAGGTTTAAAAAATCACCCCTGCACCCTTACATAAACACCAAATAGCTGGGTGAGTAAAGCGCTCGCCTCCCATGCAAGAGGTCGTCGGTTCAATCTGTAACCATATAACCAACGACTTACAACGTATACAATGGTTACTGCCTTTGCTGGGGTTCGACATTACTACACGAGTAGGATAAGGCTAGGAGTGGGAAGGAGACATCGAAGCCTAACTGTCTGCGAGTATGTGTGACTGACTGTTGTTGACTGTATCTATGTGGGTGTACTTAGGTCTTTGGGGGTGACTCTGCTGTACATGACTGTGTTTATGTGTTCTTATCTACATCATCTATACCTGTGACTTTTAGTTCCTGCCTTGCTGACTGTGTCTATCTATGTGCATATGCCTGTGTATGCCTTCGTGTGTGACTGTATATGACTGAGTGACTTGGAGGTTTTATGCCATGTCGGCAGCTGTGGCCATATTCATGGCGAGCTCTGTATATGATTGTATGGTTCTGAATGCCTCTGTAGGGTTCCAGGCCCCGGTCACATACCCGTTAGTGAACGTAGGATAGATTAATGTGGGTTAAACATGGTGTAAGTATGTTAAACTACAGTCAAAAACGTTGAGGTATGGCAGGTTTTGGTATGGATAAATCCTTACGTCACAGATGCCGGTACGTTCAACTATGTTCAACTACATTCAACATATGTTAGCCTCCACTATGGTCAACTACGTTCAACTAAGTCCAAGTATGCTAGAGTATGCTAGAGTATGCTAGAGTATGCTAGAGTATGCTAGAGTATGCTAGAGTACATTAAGTGTATGGAGACTTTGCCACAGTATGTTACCCTCTGACGTAGCGCTCTTTTGAACATGTCCAGAGATTAAATCGGAACTCACAGCCCACCCACGCTATTACCAAGTTAGCATGACATAGAAGTATACTTCATAATGCTGCCCCATTTGGAAATTAGGCCACCTGCACCATGACCCGATATCCCACTCCGTCACATTATCCTGACACTGAGCTAACCAGTCCTTGCCCTATCCTATTAATTCTGAACACCAAGCTAGGAAGTGACAAATATCAATTTAAATGTCATTGGTTTGACTCGACCGGGAAGCGAACCCCCGATCTTCCGCACGCGAGGCGTGCGCTCTACTGATTAGGTCACCGCGCCCAGTAAAAATAGTGTAATAACTTTACTAATACTCATAAATAGCTTTAATAAGTCGCGTTAAGCCTGCCTTGGACTTGGTTACTTTCTACATAACCCCGTGTTGGGGCTTCTGAGTTATATTACTGGGGCGGGAATTCCTTTATATAAGTAATAGCCATCCCACCACTCCATCTCTCCACACACGCGCACACATACACACATTCACAAGCCCACCCACACACGCCCACATCCACCCACATTACATGGGTCACGAGCCGGCACGTGTCAGTCTCCCCCTACCCCTCCCCCTTCCCCTTCCCCCTCCCCCCATTCCCCCTCCCCTCCCCATCCCCTCCCACCTCCCACCCCCCACCCTCAGCCCGTTTCCCCTCCCCTCTCCCCCTCCCCCCTCTCTCCCTCCCCGCCCCCTCCTCGTTTTCCCCCTCCCCTTCCCCTCCCGCTTCACCGCCCTCTCCCCCTCCCCCTCTCTCCCTCCCCGCCCCTCCTCGTTTCCCCCCCCCCTCCCCTCCCCCTCCCCTTCACCTCCCATCCTCCCCTCCCCCCCTCTCCCCCTCCCCCCTCCACCTCCCCGACCCCGCTCGTTTCCCCTCCCCTCCCCGCCACCACCTCCCCTCCACTTCTCTCTCCCCCTCCCCGCCACCCCCCTCTCCCTCTCCCCCTCCCCCCACTCATTTCCCCTCCCTCGCCCCTCACGCTCACCACCAGCTCACCCTTCTCTTCAGCCTGAATCCACCCTTTCCCTCCCACACCTTCTCCTTCACCCATACCCACTCTCTTACTGGTCCCTTCACTCTCTCGCCCCCAATCTTTGCTGCACCCTCACTCTCCTTCACCCTCTCTCACCCTAACTCCCTCACCTTCGCTCTCTCCTTCACCACCACTCTCACTTCAACTCTCTCACCGTCACTCTCTCCTTCACCCTCCTTTGCACCCGCACTCTCTCCTTCACTCTCATTCTCATCCCAACTCTCTCACCGTCACTCTCTCCTTCACCCTAACTCTCACCCAAACCTCCTCCTTCACCACCACTCTCATGTCAACTCTCTCAGCCTCACTCTCTCCTTCACCCTCACTCTCACCCAACTCTCACAACCCCCCCCCCCCCTTCCACCCTCACCCTTCCCTTCGCCATCTCCTCTACCCACACCTCTCCCCACCCCAACACGCCCAGATTCAGCCCATCTCTAGCCACACCCGAGTCCCTCCTGAACCCCCTCCACCCACCACCACCCTACCCACTGCCACCCTACCCACCGCCACCCCGCCCACCTCCACCCTGCCCACCGCCACCCCGCCCACCGCCATCCCGCCCACCTCCACCCTACCCACCGCTACCCCAACTACCTCCACCCTACCCACCACCACCCCGCCCACCTCCACCCTACCCACCGCCACCCCGCCCACCTCCACCCTACCCACCGCCACCCCGCCCACCTCCACCCTCCCCACCTCCACCCTACCCACTGCCACCCTCCCCACCTCCACCCTACCCACTGCCACCCTACTCACCGCCACCCCCGCCCACCGCCACCCTCCCCACCTCCATCCTACCCACCACCCCACCGACCTCCACCCTACCCACCGCCACCCTACCCACCGCTATGCCACCCACCGCCACCCTACCCACCGCCACCCCCGCCCACCTCCACCCTACCCACTGCCACCCCCGCCCACCTCCACCCTACCCACTGCCACCCTACCCACCTCCACCATACCCACCGCCACCCCACCCACTGCCACCCCCGCCCACCTCCACCCTACCCACCGCCACCCTCCCCACCTCCACCCTACCCACCTCCACCCTACCCACCGCCACCCTACCCACCGCCACCCCGCCTACCTCCACCCTACCCACTGCCACCCTACCCACCGCCACCCCGCCCACTGCCATCCTGCCCACCGCCACCCTACCCACCGCCACCCCCACCCACCGCCACCCCGCCCACCTCCACCCCACGCACCTCCACCCTACCCACTGCCACCCTACCCACCGCCACCCCCGTCCACCTCCACCCTACCCACCGCCACCCCACCCACCGCTACATACCACCCTCGCCCCACTTCCTCCTGGCCTTATCAGGGCCCGTCAGAGCATCTGGAGTTGATCCCCCCTCGAGCGATGGATCTTCACACTTACTGGAATAAAACGACTCCCTCCAGTAGCTATGGGCCGCATCTGTTGCTCGACCTCCGAACTCATCACCATTACCCACGCCTTCTCCCCCTCATACATGTATGCACATATTTATTATATAATGCATTATTACAATATTAAGTTAAGTGATAAGTGTATATTTGAAATGATGATGGTTATGATTAATGCCTTATTGAACTGGTATGCAATAGTGTGTATGTACCTTTTTCTTTTTGTGTGTGTAGATTAGCTGATTAAGAAGGGGAAATTTCAATCGTGGACGATTGGTCTTCCTCATTCCACGGCTCCTTGCATTATCCTAACAATGCCGAGCGACTGGCTAGGAAGTGACAAGAATAAATTTTTACGTCATTGATTTGACTCGACCAGAACGGGAAACTGATGCTCAACTCATTCGGCCATCTTGTCTGGTTTGCATTTCAAAAAGATATTCATATATCTTATCAGACATCTATTTCGCTGATATAATAAGTTTTATTAATCGTGAATTATTCGACCAACACCAGCTTATTTGCAATGGGTAGTATTGTAGTAGGCTGCACTGACCTCTCAGGCAAGTAACCACATAGACAGGTAGGCATGGATAGTGTGTTGATATCAGGGAGCCTAGGTGGTGTAATGGTTAGCACACTGGCCTGGAATGCAAAGAGATGTGGGTTCGAGTCCCACTCTAGGCACAATATTTCCCATTTTCATCACCCCCCATGACACTGGTGCCGTGACCATGATCCTGTACAAGCTATGCGCTGTATGGATGTTGAACCTACCCTGTGTATGTACGTGTAAGTGCATTGCCTATATGTATGTAATTGTATGCATTAAATGACCATTTAAAAGACTTACAATTCCAGGGGGACGAGTGTAGTAGGCTGCACTGACCTTTCTGGCAAGTAACCACATAGACAGGTAGGCATGGGTAGTGTGTTGATATCAGGGAGCCTAGGTGGTGTAATGGTTAGCACACTGGCCTGGAATGCAAAGAGATGTGGGTTCGAGTCCCACTCTAGGTGCAATATTTCCCATTTTCATCACCCCCATGACAGTATCAATCTCACCAAATACTAATTATCATGATATACATATAATGATGCTTGGTATTAAATACTCAAATAGGGTTGATAATACAATGTCTCTCTTGATATCAAAATAAGCCCCCATTGTCTTCCATGGGTTGATAAAACTGATATTGGATTGATCATGCTGATATTGCATATTTATATTCAGGTTATATGTTAAAAGATATCTAGTTCAGTATATTTAAGAAAATGGCTAATGTGTGAAAGCTAAATTCATTTAATAAATGCTATGTCATCCTGGTATGGGGTTTGAGCCCCTCGGGTCTCTTTGTGTTCCTGGTATGGGGTTTGACTCCCTTTGGTCTCTTTGTCATCCTGGTATGGGATTGAGCCCCTCGGGTCTCTTCGTCATCCTGGTATTGAGTTTGGGTCCCTTGTGTCTCGAATGAGTATCGACCTCAGATGTGCCCCAACCAATACTGCCCCAGAGTACCTCAGGTCTCAAAGCCCACATCAGACAAGAACTGCGCAGTCCAACCAACACCAGCGTCGTGTCGGAACCAGCCGAGTTCTCTGGTCGGGCTGGCTGCTTAAACACAAACTGAGCATGGGTGATGTTTGTTTCTTGGGGTTTATTTCCTGGCAACATATCAGGACATGTACCGACTTGTGACAGTGCACACTCAGGCCAACTTTATAGTGTTGTCCCACTGGGATTCCAGGCTGCCAACACCACAACCCGATTTCCCACTCAGTCACATTGTCCTGACACTGAGCTAACCAGTCCTTGTCATATCCTATTAATTCCGAGTGCCAGGGTAGGTAGTGACAAGTATTAACTTTATATGTCATTGGTTTGACTCGGCTGGGATAAGAACTCCCGACCATATGTACGGGAAGCCTGCGCTTTACCGATTCGGCCACCACGTCCGTTAGGTTGCAAAAATGCCTTTACCAAAGAATTCTGGATAATTCTAATCTAGTAGTAGTATAGCAGGTCGGTGCTAGCAAAAATTAGGGTAATATCAGAACTGATACTCATGGTGACTTTATAGTGCTTCCCCATCGGGACCCCGTGACGCCGGCACCCTGACCTCGGCAGTCCACTCCTTCACATTGTCCTGATGCTGAGCAAACCAGTCCCTGCCCTATCCCAGTAATGCGCAATGAAAGGTATCGACAAGTATCAATTTTGTGAGTCTTTACTTTGACTCGGTCGGGATTCGAACCCACGATTAGTCATTGGCGCTTTGTGTCCGTCTATTGTGTGATGAGGTGGAGTTTGCATGTACATGTCACATGTTTCCGTAGTGTACTCTGGGAAAGAAAATGCCTGTCACATCTACCACGAAGCAGGTCTGAGTGCTATGGGCTCGTAGCCTGAGATCTGCACAGGTGAGGTGGGTGCCCCCCCCCCCCGGTCCCGCACCTGACCCCCCCCCCCCCATACGCCTCCTCCCTCGCGCACACACATCCTCACCCACACCACACATGCGCGCCACTCCCACACACAGGTATCACCAACTTTGCGCTGATCAATTTGTTTTCTCAAAAATAGTTTTCTGCGAATATGGTTTGCGCAGAATTCAAAGCGGATTGAATAGTATGAGAGCACCAGCTGAATGTGACTCTGATTGAATATAATATGTTCATGTCATAGTTTGTTGAAATAAATGCAAGAGGCCTAAAAATGAAAAGAGAGGGGGAGAATATGGAGTGGGGAGAGAAGAAACTAGAATGAGAGATTGGGGGGGGGGCGGCTGAAAGTGTGATTATATATTTACAATATATGATATGGATATGGATATATTATGATATATGATATTTTAGAATTATATATTATGTGTATATGTGTATATAAGGGGGGAAGATTATGGTAGGAACAGAGAGCAAGAGAGGCGGTGAGCAAAGAGACAGAAAGACAGAAGGAGAGAAGGTGAAAACGGCTTGTGTTAATAACCGAACCGAATATGCGATCTATAAATTAATATAATTTGATGAAAATAGAAAGATAAAATAGGGAGAAGAGGATGCGACATACAGAGAGCGTGGGGGTACGGTGCTGATATTTGTTTAAAATGTTATATTATGAGAATGAGGGGGGGGGGGGGTGAGAGTAAGGCAGGGAGATTGAAAGAGTGGAGAGAGACGGAGGGGGGGGGGCGGTATTGAGTCCGGAGAGGGGATGGTGACAGCGAGTGTTAGGGCAAAGAAAAGTGGAGAGGAAGAACGGGGAAAGAGGGGGGGGGGGGGAGGATGAGAACAGGGATACCAAGGGGTTGAGCCAAGTACAGTGAGAGAGAGAGGGGGGGCAGAGAGGGAGAGGAGGGAGACAGTGATTCGGGCTGAGAGAAAATGCGTCTGCTTGTTTGGGTGTATAGCCTAGCAACATCGAAGGTAATATCAAAGGGAAAGAGAGATGGGAAATTGAGTGAGAGAGAGAACAACTTAAAAGAGATAGCTGAATAGTGAGAGAGAGAACACACACCCTACCTCAGTGCATTGTGTATTAAATTAGACCGCGTTTGAGGTAGCGAATTGTTTGTAAGAAGCCCCCTGCGCATGAGAACACACAAGATGGCGGCCCGACCGTGCCCGCCACGCACGGCGCATGCGCGCGGGTCGCCCACCACCTGTGGCCTGCGTCAGCGATCAGAGCCATATTGGAATTCGTTCGCACTAGACTGTAAGCTGTGTGAGGGTCTGCCTTACAGTAAGTTACACCAGGAGTAATTAATTAAGGAGTCTTGGCATTTAGCTATGGGGGACATCCACAATTATTAAACAGTATCACAAGTGTACAAAAAACACACTTGTTTGTGACCATTCCCCTCTCCTCCACTTCAAACTAACACAAATTAACAAAAATATCATATTTAAACCACGAATGTATTGGATGGAAGATGTAATAATACACACTCAAATTTAATAACACGGACTCAAGTTTCATGTTTACGTGATAAAGTGTTTATTGAATAAATGACTTTAGCTTTTAAACCGTCAATGACCCCCAGGCATAAATAGACATGTATTCGTTACCCCTACAGGTGCACAGCAGCCATCATCGCCCGTCTCACCCAGCGTCCTGTTTCTAAACACGTGATAATGTTGACCAGTAGACGATTTGCACCACCAACCCGCCCTCTGGTGGCGGTGGAAGAACTAATGTTGTCAGTAATAGTTCAGTGCACAGCATCATCCAGGGAAAATATCTTATAGAGGATTTCCACCGACATCCTGCCATCTGACGGCAGTGGGAAGAACTAAGCAGCTCACTGCGCATGCACCAATGGTAAAGGTGTGAATAGTCCCTCGGTGTGTGCTGTTTTGTATGCGCGCTTGGTATCCATGAGAATGTCTCACCTAATGTATTATATTAGAGAGATAACACACTCAAATACACCAGCGTAATGGTAGGGCTATTACATGCATCGCGTTCTCTATTAGGTCTCATCCTATCAACATCTTCATGGCTGTACAAAGCGTATCGTGGCCGGAGTGCGGTTGTCAGTCATGTCCAACTTTTATGACTTAATAAAATGCTGATAAACTTAAGCGACTGTTATCGTCTGTGATAAAATGCTGATGTGTACTAACTACTTCGTGGAGGAGAGATGATCGAGAAAGGTAGTAGGCATACACCTGGTGCTACCTTGAGAATATTGAAAGTTCTGGATGACCCCGGTTTCCAAGGTTACTGACCCCCGTAAGTCACTTGATGACACGCGCCTTCCAACTACACAACACTTGATAATGATAGCAGCACCTCGCCCAGACCACCCGCAGCCACCCAATCATAGCAAAGTCACCAATTTGCGTTGCTTCTCATTTGTTTGTTCTCACTCTTTTTTTATGGTTTTATTTATTGTGTTGCCTTAGAAGTGTATAATAGAGATATATCTTCGCCATCACAATCACATCTTGAACTAACTAGTTACATCCCTACTCAAATAGGTATTATTAGTTATATGTTACATCCGCTCTTTGTTAAATTAAATGTTCTTCTTACACAAACTTGTCACAGTTCTAGTTAAGGTTGCATAATTCGGTTTAACAAAGGATGCCTTAAGGTTAAATATATCATGTTGACAACCTTAGTTCAGCATAACTTATATGATCATTTATTAACCTTGGAGATATTTGGAGTGCAGGCACACAAAGTAATGTGTGCATGCACTCCAGTTGAAGCCAAGTGGCATGTGTCATTGGCGTGTTAACGAGGTCACGTCAAAATGTAAAATCTTGAGGGAGAAACCTGCAATGAAATGGTGATTGGGTACACTAATAGGTAAGATCAAATCTGTGTAGATGCTTGGGGTTTCAAGATATTACGATATCATTGGATTATATAAGTTTAAGTACTACCTTAATGGTGCATCTTAGTTGCCACTTATCTTCTTTGTAGATCATTACGGAACAACCACCTAATTCGACTCGAGCCCGACAAATTCATATGATTACTCACATGTCCGCCCGCATTACCCTGACTGAAGCAATAAATTCACCTTTCTATCATTCACACTCATCCGTTCAGACAAACAAGGTGAGATAGTCATGTGGGTAGTGTCTGCTTCCTTTGCCAGGGATCATGGGATCAAATCCCACCTGAGTCAAGCCAAACACTCACCAAATTCACACTTGTCATTAGCATGCCTGGCGTTCAGCTAATATTACTAGGACAGAGCAAAGTCGAGTTGCTTCAGGGCCAGGACAATTTAACTGTGTGGGATATCATGTCAGGGGTAGGTATACTGGATGCACGGCATCCCAATGAGTATAGGCAGCGCTATAAATTCCCCATGAGTGCGCGTTATCATAAAGATGTGCCCGTTTTGACATGGTCTTAGATGTTGCTAGGAAGCAAACCCAATTAAGCTCACCTAGCGGGGGGAAGCAAACGATGCAGTCTACTTGACTGTGGAGTCACTTTTGTGATACTTGGCTAACTTTGCAGATATTAGAAGTGTACGCTTACACAATAATGTCTGCACACACCAGTCGAACAATGTTACATTAACCAGGCCACATCGCTCTCTGTTGAACACACTCAGTTTTAATGTCTTAAATGGAAACCCCAATAAATGATTAATGAGTCCGATTGTTTGTAACTTACATATGTAGGATCAAATGCTTTGCTTCTGAAAAAGAATGCTTTCATCAAATAGTGCAACTCTAAAGTTGCATAGTCCGATAAAAGCATAAAGTATTCCAAGGCAAAACACTTATCCAGATTTTAACCTACATATGCAACTTAGATACTGGTGAACTCATTAAAGTTGCATAGTCCGATAAAGGCATCAAACATTCCAAAGGAAAGCACTTATCCAGATTTTAACCTACATATGCAACTTAAATACTGGTGCACTTATTAAGTGTTTGTTGCGACATAGAAGGCTGTATATTAAGTCAATTAAAGCCTCATAGTCCGATGAAATATCAAATTTTCAAAACCAAACCAATTATCTAGATTTGATTTTACATATCTAACTTAGATACTGATGCACTCATTAAGCATTTGTTTCTGCGTAGAAGGCAATACTGAGTCAATTTAACAGAACCTGTTACTGCAGAAGTCTATGGTGTCAGAGTTTTGGCAAGCTTGCCAAAACTAAGTTACCATGTTTGCACTTTGCCAAAACTAAGTTACCATTTAAAATAAAAGTAACTTTGAACTAATGTAAAGCAGATACGAGTGATCAATCTAATATATTTATCTCAGAAAAAATACAGAAATTCAAAACAATCGGACTATGCAACTTTAAGCTCTTACTACTGAAGCCGGTGAGGTCAGAGTTTTGAGAATCGAAAATTAATTTGGCATGTTTACACTTCAAATATCTGCCAATTTAGTCATTTTAAAGAAAAGTTACTTTAAACTAAAGTCACGTAGATTACAAGAATCAGCCTAATATATTTATCTCAGGAAATGACAGAAGCTCAAAACCATCGGACTGTGCAACTTTAAGCATTTGGTGCTGTATAGAAGGGGACACTAAGTCAATTTAGTATATATAATAGAACCTGTTACTATTACTGCTGAAACTGACGTGATCAGAGTATTGACAAGCATTCCAAAATTAATATGGCAAAGGTCGTCTAAGTTAATCATTGCAAAGCTAAGTTATTTCAAACTAAAGTAAGGTACATAATAACGATTAACCTGATATATTTATTTAAGAAAATGATAAAGTCAAAACCATCGGACTATGCAGCTTTAATTGACCACGTCAAGATTACTGGAATCACCAATTAACGCGGGGAACGCTGCCTACTAGCACCAGGCTCTCTCTGTCTTAGCCTCGTTTTCGCCGCTGCCGCGTTGTAGTGGTCATTATCAGCTGCTGCTGCAATATCTTTGCTGATTAAAATGATTACGAATTTTGCTGCTCTATCTACTGATTGCGAGCATAAACATGAGCGATACCGTCATCATATCGAGAAGAGGAACTGGTGTCGGAATTCGGGTAGAATACGGTGCCTGGTCGATGTGGAATACGTTATCTTAATAGTAATAATACTGATGGTATTGTCTTTATTTTTTTTCTTTCTCTTTCTATTTCGCACTCTCAGGCCATAGATTAACGGTACGTGTTAATGTCATTGCAGTAATTACCATTATCAAGATTTTCATATAATTATGATCATTTAAGGTTAGGATGATCGTCCCCATCACCATCCAATTATAATATTAAAAACACTTACAACAGTTATCATTGATAATATTCGTAGAATATTAATCCATATATTAAGCATATTATTACAATAAGTACTAGATTATTACTTGAAATATTTTAAAGGATATTTTCGTACAAAGACTCAAAGCGCTATCGATTTAAAAAAAAGGTAAATTCCTCCTTCAATATTTTAAATGCCAAATTCTTGTATGAGTAGTTTGATCGATGTATATCCCTAAATAGCACTATTTTAAGCGGTATTGTTGTGCAAGTAGCTTTGCGATTTAGCTTTTAATATACCTTCGTTTATTTATTTATTACTACAGTCTGGGAGGAAGGAGTAAGGTTGGGTGGGTGGGGGGGGGGGGGAGTGTGTGGTTATTTATGGTGCCAGGCGTGTAATTTGTTTCCATCACGTGTGTACACACCGCGCACCAGGTACGCGGTCGGGGTTGGTGCGCGTTGTGGATTCTAATAATGTGTATTGTGTCAGCGTGAGTGGGCGGCCATGAGGCCTAGCTTTAAACACGGGAGTTCTGGGTTGTAATCTTTATAACAGTAATTCCTACATTGGTGCGGTTTATTAGTGTTACGTTAGTGGTAGTAATACTAGTAGTAGTATAGATTACTGTCATCATTAGTAGTATTTCTATCAAATAAATAATATTGTAGCTTTTTAGTCGCTATTATTGGTTTTATTGTTGTAATTATTATTGTTATCACCATTGGTATTAACAGTATTATTGATACTACATGTATTACCGGTAACCTTAATAACATAGTGATTACTCTTACAATTGCATATATGTTTAAAGTATGAGTCACTGTTAATGTTATACATGCACTCCACCCCCCACCCCCACCCCCACCCCAGTCAAGCCATACACACTCTAACTTGCAAAGCGAACACACCCCGCCGCACACTCCACCCCCTCCCTCACCACCACCCCACCCTCACCACCACCCCCACCCCCACCTGAGTTGGAGAGGGGTGTGGAGGGCTGTCCCGAAGGGAGATTCCCCGCGCCTACCCCCGACTGCCTGGGGCCCTTTGAGGCTCTGGGATCGGAGTGTAGGTAGGTGCCTTTGAGACAAGTTACTTTGATGTCGTCTCCGTGTTTATTTTCTCCAACAGATCCTAGTCGGCCGGACACGGGGTTGAAGGAACTCGGCCTCTCCACCGGAGGCGCACTTTGAAGGTGGCCGGCCGCACGAAGCAGGCGGCGGGCGGCGGGCGGCGGGCGGCGGGCGGCGGGCGGCGGGCGGCGGGCGGCGAGAGCCAGGAGGAGGGAGGAGGGAGGAGGGAGGAGGGAGGAGGGAGGAGGGAGGAGGGAGGAGGGAGGAGGGAGGAGGGAGGAGGGAGGGGGGGAAGGGAGGAGGGAGGAGGGAGGAGGGAGGAGGGAGGTGGGAGGTGGGAGGTGGGAGGTGGGTGTGTGCGTGCGGGCTGGAGGAGTGGTGCAGTGCAGTGACAGGCAGCGACACACCTGTACGCCGGCAGAGACCCCAGCCTCTGAGGCGAGTGGCCAGGCAGGTAGATAGGTGAGGTGTGTGAGTGGGTGGGGCGGGGAGGAGGAGTGCCCGGGGACAGCTGGATTCAGGACGTCGTGACGCACGCGCACCTTGGACTCCGCCTAGCGGGTGGGCGGGCGGGGCGAGGTGCGACAACGCGGCAGGATCTGCGCCAACCAGTCCCGCCCCATAGAGCTCCAGCACCGAGCCGGAGCACACGGCCTTTAGGCTTTACCTACCGACACAGGGAGGAAGCCCCCTTCACTCACGGCCGTCCGGGGGCTCAGTCACAGCCCACCCAACCCCCACCCTCACACACACACCCCACCGACGCCGCCCCGACTTCCCCACCGCACGTTGTGCGGCAAGGGACGGGCGGACTCTCAAACGCGGGCGGGCTTTGTATTAATTAGCAGGTGTGAGTTGTTGGACGAGCCGGGCCGGACAGTCAGTGCGAGTAGCTTGCCGCACGCGCATTTACCCACACACTCACACGCACGCACGCGCACACACACGTAGGGTTGAGGTGGAGGAGCGCTAGGAGCTAGAAGGGTTCGCGTGTGATTGAAGCCTGAGGGAAGCCCTTCCCCCCTCCTCCCCCCTCCCCCCACGCGACTCTCGGCCTCTGGGAGAGCGAGTGGCGGCCGCTCGTGGTGGGCGTGCGAGCAGGCAGGACAGAGGGCGAGAGCCAGCCCAGCCGGCCAGGGGTTTGTTGGTCTGGTTATAAGACGGACGCCAGCATGTCGACCGACACACACCGCTCCGAGTCGACGCAGGCGCAGTCCACACTTCCCGCCAGCCCCGACCAGCAGCAGAGGCCCCCCAGCATTGACCCCACGACTCCGGGCACCGCGACGGACTCGACGTCCGTAGTGAATTGTCTCCAGCAGCAGCTACAGCAGGGTTCCACCGCCGGACAGCCGCCGCCGTCCCGCTGTACTCCAGACCCCGCCGCCAGCTCCTCGTTGTCCGTGTCCCGTGACCACCAGCATCACCACCACCATCACCGTCACGCTCACTCCGTGCAGCGTCAGCACCTATCGCGACATCCGGATAGCGACCCGCAGGCCTCCGAAATGGGTCCGCACAAGGAGCCGGTACAGCCCGAGCTCACCCCGCCGCCGCCCTCTCACCTCGGCACCTTGGAGCGCCACCGCTACGCGTCGCCACCGCAGCATCAGCACCACCAGGAGCAGCAGCAACAGCAGCTGCACCAGCAGAGCCCGCCACAACAGGCCGGTACTCCACCCGGCGGAAGCGGAAGTGAACGCGATGGATTGAAGGAACAGCAGCAGCGGGAGTCGCCGCAGCTGCAGCGCATCCACGCCATGCCATCGCGCGACGGGTCCACTTCCGGTCTGCACGCACACATGCAGCAGCTGAGCGGCGGCGGAGTGGTGCACCCGCAGTCGCCGCACCAGCTGATGGTGAGCTACCAGGCGCACCACGCGGCGAACGGCACGCACCTCCACCTGCACCAGCAGCCTCAGCACGAGCAGCAGCTTCCGGTGCACCATATGCCGCACCACCAGAACCCTCCATTCGCCGGAAGTGAGGATGTCGAGTGGTACCTGGCCAACCTGGAGCGGCCGCATGCGACACCGGCGGCCATGTCAGTCGCCATGCCGGGAACGTCACCGGCCCCGGCCAGCGCGCCGTCGCCAAGTGCGCCACATGCCACACTTGCCACGCTCACCAACACTCCCGCCACACTCGCCACGTCGCCGCCAGGCACCGGAAGTGATGGTCCGCACGGAACTGCGAGTGACACGCCGCCGCCGGTGTCGTCCGTGTCGTCCGTGTCATCCGCAGCGGCTGTGTTGTACCCGTCGCACCACCTGGCGTCGTCCTACCACGGCCTGACCCAGGAGGAGCTGGCTCAGCACCACCTCCAGCAGCAGCACCATGCCGAGGGCCCGCACCAGCACGCGCCGAGCCCCGCGCCACACGTCTCCTACCTCCAGTACAGCGCCGGCGCGCATGCCCCGCCGCCCGGCGCGCCCGGATCCCCGCGCGCCTCTGCGGACAGCCCGGCGCCCGGCTACCCGTCCGCCTACGGCTTCGCGCCGCCCGCCTCGCACTCGCAGGCCGCGGCGCACGTCTACGCCGGCGCCGCCTATGCGTCACCTCCGCCGACCCTCTCCCCGCGCTACGCCGCCTACGCCGGGTCGGCCGGCGCGCCGATCGACGCTACCCCGGTGGCGGCGTCCATGAGCCAGGTGGCCCCGGACCCGGCCGGAGTCTACAGCACGGCGCTCACGGGCACGCCGCGTCCTAACGGCGTACCCGGCTACAGCTTCGCGCCGCCTCCGCCACCAGGTGGCGCCCCGGGCGACATGACGCAGTGGACGAGTCTGCGGAACGGCCTGCCGACCATGGGTGAGTAGAGCACCTCGTGTTTATTGTGGCGCCCTGCCGGCTCCGGGCGAGTCCCCGTGTTTACCACATCCATCTGCGCATGCTCCATAAAGTTCAATCTACTCGGCGTTTATTAGGTAGCGTCCGCCCAGTCCTAACGCACCCCACCCCGTACACTAAATTTCCTTTGTATTTTCGCCCATTTTACTCCAGCACACTCCCTCTTCCCCCCCCCCCCCCCCCCCCCCCTTCCTCTCTCCCCCTCTCTCCCTCTCTCTCTCTCTCATTCTCTCTCTCTCTCTCTCTCTCTCTCTCTCTCTCTCTCTCTCTCTGTATGCCTCCTTTTCCCCCTCTCTCTCAGACCAGTCTATGCTATTTTGTGGTTATTTAGGTACTTTTGTGCTATTGACTCGTGCACTTCTTGACGTGGAGCAGGCGAGGACGACACGCCTTTTCACTTTGTTTTGTTTATTTTGATCTTGATTAAATTGAAGAAAATTAATGGTAATCACCTAAATAACAGATAATGGCGTCCTCTAGCTGCTTTATGTATGTACATATCACCTCTTTGAACCCAATATGTTGTAGCAGATAATATACAATGTATCAGATACCTGCAGGGTGTTACATTTTAAATGCATATATATATATATATATATATATATATAATAGTTTATCTACATAATAAAGACACAAGACATTATTATATTATTGCAAAGGTGTGCATATGTGTGCATTTGTATGTTATATATAAATCAATTTGTGTATGTGTGTGCTTACAAGTACATTATATATATGGCATTTATTTTTGAATATGCATGATATATATGCATGATATATATGCATGGTATAATATATATATCGCCGGTACACGCCACTGCATCTGGGAGGTTGGGTGGGGGGGGGGGGTGCATTATGAATTCGAAGAGTGAAGTTGTGGGGTTGTGGACTGGGCTGTCAGTGGGGTGTTAGGGGCGGCGGGGGGGGGGGGGCATTACATTAGTAGACTGATACCATCTGCCCCTGGGTGTAGCGGGTCCGTTTCCACCCACACACCCCAGGCTAGTCTGATATTACAGGACCCCGATTAGATAAGCAACGGAGCAGTTAATGAAATTATTCACATTGCACGCGCCCGATCTGGAGACAACTAGCTCCAGATCTGGTCGCACGGTCCGAAGATGTTCATAACAGTTCAATATGCAATTATTTGATTTAGTTTCAGTTGGGGTTTTGGTTGTTTCACAATTATACTTGGTAACCAATTAATTCATTCTGAACAACAAAACGGGGGTAAACAACCATACCGGAATTGTAATCTAAAACCGGGGGGTTTATAGTGACTTACTAACTTAAATCCGTCCTGATATGACCTTAGATGTTGCTAGGACGTAAAACAACAACAAACAACAAACAAACAAACAACTTAAATAATATACACGTTTTGTATGTAGGTCAAGGAGCGGCGCCGTTTGAGATGTATATGCAAGGAACCACGACAGGAGATGCAAATGTGGCTGATACATCATTTTATTTTAAACAATCAATAGATAGGAATCGTATGAATGTACCTGGCTGGGCTACAATGCCAAGGTCCAAAAAGACCCATCCCTCTGTAAATATCAAACACACACACATATATGTGTCTGTGTGCTTGATATATATATATATATATATATATATATATATATATATATATATATACACACACACACATAAGTACAGTACAACCTCTATAAATCGACTGACCTTGGGGACCGATCTTAAGTGGTATATTTAGGGAGGTGGTGGCTGTAGGGAGTTAGAATATGGGTACAATGGTGTTGTTGGGATCCAAATACAGCGATTGATATCGGGGAGCGGTCGATCTGTGGAGGCTGTCGGTTAGGGAGGTTTTACTGCATTTAATCCTTTTACAATGAAAGTTGATATATATTTAATGGGCAAATGACTTTTGATTCTGTTTGCCCCTATTACATTTTGCCATCTTTATATTGTTTAACATTTAATGTTAGTTTCATTCCGTTAGCCCATATTACTTCCCTGCCATCTATAATTATATATATAGATATACACTATGCATATATGCACTTCAAAACGCGCTATGCCCATTAAAAATAACACAGGCCGACAACTTTACATGTCACTGGAGAGGGTGGCGTAGTTTAAACACAAATATTTGTTTGTTTTTGTTCTTATTCCTCGGTAGTACTAGTCATTCTTATTAATCTCGCCTTTGCAACAGTCAAAATAAGTTCACTTAAATAACAAATGTCCACAATGATTCAACTCCTGTAACATCTTTGAATGGAGATAATTGAGGCATTTGGGGAGCAATAACCCCCCCCCCCCCCCGCCCCAACACCCACATATACACCCACACCCACACACACTCATGTACACACCCTCCCCCACACACATACACCCTCCCATATACACATACACCCTCTCACACACATCCAACCTCCTCCACCACCGATCTCAGACCTGCCCCCTGGCGGCAGCGCCGTGTTTACCCCTGGCGGATATAAACCCGACGTCCCGGCGCGCACCGGAACCTGTGCCGCCGCTTGTTAGCTGGTCCCGGCGTTCCAGCCATTAGTGTAGGCTGTCAGTCGGCGAGCCGGCAACCAGCAGTCTGTTGTCTGTCATGGCCATGGCTACGTGTGTATGTGTGTCTGTGTGTGTGTGGGGGGGGGGGGGGGGGGGTAGAGCGAGGATAGTGCGCGTGCGTTCGTGTGGGTGTGTGTGTGTCGGGGAAGGGTTGTGAATGGAGGGAGGGGATGGAAGGGTTGTATGAGTGTGTGGGTGTGTGTATGAGTATGTTTGTGTGTGAGTGTGTGTATCGCGGAAGGGAGGGAAGTTAGCTCTGGGTTGTATGGGTGTGTTTGCGTGTGTGAGTGTGTGTAGGAGGAAAAGAGGGGACGGAGGTTAGGGCGCAGTTGCTTGCATATCTGTGGGGGGTGAAGGGAGGGCTGGGTTGTAATTGTATGGGTGTGTTTGAGCGTGTGAGTGTGTGTGTCAGGGAGGGGAGGTGAAGAGAGGGGAGGGAGGTTAGGGCTGGGTTGTATTGGTGTTTTTGAACGCGTGTGAGTGTGTAGGGGTGAAGAGAGGGGGGAGAGAGGTTAGGGCTGGGTTGTATGGGTGTGTTTGAATGCGTGTGAGTGTGTAGGGGCTGAAGAGAGGGGAGGGAGGATAGGGCTGGGTTGTATTGGTGTGTTTGAATGCATGTCAGTGTGTAGGGAGGTGAAGAGAGGGAGGGAGGTTAGGGCTGGGTTGTATGGGTGTGTTTGAATGCATGTGTGTGTAGGGGGTGAAGAGAGGGGAGGGAGGTTAGGGCTGGGTTGTATGGGTGTGTTTGAATGTGTGTGAGTGTGTAGGGGGGGTGAAGAGAGGGGAGGGAGGTTAGGGCTGGGTTGTATGGGTGTGTTTGAATGCGTGTGAGTGTGTAGGGGGTGAAGAGAGGGAGGGAGGTTAGGGCTGGGTTATATGGGTGTGCTTGAATGCATGTGTGTGTAGGGGGTGAAGAGAGGGAGGGAGGTTAGGGCTGGGTTGTATGGGTGTGTTTCAATGCGTGTGAGTGTGTAGGGGGGTGAAGAGAGGGGAGGGAGGTTAGGGCTGGGTTGTATGGGTGTGTTTGAATGCATGTGAGTGTGTAGGGTGGTGAAGAGAGGGGCGGGAGGTTAGGGCTGGGTTGTATGGGTGTGTTTGAATGCATGTGTGTGTAGGGGGTGAAGAGAGGGGAGGGAGGTTAGGGCTGGGTTGTATGGGTGTGTTTGAATGCGTGTGAGTGTGTAGGGGGGTGAAGAGAGGGGAGGGGGGTTAGGGCTGGGTTGTATGGGTGTGTTTGAATGCATGTGAGTGTGTAGGGTGGTGAAGAGAGGGGCGGGAGGTTAGGGCTGGGTTGTATGGGTGTGTTTGAATGCATGTGTGTGTAGGGGGTGAAGAGAGGGAGGGAGGTTAGGGCTGGGTTGTATGGGTGTGTTTGAATGCGTGTGAGTGTGTAGGGGGGTGAAGAGAGGGGAGGGAGGTTAGGGCTGGGTTGTATGGGTGTGTTTGAATGCGTGTGAGTGTGTAGGGGGGTGAAGAGAGGGAGGGAGGTTAGGGCTGGGTTGTATGGGTGTGTTTGAATGCATGTGTGTGTAGGGGGTGAAGAGAGGGAGGGAGGTTAGGGCTGGGTTGTATGGGTGTGTTTGAATGCGTGTGAGTGTGTAGGGGGGTGAAGAGAAGGGAGGCAGCTTAGGGCTGGGTTGTGTGGGTGTGTTTGAATGCGTGTGAGTGTGTAGGGTGGTGAAGAGAGGGGAGGGAGGTTAGGGAGGTGTGTTTGAATGTGTGTGAGTGTGTAGGGGGGTGAAGAGAGGGGAGGGAGGTTAGGGAGGTGTGTTTGAATGTGTGTGAGTGTGTAGGGGTGAAGAGAGGGGAGGGAGGTTAGGGCTGGGTTCAGTATGTGAGTGTACATGGGACAGCATGGGCTAAGGATGGGTGTGTGAACGTGCATGAGGAGGCGTGTGTGGGTGGAGAAATGTGTGCCTGGCATGCCCTGGCCTTCCCTGGTCTGCCCCGGCCTGCCTCGGCCTGCCCCGGCCTGCCCCGGCTGGCCGCGGCCTGCCCCGGCCTGCTCCCGGCCTGCCCCGGCCTGCCCCCGGCCTGCCCCGGCCTGCCCCCGGCCTGCCCCGGCCTGCCCTGGCCTATCAGGGGGGTGATCATTCACTCACTTAATCCCTGCCCCGTACTCCCTGAGTGGACGCACCCGGGAAGCAGGCCCCGGGCACCCGCCCCTCCACACACACACACCTCCCCACCGGGGCTCGGCTCACCAGCAAAACGCCGAGTCCGCAGTTTACTAACTCTTCAACAGCTACAGCTCACGTCCCATACGATGGTGCAAGGTAACCTATTGAGGGTAATACCGTAGGGGCCCAAATCACGTTACTCCTCTTCACTGGTTTCCGGCTGTTCGAATCCCTTCGCTGGTTCTATGTAGGTTGGCAACTCCCGGGCAGGCTGCTTCCCAACAGTACGCAACTACTACGCCACGCGGACAGTCGGGATACTACTACTAGTACTAGCACGCTCACTTAATTATTTCTGCTGACCTTTTTAATCGACGACGAAATCACCATTCCAAAGACAGGCAGAACATTTGCTGTAATTGTGTTTGGTTGTTTTTTATTACCAAGACAAAATAAACTCATAAAGCAACCTAAACACTTGTACCTCCCACACTCTCCTCCCATCTTCCCTGCCCCGCACACACCAGCCCAGAGCACACATAGAGCCTCCCACCCACACACACCAGCCCAGCGCACACATAGAGCCTCCTGCCTCACACACACCGCCCAGAGCACACATAGATCCTCCCGCCCCGCACACACACCAACCCAGAGCACACATTCACATAGATTCTCCCGCCCCGCACACACCACCCTAGGCCCAGAGCACACATAGAGCCTCCCGCCCCACACACACCAGCCCAGAGCACACATAGATCCTCCCACCCCGCACACACACCAACCCAGAGCACACATAGATCCTCCCGCCCCGCACACACCACCCTAAGCCCAGAGCACACATAGAGCCTCCCGCCCCACACACATTATCCCAGAGCACACATAGAGCCTCCCGCCCCACACACACCACCCTAGGTCCAGAGCACACATAGAGCCTCCCGCCCCATACACACCAGCCCACAGCACACATAGATCCTCCCGCCCTGCACACACACCAACCCAGAGCACATATAGATCCTCCCACTCCGCACACACCACCCTAGGCCCAGAGCACACATAGAGCCTCCTGCCCCACACACACCATCCCAGAGCACACATAGAGCATGCCGCCCCGCACACACCAACCTAGAGCACAAATAAAGCCTCCAGCCCCACGCACACCATCCCCAAACACACATAGAGCCTCCCACCCCGCACACACCAACCTAGAGCACACATAGAGCCTCCAACCCCACACACACCCAGCTCAGAACACACATAGAGCCTCCTGCCCCGCACACACCAGCCGTCAGCACACATAGAGCATCCTGCCCCGCATACACCAACCTAGAGCACACATAGAAACTCTTGCCCCCCACACACCAGCCTAGAGCACACATAGAGCCTCCTGACCTACACACACCAGCCCAAACACACATAGAACCTCCCACCCCGCACACACCAACCTAAAGCACACATCGAGCCTCCCGCCCCACACACCAACCTAGAGCACACATAGAGCCTCCTGCCCCACACACACCAACCTAATGCACACATCGAGCCTCCAGCCCCACACACCAACCTAGAGCCCACATAGAGCCTCCCGCCCCTCACACACCAACCTAATGCACACATCGAGCCTCCAGTCCCACACACCAACCTGGAGCACACATAGAGCCTCCCGCCCCACACACACACAGCTCAGAGCCCACATAGAGCCTCCTGCCCCGCAAACACCAGTCCAGAGCACACATAGAGCCTCCAGCCCCGCAAACACCAACCTAAAGCACACATAGAGCCTCCCGCCCCACACACACCAACCTAGAGCACACATAGAGCCTCCCTCCTCGCACACACCAGCCTAGAGCACACATAGAGCCTCCCCCCCACACCAACCCAGAGCACACATAGAGCCTCCCGCCCAGCACACACCGGCCCAGACCACACATATAGCCTCCCGCCCCACGCACACCAACCCCGAACACACATATAGCCTCCCGCCCCGCACACACCAACCCCGAACACACATATAGCCTCCCGCCCCGCACACACCAACCCCGAACACACATATAGCCTCCCGCCCCGCGCACACCAACCCCGAACACACATATAGCCTCCCGCCCCGCACAAACCAACCCCGAACACACATATAGCCTCCCGCCCCGCACACACCAGCCCCGAACACACATATAGCCTCCCGCCCCGCACACACCAACCCCGAACACACATATAGCCTCCCGCCCCGCACACACCAGCCCAGACCACACATAGAGCCTCCATCCTGGCATGCGAGCACTGCGGGCTACCATTTCGCATTGCGCGCAAAGGGAACCAAGAACTGGCGCATCCTGAATAGACTATTGCTCTAGGTTTGTTGGGGTTGTACGTCCTAATAACATCTAATGTCATATCAGGACGGGCACCGACTCAGTGCACCTTTGTACGTCATTGGTTTGCCTCAGCCATGATCTGAACCTTCGCCCCTTCCGCATTGGTATCCGGAGCTCTTACCAAATCGGCCTCGGCGACCGGCGGAGTTGCAGTAAGCGCATGACAGAGACATAACCCGTCTCGTAGTCATAGCACAGCTGTGCAACGTTTGGTTGCGTTGTATACGGTGTCTACAATTGTATCAAAGAACACTCCTGCCCACTAACACTCTGGTTGTATCTAGCAATAGTAGCATGCTAATTAAAGATGTATTTTAAACAAAACCAAAAAACACCCACACATATGGTCTTTGGTTTAATTAGAATTAGACGAATTTGTACTTTGACGCTATCTACTTTGGTCCCTATCATTATTAGGATGTTATAAATATAAGTCAAGGTTTGCTCAGTGTTAGGAGAGTATATCCTGACATGATGTCGAGAGCGCGGTATTTTCGTACTGGATCACTATAAAGCCGAATCGAGAATGGACTGTCAAGCATCAGTAGCTCTCATCGTCCTACTGATGTTGTTAGGACTTATATATCCTAATCGATCATCGGACGCGGTGGCCGAATCAGTGGAGTCCTTCTGTGCGGAAGGTCGAGTCAAACCAATGACTTTCAAAGCTGATACTTGTTGCTTTCTAGCCAGGTGCTCGACATTATTACTAATAATATTAGGATAGGGCAAGGACTGGTTGGCTCAGTGTCAGGACAATGTTGACTGGGTGGGATATCAGGACAGGACAATGGTACTGGCGGCCTGGTCTACCAATGGGGCAGTACTATAACATCACCATGAGTGCACACTGTCACAAGTCAGTACCCGTCTCAACAACCAATCAACCCAATCGATCACGCAAGGATTTTCCTAAATACATCACACTGTCGAAAACCAAAGGCTTTCCTAAATGTTACCAAACATATATGGTATGCTAATAATGAATAATATACAATGTGAAGTTAATAGTGCGCCATGGCATTACATGAGGGAGAAATTCCAAGGCGCTGTCCAATAAAAAGCAGGGTTAGTTATTTACAACACAGGCTATGGCTAGGCTACTAAAGTACTATGACAACAACTAGTTTGTAATAGCCTGGACCGAGGGAGGCCGGGTGCTTGCACCATCTTGTTCCGTGACATTTACGCCGGCCGTGACAACCAAAGGAACCAGAATAAGAATATAAAAACGCCCTGTCGATGTCCACGAAACTCCGCCAACAAGCAGGCCGCTGGTCAGCCCGGGGCTTGTCCGGAGCTTGTCAGTAGAGACCGCGTCAGACCCGGGGCCGGCCGCCGGCCTCTGGCTGTCGGCACCCCGGTCAGGTTACCGCCATCTCTGGGTCTCCCAGCGGCCCGAGGTCCTATGGCGTTCCCACCCGAGCCGGGCCCTGCCCCGCCCCGCCCCGCCCCGCCCCGCCTCGCCTCGCCTCGCCTCGCCCCGCCCCGCCCCGCCCCGCCTCGCCCCGCCCCGCCTCGCCCCGCCCCGCCCCGCCCCGCCGCGCCCCGCCCCGCCCCGCCCCTCCCGCCCGCCCCGCCCCGCCCCGCCCCGCCCCGCCCCGCCCCGCCCCGTCCCGCCCCGCCCTGTCCACTGCCCCTGCCCATTGCCTCTGGCCACTGCCCGGCCCAATGCCCACCGCCCACTGCCCCTGCCCACTGCCCACTGCCCACTGCCCACTGCCCACTGTCCTGATCCAACTTCCCTCCTCCCCTACCACCACCCGCAAAACAGATCACTATTCGGTATTCTTGAATATCCGCTTAATAGACTACATCACGGTTCCGACTGCGCATGTGCTGAAAATGGCGTTGGGAGCAAAGCAAAGCCGTACGCCATTGAGTTTGCCGATGCGTGTAGAGCAATATTGGCATTTTATTCAAAATAAATAGAAATACATAACAATTTGGCACAAACATGGAAGGAAGGATGCAATATAATAATATAATAATATAATGAATATGTTTAACTTTAAGACACAACTCTCCATATTTAAGCATTTTGACCTAAGAAAAATACAATTTCAGTCACTTTACAGGCTGGTGTTTACATCACCGTTGATTAGCCAGAAGTAATTCTTGTTCTAAATATTAAAATGTCAAATGTGTCAACACGACCTTGTTTCAAAGAAATATATAACCAATATCTGATTAACACTACTCATTTTCTATTTCTACATATGTCATTAATCATAGGATATAAATAAAAACCTGAATAAAATAGGTAAAACTGACTCTGGCTATGGCTCTAACACTAGTCTGAGTGCCTAGATTTGTCTAAATCTAAATGCACATGGCATAAGATGTGCTGATTATATTGATGTAAATGCAATGCTGGATAAAAGAGTAACATCTTAATTTATTATATATATATTTTTTAGTTGGTATTCTATGTTTCAAACAAGAGTTGAGATGAGCTGAAACTAGCACATTTCATAGCTGCACCCAGTGTATTAGCATGTGCCATGTGCTTCTCGCAGGTTTGTTTTGCTCTGACGCATCCCACAATGCACCACGCCGCTGGAACTGTGATGTAGTCTATTATTGTCATGTTTTCGATGTTTAAAACATCCGATGTAAATCACAAAACCTCCACCATCAATCGAACCGAATGACTTCTCTGAAATGTGTGTTGTTTAATGGGGTTGTCCCAGAAGAACATTTAAAGTCAATATAAGATGGATACGTACTTGTGCCTTGGTGATTTCATAGTGCTGCCCCGCTGGGAGACCCAGTGTCCCACTTAATCACTGAAGCAACCAGACTGTGCACTATCCAAGTATAAGGCCGAGCGCAAGACAGGGTGAGGCCGCCCGTCCAGCATCCGTCCTTTTAAAATAAGAATCAGGGTGGTTTTTAATTTAATTTTTAATGTTTGATGTAGACGTAATGCATAACCAGATGCGATGGCCCGAATGAGTTGAGCATCTTCCTATCAGTCTGATACATCATGGGATTCAAACTCCTGGATTCAAACCCTGGCCGAGTCAAAACAATGACTTAAAAATTGATACAAAAATTGAATTGCTGCTTGCCCGATGGATTTTTAACAGTTATAAAAAAACCTTAATTTAAACCAGCGGAAGGCAATTGTTTAGGCGCGGGCGGGGACGATCACCAATTAAAAAAATATACATTTGGTCTTAGTAGGGAAGTCTTACCAGTGGCGTCGGACGATTGCCCCCCCCCCCCCCTCCCCCTCCCCCCCGACACTGGATTAAACGGAATGTTGATTAGTTAAATAGCGCGCTTGACCTGACATCATTCCGGCAGTAATAACAATCAACTCTCGCCATTCCTGGACGCATAGTCAACTCTCGCTTATCTGCCACAATGTGAATCTGGCGGTCAACATGAGGGCGGCTCCGACGTGTTATCAACGCGCTGGTCAACTGGGTGTGCGGTTTGTGTCTGTGCAGCTTACTGTAGATTACACTATTTGTGTCTGTGCAGCTTACTGTAGATTACACTATCTGTGAAAGGAGCCGCCAGAACAAAGAAAGTCGTTTCATTCAGCACCCGGTGTGTGCCGATAGTCTTTGTTCTTTTGATACATAGTACTAGTACTAGTAGCGCAAGACAAGTTGTGTGTGCATCGCACAACAAATAAGGTCACAGTTAATTGATTAAAACAAGGCAACAATTACTAATTAGAAATGTGTTATATTAATCCTCATCATAGATATGATGTATAATGTACAGGGTATATATAATGTACATAGTGTATGTATACACTATATAGTGGTACAGTGTACATGGTGTTACAGTGTGCACAGTGTGCACAGTGTACACAGTGTACACATTGTGAATAGTTTATATAGTGTACACAGTGTGAATAGTGTGAATAGTGTGTAGAGTGTGCACAGTGCGGATGCCTATAGTGTGTATATTGTGCATATTGTGTATATTGTGTATATTGTGCATAGTGTACATAGTGTTACAGTGTGCATAGGGTATATAGTGTGCTACACAGTGTGCACAGTGTGTACATTGTGCACAGTGTGCATATTGTTAGTACTCATAGTGTGCATAGTGTGCACAGTGTGCACAATGTGCACAGTCTGTATATTGTTACAGTATGCATAGTATGCATAGTTTACATGGTATGCAGTGTGCACAATGTGCACAGTCTGTATATTGTTACAGTACGCATAGTGTGCATAGTTTACATGGTCTGCAGTGTGCATATTGTGCACAGTGTGCACAATGTGCACAGTCTGTATATTGTTACAGTACGCATAGTGTGCATAGTGTACATGGTGTGCAGTGTGCATAGTGTGCACAATGTGCATAACGCGCCTAATAACAATTAATATGCATATTTTGCATAGTGTGCACAGTGTATGTGTAACTTGTCTTGAACTACTACGTGTCAAGAGAATAAGGACTCGGCACATACTGGGTACAGAATGAAAACACTTGCTTGTTTCTGTCCGGGAATGCATGTCCTGACTTCTTTCACAGATAGTGTATTTGTCCGTATCACTACTGGGAAAAACCGCAAACCCTAATTTCACTTCAACTATGTATCTGTCTTTTTCATATATATTTCAAAGTTGGTGTTATTATGGTTTTGAGTTTCTGCCATTTTCTGATATAAATACATCAGGATGATCATTATATTATAATCTACTTTACGTTAGTTTGAAGTAAATCTAAGTTTGGTATGTAGATTGAGATCTCGATGAGCGCTTTGTTTTAGAAAATTTGAGGCGCTTAGGGTGCTACGCAGTTTTAATTAATAAAGAGGACAAAGTAATTTAGAAGGTAATCATGCAGGGAACGTCTCTGTGGGCAATGTTATATACTACTCAGGACATATCAAACTACACCGTAGTCAGTACCTGTCTAGAAGTAGCGCCAGTAAAAGTGGGACATTGCACCATCCAATACAACTTGAAAGCCGCATAAAGCCTACATTCCTTACACGCGGTATGCGGCATGCGAATGCGAATGCGAATGCGAATGCGAATGCGAATGCGAATGCGAATGCGAATAAAATTCGAAAAGCATGTAAGTCTATGGGGGTGCTTCCATGCCTCCGAATGCGAATGCGAATGCGAATGCGAATGCCAATGCCAATGCGGCAACTGAATCGGTCCATGGCGCGAATGCGAATGCTGCTGCGTTTGCCATAGAAACCAATACTGATCCATTATAAATTAGGACGAAAACCCCCAACAAATCTTGCGGGGGACGCCGCATATACGACATTCGCATGCCGCATGCTGCATGCCGCATACCGCGTATAAGGAATCTTAGCTTTATCCGATAAGGATACAAAGTCAATTTAATAGGACCTGTTAGTGCTGAAGTCTATGGTGTCGGAATTTTTACATGTTTTCCTAAATTAATTTATCTCCAAATTTTATAGTAAAATACTGCTTCATATACTATGTATGTGTTGTTGCTGAGAATAAATACTAAGTCAATTTAATAGAACCCGCTTCTGCTGAGGCCTATGGTGTAAGCATTTTTAGGTCCGCGGTGCCAAAATCAATGTGGCATGTTTGCACTTTAAATAATTTCAAAGCTAAGCATTTTATAATAAAAGTTACTTCAAACTAAAATATGGCAAATTATCAGCAATAGTAATATATTTATCTTTGTTTAAATGGCACAAACCCAAAACCATCGGATTATGCAACTTTGAAGTCAGTTTACACAAAGGTATGAGATGCACATGATGGTCGGATATATGTGGGCATATTGATTGATTGATTCGTGGTTGCTTTACGCCGTGTCGGCAGCAGAGGCCATATTCACGGCGATATGTGACCATATGTTACTGTTGTCCAATGTCGCCACTAACCAGACCAGAGTGGATCATTAGTTTAGGTCATGGTTAATGTGTTACAGGCTGGTTGGGTCATGGGTTCGATTCCAGTCGAGTAAAATCCCAGATTTAGTGGGATATGCTAGTAATAATATGGTGCTGGTGACATGGTATCTGAATGGAGCCACACTATAAATCCACGGAGAGTATTTTCAAAAGTCAGTACCTATGCTGCTAACAATAACACAACATCACCTATCACTCGGAGATAAATCCCCACCCATGTATTTATTATAAGAAAAGAACATTAATGTGTACATACTTATTTTCCCTTTAATTTCTTTGTTAAAGTAATGTTAGATTACAGTCATGCTACTTTAATTCTATTGGTTGTATTTATTATTTGGTTGGCTCTTGTTATCTTTTGATCAACTGTTGTGGTCCTATGTTCTAAGCATCCACAACCTATGTGCGTATGTGTGTTCGTCTGGTAGTGCTGATGATAGAGGTTGTGGGTTTAGGTGGTGGTTGAGACGGGTAGGGTTGGCAATTGTTGCTGTGTGTAAGTCCATCAACTCCATTTGGTCCACGTGATGTGTTAGTTACTATAAACTAGATCAGGGTCCGACTGCGCATGCGCTGAAAACGGCCTTGGGAGCAAAGCAAAGGCGTACGGCCATTGAGTTTGCCTATACGCGCATTGAAAAACGGTAGTTTTATTCAAAATTAATAGAAATCCAAAACCCTAACCATATCAATTTAATATAATCTTTTTGATAAACGTGTTTTCTATATGTGTTCCAAGCGGGTTGTCTCTATTTTACTTTTTCTGTATGGAGATTGCTCACTGCCATTGACAATGCATTGAGTACATTGGCTATGGCTCTAACACTAGTCTGAGTGCCTAGATCTTTCTAAATCTAAATGCACATGGCATAAGATGTGCTGATTATATTGATGTAAATGCAATGCTGGATAAAAGATTAATATCTTAATTTATTATATATATTTTTTTAGTTGGTATTCTACGTTTCAAACAAGAGCTGAGATGATCTGAAACTAGCACATTTCATAGCTGCACCCAGTGTATTAGCATGTGCCATGTGCTTTTGGGGGGCATGTTTTGCTCTGATGCATCCCACAATGCACCGCGCCGCTGGAACCGTGATGTATAGAATTTGTTTCCTTGCTCAGTTTTGAATGCCACACCCTTATTGTGTGGTGAGTTCAAGCTGCCTCTCACGGGGACAGACATGCGCAGTACCTTACTAGACCCTACTCCTGGCCCACAGCTCTGCGCATGCGCGTTTGTTTATTCGTCAATAACGCATCCCATGATGGCCGGTATGATTCACGACGTCCCCACCCCACCCCACCCCGCCGCCACCACATCCACACCCACACATGCGCGCGCACAGTACCCGTTCTAACTGCACTAGTCAGACCTATCCATTATCCACAGCATTACTTAACACTTGTAACACTTGCCGAGCGCCATTGCTTCATATATTTATATATAGGTAGTTACGGGGGCGGGGAGGGTGGGGGGCATGTAAGTTGTAATTACAAAGAATATATTCTGAATATTCATAACTTGTGATGGTTAAATATGTTAAATACAACTCTATGTCATAAATAATACAGGATATATATATATATTATTGAATAATATATATATATATATCCTGTATTAGTTATGCACAAATAATACAGGATATATATATTATTGACTAATATATATTCAATTATATGTAAGTATACATGTACGAATTATGAACAAGTATTGAATTAATGAAAAGTACAAGTTTCAAATACTAAGATGTATATATATATTCTTAATATTTATTATAACTTGTATTTATGTGACACCACCTAATTATAATGCAAGCTAACTGTTACATTTACATAATGTACCCCCCATCACCACCACCACTTAGACGTACACCCTCCGCACCCCCAACTAATACACCCCCTCAACCACCCCCACAACCACCCTCACAACCACCGCCACGACCACCCCGACACCTCCCGACACCTCCCGACACCAACCCACACCTCCCCACACCTCCCCACACCTCCCCACACCCGTTGCGTTATCAGCAGACCGGCCCCAGAAAGGCACGAATTTCACGGATGGACTCGAGGGCTGATAAGGCGACCTCACGTGATAATGAAGCCGGAGGCCGAGCGTTTGGTGTGTGTGGGAGGGGGGGGGGGGAGTGCCTTGTAGTATTGGGGGGGGGGGAGGTAGGGCGGTGAGAGAGGCGGTACAAGTCACAAGAACTACCCAACAATATATCCATCCCCATGTCCCCATGTCCCCATGTCCCCATGTCCCCATGTCCTCATGTCCCCCTTCCCATGTGCCCCTATCCCCCCTATCCCCAATGCCCCAATTCCCCAATGCCCCTATATCCCAACATCCCTAAATCCATATGACCCTATGTCCCTCTGCCCCTATATCCCTATATTCCCATGTCCCTATATCCCTATATCCCCATATCCTCATATCCATATATTCACATATCCATAAAAATTATATCCATATATCCCCATATCCCCATATCCTTATATCCCTATATCCTAGTATTGTAATTTACAACAATAGGTTCTGTGTGTGTCTATTTACTTAAAGTTGCATAGTCTGATGGTTTTGAATTTCTGTATTTTTTCTGAGATAAATATATTATTAGATTGATCCGTAGTATCTACTTTACATTAGGTTAAAGTTATTTTCATTATAAATGGTAAACCTTTGAGATATTTTGAGTGCAAACATGGAAAATTAGTTTTGGCAAGCTTGCCAAAACTCTGACACCATAGACTTCTGCAGTAACAGTAACACTAACAGGTTCTGTTGAATTGACTCAGTATTCCCTTATACGCAGAAACAAATGTTTAATAAGTGGATCAATATCTAGTAAGTTAGATATGTAAATTGAAATCTAGATAATTGGTTTGGTTTTGAAAATTTGATATTTCATCGGACTATGCAACTTAAAAAAATCTGGTCATATGCCTTTACCTTGTTTTCCATACATGAATATTAACTACTGTATATGTCTCAATTGAAGCATGCTACCCAATAGAAGCACTCACTCCATTTCAAGATTGAAAGCGTGCACAAATGTACAATCATATTCAGACTGAATGCACATAAAATAAGACAATCCCACTTTATTTCAGAGGCATGACACAAACAAATCCATGAAATTCTCTAACTTAGAATAGACGTGCATCCATGTGTCTGCACTCGCGCAGTGTGGGTCTTTTGGGACATGTACGGTATGTGTTAAAATGACATAGTTCACTGAAAGCATAGCATTCTCTAAGACCAAAGTATTTATCTAGATTTGACCCTGCATATGAAACTTACATACTGGTGCAGTTATTAAATATGTAGTGCTGCATAGAGAGCTAAATGGAGAGCGGCAGTCAAGTAATGAAAGCAGACTTTGTCACATCGCGACCGACAGCATGATGATGATGATGATTGCTGCAAAGAAGGGCATGTTCCAGCAATTTAACAGAACATGTCACTGCTGGATCCTACATATCTGGGTCACTCCTGAAAACTAGCCAGAAGTGTTACATGGAGAGTTAAAATCGAATATTTGAATTTTAAGCATTTTTTGGTTGCAAATGAAAGCTGGAAATCTCCCCTTTACATCTGTGTAAAATATAAATTGATGAGATAAAAAATAAAGGTGTAGTCCATGATTAAGCTATGTTATATGGCACTATAACATGTGTTGCTCAGACATAACACATGTTTAGGACACCACACAGTCTGCTTACTAAAAATGTAAGTGCAATTAAATAATTTCATACTTAGAAGCATATTAATCATAATATGTAGTGCCAAGCATGGAAATATGTAGCGCTTATAATTATATTGATAAAAAGAAAAGTAATTCCCAGCCATGCTTTATTCACTGAATAATTAGTGTACAATATTTGTGTGGCATCCAGAGACCACTTGTTACATCTGTGACAGAAATTTGTAATGTTATTTCTGAAGACTTCAAATAATATGTTAAACAAATTTAAGCATGCATACATGTTAATAAATACTTCCTTTTGATTGGCAACTGTTTTGTTTGATATATCAATGCAATACAAGATGTTATTGTTAGTAAGGATCCAACCATGTCCCATATGTCATGTTACAAATGGTTGACTGTAAAATGTTTTTTTGTGTGTACAAAAACACTTCATAACTAAAAAGACCAAAGTTCCATGCAGCCTATTTCATTAGCCTTATTTATTACATCAAATCTGAACATGAATATGAAAAGTATAAGGAAAAAATAAGTAGGAAGTTTTTTTATTGATGTTTTAAAATCCCATCCCATGCTGACCAGTTTTCAGGAGAGTGGCCGATATATGGGTAAGAATGTTCACATTTATGGGGGTGAAACACACTGCAGCCTCCTGTAACACCTACATGAATGTGTCTTTTATTTAATGTACAAACTACAATATTAGCCAGCACCTTTTCACTGCTTTCCCCATTTGAAACAAAAGTAGGGCAAGCACCTTACTAAATTTGGTTGTCTATAACCGTGCGACTGTAGGCGCGTGAGTATATCAAGTGTAGCACACATAGTGAAGGGTAGGGCTGGGTGGGAAACATGCCTCACTTCCGGGGTGGAAGACGTATTCTACTCCCTTGCCCCCCCCCCCCCCCCTCCCCCTCCGGTCCCCCTCCTCACGCCCCTACCGCCTCTCACACAAACTACCTTGTATCGCGGCAACCCATCAAAGAAGCCACCCCCTCACTTCTCGTCTCTGAGACGCGTGGCGCCCTCTTGTGGGTAAGAATGGCGTCAAAGGGGTGCTAAAGCGTGTGAGTGTGTGGGGAAAGTGGATGGAGGGGCGGGGGGGGGGGGGTTAGGCTCTCACCCATCTGAGGAACAAAGGGCGGGAAATGACACACGTTAGACACGTGCCCCCCCACCCACCCACCCACACACACACGGCCCCTCCACCACACACGGCCCCTCCACTGAACACACATGACGGTGAAAGGCTGGCTGGGCGCACGCGCGTGTTCGTCTGGTAGAGGTAGAAGTTTAGGTGGTGGTGAGAATTGGGGTGAGACGGGTGGGGTTGGAAAATGTTGCTGAGTGTAAAAAAAAAAGGAGAATAAAAGAAGGGGGGGCGGTATGGATTTATGGTTCGGGTTGAAGGGTAATGCATACAGCGACCCGGATATGTTGCAAATCATGCGTGTGCAGTGAATAGTCTGTATTTACATTATAGCATATATAGAAATGCGTGTGGATATGTTATATATATATATATATATATATATATATATATATATATATATATATATATAAAACAATAGTTATCCATCATCTATACCCAGGTAAGATTCGTCTAACTAATCTATATATATCGCATAGCCGTTTCCATAAACTGTCCCTTGTTTCATAAGAGAGAGGAGATTTACCATTTGATCTGTAGTGTGGATATATTACAAAAGTGTTGTGTGTAAACACAGAGCTTGTCATTTGGGGTTGCTGGGTGAATGACTACAGATTAGCCTCATCAACTCTGCAAACTGTTAGTAACAGTGTTACAATAAGTATGCAGGTATTGTAGGTATAGTGATACCTCAGGGAGTTTGACGCCCCTGCAGAGTTGTAAACCACTGCCTTGTGGTACAGGTTCTTGACAGAACCGAAGGCTAAGCGAGCAAACCCTAAACAGAAAACCATGTCACTGTGGCAGCATTAAGGGCGGTTGATGTATGGAACTCGCAACATCTCCCGACCAGCCACTGCAGGGACAAATAGTTTTGCGCCTGTCTTGACATGTTCTTGCCAGTGTGAAACCTCTATTTGCTCCCCGAGAGAGTGCCGCTGGTAACTTGCAAAAGCCAGCAGCACTTCAACACCTTTGCAGGCAGCTTTCATGAAATGTTTTCGGCCGACTACACCAGAGACTCTGGAACAACCACCATGTGTCCATTCAAGTCAAAGGCAAGATCTACAGTGCAATCGTGCTATCCACCCTACTATACGGAGCCGAGGCCTGGACAGTGTACAGACTACAGGTGAAAAAGCTGCATGTCTTCATGATGCAACATCTGCATTCAATCATGAGGCTAACCTGGAAGGACAAAGTGACAAATAAGGAAATACTCGAACGGACAGGGCTGCCCTCTATGGAAGATGGGAAAGCTCACATTAAGTCACTAGAGATAGACAAGAATTTAGCGTCAGCGTGTACGAAAGGGAATTTTGAAAGGAAAATTACTATTTCAACAGAAGGTTTAGAAAATATTAAGTGGTGGTATGCTAACATTAATTCTTCTCCAAATCTGATTTGAATGGGCGAACCCAACACTGTTGTTATCACAGATGCGTCATTAGACAGATGGAGTGCTCATAGAGATCATCAGGCGACTGGAGGACGATGGTTAGATGATGAAATTTCAGACCATATTAATGTCCTAGAACTTAGAGCAGTTTATCTGGGGTTATGCGGTTTAGTGCGTATACCAAAGTTTCATGTCAGAGTTTTGACAGATAACACCACAGCAATGGCTTACATTCGTAACATGGGAGGGACTAGGTCCAAACCGTGTAATAGGATAGCAAAATTGATTTGGAATTGGGCTCAAGAGCATAACATATGGCTAACTGTAGCACATATCCCAGGTAGTCAGAACACCTTAGCAGACAAGAAAAGCCAACATTTTCATGATCAACTGGAGTGGTCATTGAGTGACAACATTTTTGAACAAATATCTCTTAAATTGGGAACATCACAAGTAGATTTGTTTGCTTCATGAAACAACTATAAGATATCTAAATATGTTTTGTGGCATCCAGAGCTGAATGCTTGGCGAGTGGATGCATTCTCATTGGTTTGAGATAAAAGAAATTATTATATTTTCCCACCCTTCAGCATTATCAGCAGAGTGACCAGGAAGATCAGAATGGATCGCACACACGCAATTCTGATCGCGCACGAGTGGGACACACAGCCATGGCTAGCGGCAGTGGAATTGGCATTGGGAGCAAGAGACAGTCTCAGATTCCCAACAGCATGCAGAAATCTACAACATCAAGGACCACTAACAACTCACAGAGACGTGTCGACAACACCGCTTCTTCCTTTTTTGAATAAACATTTAGAGCAATTTGGCCTGGACAAAATTACTCAACAAAGGCTGGTCTCCCATGCCTGGAGGAAAGGAACAGTAAAATTATATACAAGCTATTTAAAGAAGTGGGGACTTCATTGTCTACTTAAGATAGTTAAGCCCTTAAGGCCTACAATAGCCCAGGTAGTGAGATTTCTGCGGATGTTAGAATATGAAAGGTTAGGTTTTGGTGCGATTAATGCAGTGAGATGGACAGACAATTGGGAAACACCAGGTGATACACTGGTTCTTAAGGTCAGTTTACAAAAGGAATCCGCGAAAACCAAAATATAATCGATTTTGGGATGTATCAATAGTTTTTAGGTTGTTTAAATCTTGGCTTAGTAATAGTCATTTAGGCATAAAAGAACTAGGATTTAAATTAGCAGTTCTATTACTGCTGGTTACAGGTCATAGAGGACAGACCATTGTAGCTTTGTCTCTAGATGGACTGAAGATTGACCGAAAAGAGGCGAAGTTTGATTTAGAACATTTATTAAAATCAAACCGCACAGGAGACCCACTGTCCACAGTACATGTGAGTAGTTTCCCAGATGGTCGATGACTTTGTATTGTGTCAGCCATATGGGCTTATATATCCAAGACAAAAGGAATACAAAATTCAAGACAGCTTTTGGTGAGCTTTATTAAACCACACAAGGCTATCTCGAGAGACACACTTGCAAGATGGACCATTAAATTGCTTAAGGCTGCAGGGGTCGATACTGGATGATACGCTTCTCATTCAACAAGAGGAGCTATGGTCTCGAAGGTATGAGAGCTAGGGATCTCAGTTAAAAGAATCCTAGCACATGCAGGCTGGAATACGGCTAGATCGTTTGCAAAACATTACAACAAATGACGAGAGAAGTCATGTGGCCTAGCAACATGCTTACTCACCATTTAATTTTAAGATGACAGGTGAGAAGTTAACAAGTATATTTGTTTTGGTACTAATGTATACTAAATTCTTTTTTAAAATTTTTGTATTGAGGCTGTATTTATACTGTCCATAGCATATAAGCCCGGGTACCCAGGCTTGTTTTCAATGCTGGCCAGTTGTAGTGTTGGTGTTATCTTACCACACAGTGGCTGCTGATAAGGTATTTGATTGCCTGCATTTCAGTAGCAGATAGATAATTGGTTGGTATGGTTAGTAGCCTATGTTAGTTTTTTTGGATTTTCTTGGTATATATGTTTTTATTTTTCTACTCTTATTACTAGACTAGTCTACTCCTATTTACATATCATAGGCTTGTACGTAGCTGTGTGGTGTGTTATCTGGCTACTTTTGGCATGGTTACCTTCCATTGGGCATCCCGCTGGTGGGCCGTGACATATCACATGCCCCTTTGCAGTGCAGCTTACTGGGGGTTTCCTAGCCTTATTTAGCACAGATATTTTTTGTAAGTTTTTAGGTCAGGAATTTGTCGTTCCTTTACCGTTTGGGCATTCCACAACTTGGCAGCCATTTCCAGCGTGCTTCTCTCATGAGCTTTTATTCGGCTTCTGGTCTGCTTTAGTAGTGGTGCATTATTTGCTCTAGTAGCCCTTTGTGGTTTTGTTAGAAGTTTACTGTTTTGACTATAGCTATATGCTAATGTTTTCAAATGAATTATTCTCCTATTTTCTAGTAGTTTCACTTTGGTTCTTTTGTGTATGTCATAGGTTGGGTGCAGCTTGTCTACTCTTAGACAGATTTTTAGGGCTCTGTTCTGCAGTGTTTGCAGTTTTTTTTAGTAGTTCTTTTCTCGCACCCATGTAGTTTACATCTCCATAGTCAAAATAGGGGAGCACCATGCCCTTGAAGATTTTTATTGACATTTCTTGTGTCATGTAGTCTCTTAGCTTTGCAAATAGCCACAGTTTGTGGTTTACTTTTTGTATAATTTTATTTATACATAGGTTGTAGTTTAGTTGGCTGTCCAACTCAAGGCCTAGGTATTTGTAATGGTCTACATTTTCTAGTGTTTGGTTTCCTAACTTACAGTGTAGTTTTCTTTCTGGCATTTGTTTATGCGAGAAGAGTACTGTTTTTGATTTGCTTGTGTTGATTGTTATTTTGTTGGACTCACACCACTCATCTAGTTTTAGTAGGAGTTTATTTAGTTTAGTTATTACCTCCTCCTCTGTGGTGCCATTTGCGTATATGACTGTGTCATCTGCATATAGTTGGAGGCATTCAGTTTGCAACCATTTTTCAAGGTCGTTTATATAGATTATAAAGAGTAGTGGCCCTAACACTGACCCTTGGGGTACACCACATGTGACAGGTTGGTTGTCTGATAGTGTATTGTTTATTTTTGTTTTCTGTTGCCTGTTGTTCAGGTAGCATCTTATCCAATCCATAGTGTTGGATTTTATGCCCATGGTTTTTAGTTTTTCCAGTAGTATTTTGTGGTCTACTGTGTCAAATGCTTTGCTGAAGTCAATGAAGGCGGCTCCAACTAATTGTTTTTGGTTCATTGATGCCATTATGTCATTTGTTAGGTTAGCTATTGTTTTTGATGTGGAGTGCAGTTTCCTGAAGCCCCCTTGTCTTTCGTTTAGTATATCATTTTTTTCCAGGTGTTCATTGATGTGTCTATGTAACACTTTTTCAATGAGCTTGCCTGGGGTTTGAAGAATTGATATTGGCCTGTAGTTTCCCATGTTTTGTTTGTCTCCACCCTTGTGAATGGGGGTGATGGTTGCCATTTTCCAGGCTGAGATAAAACGCCCCTGCTCAAAGGAGATGTTGAATAGGTCTACTATGGTGGCCGGGATGGCTTGGAGTGCCTCTTTCAGTATTTTGGTTGGTATTTCATCTATTCCACTTGGTTTATTCGTGTCTATGTCATTTATTAATTTTTTTACTTCTATCATATCTGTTTTGCAGGTGGGGATTTCGTTCTCCACAGTTCCTGATCTGTTTTCCCATCTTTTTTTGAATTTTTCTGACAGCTTTTGCCCTATTGTGGCAAAGTGTCTGTTCAGTTTGTTTGCTGCATCTTTGTCTGTGAGCATTGCCCCTTCGTTATCTTGGAAGTTTGTATGCTCTTCTTTGTTATTTTTTGGGAATAATAGGTTTACATTTTTCCAGAATTTGTTTGTGTTGCTTCCCCAGTCTTTCTCCTGCTTTATTATGTATTTCTTTTTTGCTGTTCTCACAGCTTTGAGACAGTTGTTTCTGGCGATGCGGTAGGCCAGTTTGTCTTCTATTGTTTCTGTGCATTTTGCTTTATCACCCAGTTTACTTTTGGTTGTGATGAGTGTTAGCAGGTCTTTGTCTACCCAAGGGTCTTGGTTTTTTTGTACTTTTATTTTCTTCATGGGACACATCTCATCAATTGATTTTCTTATTTCTGTGATGATGTTGTCCCAATAGATATCAACATCATCTCTGTTTTGTGTGATGTTGTTTATGTTTTGGTGCAGATGATTTTTTAATGTATCTTCTGAGTAGTTTTTTAAGGACCTGCCCATTTTGTATTCATAGTGATTTGTGCTTTTAAGCTTTTTCCTGGTTACATATACTAGTTTGTGGTCGCTTATACCCCAGCTTCTAGTGCCCCATTTTGTGGCATGGTTTGAGTTGGTTAATATTAGGTCTATTGTTGAGCTATTGTTGCTTAGCCTTGTGTTTTCAGTGATGAGCTGCTGCAGGCCTAAGATCTTGATGGTGGTTTGCAGCATTAGTTTGCAGTCCTTGGTACTCGAGTGGATGTGTCCCAGACTTCCTCACAGCATGACTATTAAATTGAAATGGATTAAAGACAAAAAGTCTTCCCCGGCTACGAGTAGCCTGAGGCTTAGTACCGAGGTAAAATAGTATAGTTATAGAAATCTTACCTGGGTACAGATGATGGATAATTGTTGTTTTCCCGAGGTACAAGCCTTGGATATTCGTGGGCTAGGGCCCGCCCACCCAACTCTACCATGACTATTATGTTTGCTTGTGCCTAGACAAAAACATTGAAGTATCCATAGATTGATTGGTGGTTGTTTTACGCCGTGTCAGCAGCATAGGCCATATTCACGGCGAGAAATGTTTGTTTTTTGTTCAAACCATCGCTTTTACATGTAAAAGCAGACAATTAATTATGTGCCAATAAACACTCATTAAATTAGAAAGCTCACAATCATGGGAAACAAATTCCCATAGAAAAAGAAAAGTTTGATTAATAATTGATAGAATCTATTTAGTAAACTATATGAGGTGGTACAGTCCAGCTGCCCTCAAAAAGGCAAAATGTTTTCCTGTTTTACCTTAGTAGAAAGGTCATTCATACTGTCTGCAGTGTAGAACTGTTGGCGCAGGGCCAAAAAATCAACGCAACTTAATAAAATGTGTTTGAGTGTCAGCGGGGACTGACACCCAATACATTCAGGGGGAGGTTCCCCCTTGAGCAGAAAAGCATGTGTAAGCCACGAGTGGCCAATATGGCAGCGGCTAAGGACCACTTGGTCCCGCCGACCTCCCGCATGAGTCTGTGGTGGCTTTCCCACAGATGGTTCAATTTCTTTAAGTTTAGTAATGTTTTCATCCCACTCATGTTGCCATTTGGATTTTATGTGGGTGGCTATTAGTGGTTTCAGATCAGAGTGAGGGATCAGACACGGTTCAAGATCACAGTTCAGGGCCTTCTTCGCAGCCCGATCAGCTCGTTCGTTTCCTTGTATGCCGGCATGGCCAGGCACCCAGCACAGGTGGATGTCATACCCACCCATTGTCAGTTGGTTCATTTTATAAATGACCGTTGCTAGAATAGGGTGATTCATTTTCAGTCCAGCAACAGCCAGGAGGCAAGAGAACAAATCACTGTATATAACATAGTTAGTGTGGTTGGATACCTCCATACACTCCAACGCGAGAAGGTGTGCTCGGGCTTCTGCAGTGAAAATCGAGCTCTGATCGGGCAAACGTACACCAACTTTTTCCTGTCGGCAGACTGCCGCAGCAGCTACCCGGCTTTGGTCTTTCGAACCATCAGTGTATATGGAGAGGTGGTCTGCAAACTGGCCTTGAATCTCTGCATGCAGTCCTTGGTACTCGAGTGGATGTGTCCCAGACTTCCTCAGTTCCGTGAGTCGGAGGATAACCGATGGCTTTCTCAATGACCATGGGGGATGTTCTGGGACTTTGGCATCCTCCAACACGTCCAAATCGGGTATCCATAGAAGCTTAAGATCATTTTTATCCTGAATAAGTAGGTAAAGATTGCTGGACCCTGGATGTGCTTCCTTCTCCCTAGCCCACGACTATCCGAGGCTTATCCCTCGGGAAAACAACAGTTATCCATCATCTGTACCCAGGTAAGATTTGTCTAACTATACTATATATATATATATCTATATATATATATATACATATTTAACATAGTAATGTCCACCATTAAGGTTCCATGATTTATCCATGATTTATCTACCACGGAGGGATCATACGGGATGGCCGAATGAGTTGAGCGTCCGTCTCCTGTTTTGGTAGATCCTGGGACTCGAATCCATGGGTTCGAACCCTAGTCGACTGAAACCAATGACTTAAAAATTGATAGGATAGGGCAAGGACTGGTTGGCTCAGTGTGAGGATAATGTGACTGAGTGGGATATCAGGTCATGGTACTGGCATCCTGGTCTCCCAGTGGGGCAGCACTATAACGTTGGCATGAGTGTGCACTGTCACAAGTCAGTACCCATCCTGATATGACCTTAGATGTTGCCAGGACATAAAGCTCCAACAACCAACCACCAACCAACCACTAACCAGCTCATTTGTATGTAATTGTCGAGAGATACCACGAGATAAAGATGGTGCCAAGGATGTCTATCTCTCATTGCACGCGAGTCGGTAAAGATTAAAGTAAGTCTAATGAAGCTGTGTCCAGAAGCTGCCTTGATAGTGCCCTGCAGAATTGCTGATGTAGGATATCAACGACAATGTCCCAGTTTGCTGGTCAAACTCGCAAGTTCGGACGGCATGACCTCCCGGGAAACTCGGGTACAATCACCGTATCCTTCAATGAGCGGTCAATAATTAATATACGCCCCATTTGTTCATGAAATAAGTACATTTTATATCGAGGTTGGATCATTATATAACTGATGACATTCTCAAATTGTGGTCATGGAACATTCTGCAGCACGGTGTGCATTATTGCCACAACTCTAACCAGTTCTGTCCCATAAAGCCAAGAGATAGACTAATCTTGATATAATTTTTGGAGAATATATATTTGCACGGCTTGCTATGTATGCTGGCAAACTTAATGTTCAGGGTTTACCGCGCTGCGTGGTTGAGGTTTGAAATAAAAAGTAATTAAATCAAGGCTTCATCACCCTTTTGAACCCTTCAGGTCTCGCGTCAATAGCATCGGGCCTCAAGACCTATATCACGCAATAACTGCACACAATAACAAAACTACAAACCGTTTTACTGAACTAGATCTTGTGAAATCATACTCGACCACATGCAATTAAGCTATCTAAAATACAGTGATTGGTGCGTATAACATTAAAATTGTTATAGATACACGCACATATATATATATATAATACATATATTATATATATATTATATATATAATATATATATATCATATATTATATATATATATTATATATATATATTATATAATTGATTGAAGGGGCGCTTGCAAGCTGTACCGTTGAATTGTAGTTAATATTTATGGCACTATATGAGGTCATGTGACCGGAGATAAGCGGGGGGGGGGGGGGACCTGAATCTTCGTGTAGAGGCTAATGCTGTCGGTGTTGGTGGGGTCCAAAGGGCGGTGGGAGGTGTGTTGACACGGCGACACTTGACAGCCCCCCCCCCCCCCCCCAACACACACACGCACACAACGACTCGTTGTCGTCTGGAGGAGCTGTCTTACCTGGTCAGGTGCTTAGACGACTCTGTGCCCGGGCCAACCCAGTGTTTCACGTGGTGTACTATTATGTTATATATGTTATATATGTTATATATGTTATATATGTTATATATGTTATATATGTTACATATGCTACATATGTTACATATGTTACATATGTTACATATGTTACATGCGCTACATACGTTACATATGTTATATATGTTATATACATTATATATGTTATATACGTTATATACGTTATATACTTTATATACGTCATATACGTTACATATACATTATTTATAATAACTATATTTTATTATGTATATTGTATATACTATATATATATATTATTTGTATATATTATATATATGAAGAGTTCAGGCAGAAAACCACTTAAGCGCAAATCCCAAAAGTCATTTAAAATAACAGATTTCTACCTGAAAATAATTTTAATTCTCACTAAATGAAATGGAGCAATGAATCAAAAACGTAGGAATGTAAAACAAATTAACTTGTTGAAGGTTTGATTCAATATTTATCTCAATTTTGGGATTGGCGTTGATGGGGTTTTTCACCTGAACTCTTCATACATATTATATATATATTATTACATAGCATATATATTATACATAGTATTATAGTATACATAACATATATATTATAAATGTAATTAATTAGTTTCCGCCGACAAAATTTAATCACTTTTACCAATAAGGCTAATAATCGTTCTAAACTTCCATATATTATTATTGTACTCAATTCACTGGAAATTGGAATAGCTATATGTTTGATTAATATATCCACATATAATACATATACTAAATAGACACTTGACACATAAGATGTTTGCTTTATAGAATAGATGTCTGTTTTAATGCAATAAATACATACCATAATTACATAATATACCATAATACAGTAACATCGCTCTAACCGACCACCTCCACAGATCGACCTCTCTCACATGTGCATATTTGTCCCAACAATACCATTGTAAGGATATTCTAA